>OX941090.1:26229700-26829700 GCA_954870635.1 Arctium minus | reverse complement strand
AAGAAATGTGAAAGATCAAAGATTTAGAAAATTCTTCAAGATAGAAGAGAAGAGCTAATCAAGAAAAGATTCTTCAAAGTATTCTAAAGACATACTGATCTGAGAGAAATTTTATTTGAAGATACTTTGCTAAAGCATTCTGAGCTAAACCTGGAGATTATTTCAAATTGAAGTAAGAGAAAGAGATTGCATCTTCTGAGCTGAAAGAGAAGACCAAATCGCTAAATCATTTTAGTAATGATCTTGATCCAAAGGGGGAGATTGTTAGATCACAGATTTATTGGATTCAAGATCATCCAATCTGAAGTTTGCAATCTGAAGTTAATGCTGAAAAGTCTCTCTCGAGATTAGTCTAATGTTAACTTTGTAATAATATGTCAAAGTTGTTTAATGTATTTTATATTAGTTTCTAAAATATCTAGATATTAGTTTAGATATTATTAGTTTAGATATTATATTTTGATATATTATGTTTGAGATATAAAAGGTTTTGAGATATTATAATCTCATAACTTTCAATATCTCAGATTATCAGAACACCGTTCACAGAGAGAACACAGTGTGAGCTTCAAGTGTAAACAATATCAACCTCTGTAATCCGCGTTTGTAATCTAAACAGGTTGGTAAATCGTATCTTGTTTGTTGTTTGATTATCTAGTAACGATCACGGACTCACAAGAGTGGTCCTTAACAAGTTGTATATTGCTTATTGGAATATCAAAATAGAAGATGGATTTTTAAGAGGTTATAGAATTGAACCTTGGTTAATTCAATTGTAATGCATGTTCTTTGGTGGTTTTGGTCTTCGTTTATTAAGTCCAAGTTTTTCTATAACCTTTAAGGAGGAGGACACAATCACATAGTTGTTAAAATAGCGCCTCAAGCGTTCCTAGGCTCTGAGGCTCATAAGGCTCAAGGTCTTGAGCTTTTTTGAAGTCGAGGCTAGGCGTATTCACAAGGCTCCCTAAGCCCATGAGCCTTGGTTGAGGTGCCTTGTGGGCCTAGGCGCGCCTCATAAATAGTTATTAAATACCTAGTCAAACCCTACAATTAAAGAAATTTTATCATCTTCTAGTCTCTTAGCTTCTTAAAGAAAGAGTTATTAAATACATGACATAAGTCAAACCATAATATCTAATACCCGGTCATTAGAACTTCAAGGTTCCTTCTCTATAAATACCTAGACCTTAAAACTTCTCCCTCGACTCACGCTTTAAACCCTTCTTATCGACGTATTGTTCGTTGAGGTATTGGAACTTGTTGCATATTTGAGTTGTGTGCAACTCTGTGTGTGTGTGTATATATATATATATATATATGTATATTGAAGATGAGCCTCGCATTTATGAGGCCCGCGCCTCACGCTTGTGTCTAGGCCCCAAGACCTCTTTGCGCCTAAGGGCGCCATGAGCCTTTAACAACTTTGCACAATCAATATCACATGTCTCAATCAAGTCTTGAAATGGAATTGGACTAGGCCAGGGTTGTAGAAGTTTGGACATTTGGATCAGGGAAAAAATATGGGCAGAGTCAATGTGTTTGATTGCTGCATTATCTTCATAAGATGCTAAAACTAGACAACTCATTCAAAGTTGGATGTTGGGTTTATCCTCAATTTCTGGTAAGATATGGAAGATTGATACAACGAAATGTAAAATGGATTTTTAGGTGTATTGTGTTAATGTGTTTTCTGAATTCTGTTTTGTGTAGTTTCAATCTATGTTAAGTCTATCTTGGAATTTGTTGTGAATTTGGGATAACTTATAGTGAAAAAGATGGCGATGCTAGTTAATGTTGTTGTTATTGGTCTTGAACTATGTTGTTAAAGTAGAAACTCTGAAGTTGAATGAAGGATATATGTTGAATGGTAGTTTTTTTTGTTGTGTTTGTGTGCATCGCGGTACATGATTAGATTACCGTTTCTAAAATTTTGAATGTTAAGGGCATTGGTTGAAATGTCTATTTGCATCCTTAATCTAAATGTATATCACGTTTTTGTAGGTTGGGGATGTTGTTCATCTTAAGAGTATTATATAAATTCCATGGAGATTGTGGCAAGATGACGAGTCAGGAGCTTAAATCCACATGAATTCGTTGGTGGCAAGGAGATTGTTCCAAATAGGTGTGAGGTACATGTTCTAGTTTTAGTATGTATAGAATTTCGATCATATAACTTTAAGCTCATATATGTGTTCTTTAATTGTAGGTGGTTCATGACGAAGATTAATATCTCTCGTTCACAGGGGAGAATAAGATTTTTTGTATTTGGGTAATTCTTGATTGTAGAATTGGTACTTAGTTTTGTTATGATACGACATTGTGATGGGGATACATAGCTTGGTAGTAGGTAGTCATAAGTACTTGTACAACATTGAACTTTGTTCTATAGAATCAATTCGTAAAACTTTCATATCTGTTTTTAAATGTAATATTACAGAAGGATTTTATAATTGAAAAGCGTCCCATATTATAGTCTTTTAGGATGCTTTTAGTGTTACTTATTATAGTCTATTATGACACTTTTCAGTGTTACTTAGTTCATTTTATAGGACTCTAGAATGTGTCTCATAATTATATAATGTATTAAAACATATTTTGGTAAATGTTTTGGCGACATCGAATTTCGTCCTATAAAACCAATTTTTGGGACACTCATATTTGTTTTTAAATATAAACATTTTGTGACAACATAAAGTGTCCTATATTATAGTCTATTAGGACACTTTTTAGTGTTACCTAATCCATTTTATAGGACTACGGAATTTGTATCATAATCCTAGAACTTGTTAGGACACTCAAATTAATCCTACTAACCTAATACAACGCCTTTAGAGGAGACACACATGCTTTTGGTCATATAAACTTAAAAGTCCTATTAAGTACCCTATTAGGACACTAATGAGGGTCCTATAAACCTTTTTTTGTTGTAGTGAAGGGTAGTTTAGAGAAAAAATATCAAAAAAATCTTATGTCATTATTCTTCTCCATTAACGTCTCTTCCAAAAGATTCGTAACCGTCGATTGTTCCACGATTCGTAACATAATGTTCTAAAACACCCAAGTTGGTAACATGAACACATATGAACAATAAACAACCAATGTGTTAGGTCATGAATTCACAATTAATCAATGCATAAAGGATTGACATGAGATAGATTGGGTTGGAAATTGTTGTATTATTCATAACCTAGAGAAAGAAACACTCTCTAGAAACACTTAGAACATCATATGTCTACATCTTGAATGAAAGCTTACTTACAAACTACAACATAAATCCTATTTATACACCAAATAACCCATGTTAAACATTTTAGCTCAACCCATATGCTAATGACAAGGCCTATGGATGACTTTAAAAAACTTTCTAAATTACAATACACTAACACAATGTTCTAAAACCTCAAGATAAGTTTTCATAGGAATTCAATATACACTCGGAATTAGCTTATAAACGTGGGTGTTCCCATACGAGGATGAACATAATTGTTGAACACATGGATGAACAAGCCGAACAAGACCTTAATAAACGATGTCTAATCTTGGTTCAACAATGATTAATAAGTTGGCAAATAACGAATATCACCCAATTGGGTAATGAACATGCATGAAACAACTTGCATCATGTGTGCTTTAAAAAATGTTGGTTCCATGAACAAAATCACAATGTCAACAACCAAAAAAGTAAACAGAAAATGGCCATCAAACCATGTGAACAAGCATGGTTTGATACGTCCATTTACAATAGTGTTCACACATGTTCGATGTGTGCAGTTGTTTCCCATATGTTAATGAACACATGGATGAAAACTACACACACCTAACTCCTCCATAAAATGTAAAAATATATTTTACGTATGAACTTATGTGATCAACGATGGAGACACGAATCTTATGTGATGCTTAATTATTTGTTCCCATGTGTTCATTAATGGCTGGGATTTTTTTTAATGAGAACATCATAAAACTAAATAATCAAAAACAACTCGAAATCATTCAAAAAAACTTACCAACAGAAAATTTGTTATTCGATTCGACTATATCCACATTGCAATTACCTCTGCTTTCATTTTGGTGCTCATTCCTATTGAGTTGATTTCCATTGGCTTAATCCAATGTTGTTTCCATAGATGACAAATTTTCAGCAAACGCACCTCTATAGAAGTCGTTAAGGAGCCCATAATTCATAATGTTGGTGGACATTATGGCATTCATTTGTTGTGATGTTCATGCAATTCGGGGATTAAGATGAATATAGACAAAATTTTGAAAACAAACCACTAGGTACTTGGATTATTGGGATGTTCATATGATTTTAGCTTGTAATTGATTATGGACAAAATTTTGAAATCAAGCCACTAGCTAGAATCATGGAACATGGATTTTTGTAACTCCCAAAGATCAACTATTGTCCAAAATATAGGATTTCCCTTTCTACCATTTATCATTAATTATACACACAATCACAACAACACCCTAAGGTGCATTCTTATTGGCTAGTTTAGGTTCACAAAGTTAATAACATTTTTTTGGTTAATAAAATATCTTCACTCTAGTTAACTATTAGCTGAAAATTTAATTTATTAATTTAAAAACTAGTTGTTAGTTGAAAAGTTAACCGATAAATTATTCACGTTTTTGGTCATTTATGAAAAATATATGAGTCAAAATTGAAAGGTAGACAAAAAATAGCCCATGGACCTTACTGAAATGTTACATGAAGTTTTTTAAATAGCTAGTTTATAATATACTCAAATGACTTACTAAACATGATATTTTCTAATAAACTCAAAAAATAAATTAGTTTACACAATTACAATCAAACATTGCCCTACCAAATTATAATATTCATATTGTTTTTAATCATAAACTAATACCTATTTGTTAATAATGTACATAGACTTTATTATAATATAATTAAAATGAGTGAATTTTAATTTTTATATATCATCTTCCTCTTTATACACAATCATGAAGGGCTTTCACAAATGGTCCCTTAGTCCGACAATCCGTCGGCGAAATTGTCATCTGTCGGTGAAAAAAGTGTTGGTTAACGTTTTATGGGAAAAAAAACTTCAACCAACGGTCCCAGAAAAATATCTTCGATGGATTACTGATAACTTTCGTTTTTGAGAGTTATTTATTACTTTTTTCTTGTATTTCATATCAATTTATATACCAAATTTGCTTCTATCTCCCTTTTGTCCAAATTGTTTAAATAGGTAATGAATTGCCAATGATTTATTTTTGTTCTAAAATTGTCACTGTTGAGTAGTGGGCACAATCTGCCCACCCGTGGGTAATGTCAAGGAAGATTTTGATAAGATCGTGTGTTCTATTTCTGTTCTCTAGGAGCTTCCAATTCTAATAGTTGGTCTGAACATTCCACAAGAATATAAGAGAATAACTCTTTTGCCTTGAAGATTGATTGATTCCCTTATCCATTAGGTAAAAAGGATATGTATCTCTCCTTTTTGACCCTATAAATAAAAGCTTTGAAGATGCATTCAGAAACATTCAATTCTCTCCTTCAAGAATTCACTCCTCAGCTTGAAGATCTGGAGGAGTAACTAGGAAGATTAATCTTTAGCATTTAGTACCTATCTTGTAATCAATTTCTAATTTTACATTTATGTCCATTATCTGCCTACTATGGTAACAGTTTGTGCTTTATTTTCCATGGAAGTCATTCTAGTTCTTGTCTTTGTTTTTATTATGAGTTAAGCACATGTTTGGGTGTGGGCATGAGCAAACTTAAGGCTATTGAGCAACACTTAGGTGTTTCCAAAATTGCTAATTTTTCAGATTGGTCACTTGAGTCGGGAATTTAACTCAACGCGGATAAGACGATCACTTTGAAGTGTTAATATAGATCCCTGATCTATAGATGGGCGGATTCGGAATACGACTTAAGTGATACACAAAGATTTGAGAAATTATTTGATAATCACGTAGAGATACATGTTTTGTATGATTTGTGCTAATGTTCAAACATTAATCGAGATTTATACTACAAAGAGATTTGGGTATAAATCTTCATATTTAATCAACTTTGCTAAATCGGCAAAAGTAATTAAGAATTGGCAATAATGGTGACTTTGTGGTCATTGTCTATATAGATTCACTTACGAGAGATCGTGATCTTTATAGACGTTTTTGTGATATAAAGTTTCTGACCATTTTGTTACTACATTTGTCTTAATGGAAACTTACATCCATACCCACACGCATCTGTTAATCAAAAAGTTTATTTCTTTATTTTAAGCAATTTCACCAACAAGGACGATAATTTTTGGCTTTCAATATCTCAGGAAAAGTAATTCTCACAAATCTTGAGTTGATTTGTTTTTATCGGGAGTGGGCACAGTCTGCGCACTGTGGGTAGGTTGTGTTAGATTTGTGACAGCGTAGGAAACGAGCGGACCTGCTATCTTAGGCAAGGATTCTAGACTTTGTGATTTTTTAAGAAAATAGACCTGGAAAGTTTGAGCTATCAAAGAGACGTGAATCCTTTTGCAAAATTGATGCGAGAGAGGATTTTTGACTTGACTACGCTCATTTGTGTTCTCAAATTCTCTTATACTCACGGCTTTGACATGCTCCGTGTGAATTCCCTTAGGGTTCTCGGTGTCACTAGGCAAGGTCCCTTGTGGTCTATTCTTGAGTTCGACAGCAAATTGTCTAAGTTGGGTTTCGAAACCCCTCAAGGTTGCATTGGTTTTGTTTATAAAACCTTTAAGCAATGATTCGATTAAACGATTACCTTCCGATGCATTTTGTTGTCTAGGTGCATGTGATTGTGAATATTGTCCATGTTGGTAATTGTGAGGTTGACTTTGATGAAATCCCCGGGGATTTGGTGATCGACATTGGACTTGACTTACCCAGGGGGTTTGAAGTCCTTGATTTCCAAACCAAGAAAAGTCCGGATGGTTTCTCCAATTCAGGTTGTATGTTTGGGAAAACGGACAATTTCTAGAATGATTATCGAAGCGGGATTACCGAGGCAACACTCAAAAGGATGATTTTCTCCACAAAATACACAAGACTCATTTAAAGAATGTTTTATAGCTTACACTTGATTCTTTTCTCGATTAATGTTCAAAAATTTTTTAACCAAGTTAGTCAAAGCTAAAAGAAGTATCCACTTAAAGCGGTGATGGAATCAATCTCATGAACTCCTGATACATTTATAGGAATGATGGTACGAGGGTTTGACCAGTCAGTGTTATTATTGGCAACTTTTTCCAAAACGTCAAACCCTTCGTTGTATGCTTAGAAGTAAAAGCGTCACAGGCCATAACATCGAGAATGATTTTAGCAGCATTAGAAAATCCGTTGTAAAATCTTTCTAATTGGATGAAGTGAGGGATTCCATGATGAGGAACTTTCTTAATCATCTCTTTAAATCTCTCCCACGCATCCGATACTGTTTAATCATCTTCTTGCCGAAACATCAAAATTTCATTTCTAAATCTTCTTTAAGATTTTTTTAGCTAAACTCATCCATGTATCAATTGAGTGAGGTGACTGAGAATTTAGCCAGGTTTTGGGTCTATCTCATAATGTATAAGAGAAGAGTGTCAACCGTAAGGCTTCTACAGTAACTCCAAGATTACGAAAATGATCCGTCATTTCTAAAATGGATTTTAAGTGATAGTGTGGATCTTCTGAAGGTAACCCTCCAAATTGACCCATTGCTTGGATCATTTGAAACATTACCGGTTTCGGTTCAAAAGTTTGTGAAATAATGTTGGGCCTAAGAATCCCCAATTTTTATTGATCAAATTCGAGTGTTGCATAGTCCCGTATTCCATTTTATTTGTCATCGGCAATTTTAATCATTGTTTCAACAGGCGGAGGTGGTGGATTCCCAAGGTCTTTACCATCGTCGACCATGGTTTGATTTAAAACTGAGTTTTGCCGACTTCCTCTACCTCTTGTTCGTCTTTTAAAAGTTTTTTTTTTATTTCGAGATCAAGAGGTAAAAGTTCACCGTGTTGTAGCCATGTCATACAACACGGGAAATGATTTGAAAATGAAACAAATGTCACAGGCTTAAATGAAAGACAATATCTCACGATATAAAGTTATGCCAGTCCCCGACAACGGTACCAAAAACTTGGTATCAGAAAATCGTATACTCCACAAAGTGGCCACAGTGTTACCATAGTGGGGCGCATGTATACACCTCAACTATGATCGCTATAATTAATAAAGTGGTAGTATTACCAAAGATCGTTTCCACATGGACTGAACTACTGAGAATCAGAGAGTTTCATGAACTTCTTGCACAAGTTCCGGTTGAGAGAAAAATTATCGCGTTGTTGGTGAAATAACTTTAAAATACAAAGTATAACTTTTAATTAAAGAAAGGGTATGGTTGTAAGCTTTTCCTTGATATAAACGTAGTAACAAAATGGTCAGTGACTTACTAGCACAAGACATCTATAAAAAGTCCGATATCTCAAAAGTGGATTTTTATAGACCTTGCCCACAAAGTACCCACTATCAGAGATTCTTAATTTGGCCGATTTAACTTAGTTGATAAAAATCAAGTTCTATTAGTATGGATATTTATACCTAAATCTCTTTGTGATATAAATCTCGAAAAATGTTTGAACCTTAGTAAATCATACAAAATTTGTATCTCTACGTGATTATCAAAGACTTTCTCAAATCTTTGTGCATCACTTAAGCCGTATTTCGAATTTTCCCATCTCTAGGTCAAGATCTAATATTAACACTTCAAGGTGATCGACTTATTCACGTTGAGTTTATGTCCCAACTCATCTGACCAAGTTTAAGAGCTAGTAACGATGGTCACACCCATGTGTTTCCTACTAGTCTTAAGTTCAACTGACACCCACGCCCAAAGAGATGTTTAACTCATAATAAAATTGAAAGACATAATAGAAGAAGAGAAATACTTGTAAACTACTTGCATTAAATGAAACTACAAACGATGCCCACAGGGGGCAAACGTAGACAAAAAAATGAAATACGATAAATAAATGCGAGAAATTAATCCTACGCTAAATTTCAAGCTCAAGAACATTTTTTTGAAGGTAAAAAATCATACTTTCTTTGGGTTTTTTTTTTATCTTCGGTTGCTCTTCTATGTCTCAATTTATAGTGGTGAGAAGATCAGAAACCCTTGGACAAACATCTCCAAAATCCTTAGTTTAATGAGATCCATACATAAATAAGTTTTTCTGAGATTTTTTAATCGTTTTCCATCCCTTATACAACTCATATTACCCGGTTAAAATCACATAATGGGTTTGTCCAAGGGTAGCTCGAGTGCTCACTGCGGAACAGAGGGGTTATTTTAAACAAAAAACAAACATTTTTCGTATTTTTATAATATTTTGCAAACATTATAGACCAAATTATGGAGATAGAAACAAAGTGGATATAAAATGAAATAAAATGCTACAAAAGAGTTACAAATAACTCTAAAAAATTAGAGTTATCAATAACCGACAAATCACAAGGACTAAATTTGTAGTTTACTATAAAAGGAATGGTCAGAAGACCAAAATACCACTAATTTAATGAACGTTTTTAACAAATGGTAGATGGACAAAAAATGAAACAGAGTGACAACCACAATGACCAAAATTGTAACAAAGTGGCAACTACGGTGATTAAAAATATAATTATTTCAAAATAGGAATGAGACAAGATAGTGAGTGATAACTATAGGGACCAAACGTGTAACATACTCTTTCAAAAAAAAGTAAGCTAAATTATGGTTTTTGAAATGAGTTATCGATTTTGCAAATTGTACGATTTTTTGGCAAACCATAATTCTTGAAAACCGCTAAACATCAAACTTTACAAGAATAAATGGTTTAAAATAGAAAAATGGAGTAAATTATACTTTTATTTCATGGTTTTTGCCACTCACTATCAAGCCTCGCTATTTTGAAATAATTATATTTTTATAGATGTCGTTACAAATTTATTACATTTTTGGTCCCTCTGACTAACCCCATTAAAAAAAACTCAGTTAAATCAAGAACATTAGTCTCTTTACCTTTTTTAATATTAAAATTAAAGTAATTAATATATCTTGATATATCTTGAGATTCAGGGTGTAATTCGAGTTGAATTTGATTAGGTTTTGTTAGAAAAATGTTATCGATCGAGTTTGTATAGGATAATTAGTAAATTGCACTGTAATCGATTGTGAATTTTGAGTTTTTGTGATTTTTCTAGTTTACGAGTTCACGCACTGTGTTCGGATCAATTTTGTATTGATTTGTGTTTTTGATTGAAATTCATTGTTAGATTTGAGTTCTAGGTGTTTAGACTAGCAAATTGTCAAAATTTCGAGTTGAAATTCGAGGTCTAAAGTGGTTTTTGGTGCGAATTTGAACGAGTTTAGAGGTTTGCGTGAGATCTAGACTTTGCGCTAGTTCGTCATGGTTTGCGCGAGTTCATCTTGGTTTGCACCAGTTCATCAATAGATTCATCAAGTGATCATTCTGAGCTTTGCGTCTTCAACAACAAACGAAAATTAAGGTTTGCGTTTTCAACAGGAAACGCAAGATAAGGTTTGCGTTAACAACGAGAAACGCAAAGTGTTGTTTGCGTCTTCTTCCAGAAACGCAAAGTGAGCTTTGCGTAATCAACGGGAAACGAAAAGCTGAAGTTTGGGTTCAGATAGACAAGTCCTCTTTGCGCAATCAATGGTTTACGAGAAGTTCATGTTTGCGTATTTCACATGTCACGCAAAGATAGCTTTGTGCTACTAACTTGTCACGCAAAGTTAGCTTTGCGCAAGTAACTTGACACGCAAAGTCAGATTTGCGGTAGCATCATCACGCAAAGCTACTCGACACGCAAGACTTGGTTTGCTTCAGCTACTCAAAACGCAAAGTGTGATTTGCGCAAGCAGTATAAGTGTGGTTTGCGTAAGCCGTTCAACACGCAAAGTCTGGTTTGCGCAAGCAATGTGTCATGCAAAGTTGTGGTTTGCGTTAGTCTCGGGTCACGCAAAGTATCGTTTGCGCAAGAAACACGTCACGCAAAGTCTTGGTTTATGCAAGACGCCCGTCGCGCAAAGTCTAATTTGTGTTACATGCGCAAAACGCAAACTTGTTCTTAGGTTTCAATCGTTTCATGCTTTCTGTGTTTTTCATACTTAGCTAATTTTTCTGTGTTTTTTTTCTTGAGATTTCTATTTTGGACTAACGATCAGTTCTAGTTTCTTATTGCATAAATTTCTCAAACTGGTTTAAACAAGATGACTTCTAAAGACGCTCTTTCTATTGGCACTGATGTCAAACCTCCAGTACTGTTCAAAGGAGAGTACGAACAGTAGAAGGATCGATTCCTTGATTTTGTGGACCGGCACACAAATGGAGAAAATATTCTTCTGTCCATCATGGAAGGTCCTATGGTACCAATCACAGTTCAAATACCTGATGATGACTCATTTGATAGTGAAGATGGTACTGAGGAAAGAGAACAGAAGATGAAAACAGTTCCAGTAGAGTATAGTCAATATTCAGAGGAACAGAAAAACCGATATAAAGCAGACAAGCAAGCAAGATCTCTTCTTCTTTAAAGTATCCCGAATGACATCTACGTCAAAATAGACAGCTACAAGGCAAATGCTAAGAAGATGTGGGAGCAGTTGCAGAAAATGTTGATGGGATCCAAAGTAGGGAATCAGATGAAAGTGGCTAACTGTATTAACAATTATGAGGAATTCAAAGCCAAAGAGAATGAGAGCTTAGAAGATACTTATGAACGGTTTGTCTTGCTGTTAAATGAATTGTCAAAGAACAAAGTAAAGAAGAAGCAACTTGAGAACAATGTCAAATTCCTGAGCATCCTACAACCAGTGTGGAAAAAACATACTCGTAGGATGAAGCAAATGAAGGATCTCAATGACATTCCATTACATGAGGTTTATGAGACTCTGAGGCAAAATGAGGAATAAGTGGAAGAGAAAAGAGCTGAGAAAAAGAAGGCAGAGACAGTTTCTGAACCTATTGCATTGGTAGTTGGAGAGAAGAAGAAAGAAAAGAAAGAGAAGAAGAAAAAGAAGAAACTAATTACAAGTTCTGAATATGAATCTGAATCAGATGGTGATGATGGAGAAAGTCTCAAACAAGCCATGTTTTTACTGACCCGAGCTTTCCAAAAGAAATTCTACAAGAAGCCGGGATCCAATTCTCAAAGATATTCTTCATCAAGATCCAAGAATCATGAGCACCGAGAAAGAGTTGAAGAAAAGCGACATGAATAGAACTGGTATATAGATAGGAAGCCGAAAGAAAAGAAGAAGTTTGTGAATGATTACACTGTTGCTGAAAAGCCAGCAAATGATCCAATCAAATGCTACAACTGTGGCAAGATTGGACATTTTGCTAATGATTGTCAAAAGTCGAACGTTCAAAACTCTCAGTATTATCAGAACAAATTGCTACTGGCCAAATAGCAAGAAGCAGACATAGCATTAATGGTTGAGGAAGAATTTTGGCTGGATCATTCAGAGGGTGAAGAGGAAGAGAAAGAAGAAGCTTCTCATATCTGCTTAATGGGAAAAGCGATGAAATATGACGAGTCAGATGACGAGATAGCTGATGAGGTATTAAACTTAACTGAAAAAGATTTCATAACCAAAATGGAAGTTATGATGGTTGAGCTTAATGATCTTCAAGTAAAACTGAAGAAAGAAAAAGACAGAGTTGCTAAAAGAAACAACTAGATCTTTGACCTTAATAAGTCTGTTATTGGGAACAAAGATCTAATTTATTCTTTACGCAAGTCTGCTTCTGATTCTAAACTTCAAGTAGATTGTTTTGAAAAGAAGATTTCTGATTTTGAAGTTAAAATTTCTAAGTATGAGTTTGAGAAGAAAGAATCTGCACTTACTGTTCATAAACTGCAGGTTGAGAACAAGCTTTTGAATAAGAAGGTAAATGGCCCGGAAGCCAAACTTTATGCAAGAGGCCAAACATATCAAACTATCTTTCTTAATGCACCCAACGAAGAGGCTGATGTTAAGGAAAAATGGGGACTTGGTTTTCAAAACCCCCATTACTTAAAGAAAGCCATCAGAAAACAACCAGCACTTTATAATTTTGATTTTCTTGCTTGTGCTGGTAAACATACTCATTTAAAACCCAAATTTGTTACCAAATTACCAGAAGAAGTTGAGGCCAAAGAAACTGAAAATAGAAAGAATGTAAATAAAATGCAACTACCATTTAACTATGCAAAGTTAAATGATAGTTATCTTTCAGAAACACCAAAAGTTCTTTCAAATGATTATTTTGCTAGTTATTCTGTTTCTAAGATGAAGGCAAAACCTGCAATTGCAAAGGTTTATGTTCCTCCACTCATTCTTGAAAGCAAAATAATTGAGCTTGAAAATGTTTTATCTGATGAAAAACTTTTGGTAGATATTGAACAAAGTGTGTTTTCTACAGTTTTAAAGAATACTGTTTTTCAATCTAAATCTACAAAGTGTTCTACAGTTTCAAAGGCACCTCAAACTTCGTCTGATACTTTTGATGACTTATTTGAGTCTAGAAATGACTTTCTTAACTCTGATGGTGGGTGCATAGAAGAAATTGATATGTTTGACTTCAATGCTTCTCTTCCTGATCATTCTACTTGTCTTATACCTGAAAAAGTGTTACCAAATGTTCTTAAATCTGATGAATCATCTACAGTTTCTGTGACTGCTGAATATTATTCTAAAGGTAAGAATCATAAGAAACAGCAATCACAGAAACGGATTAACACTGGTAAACCAAAGAAAACTCATTTTCAGAAATCTGATTTTCCTAATAAATCTAAATCTTTTGTTTCAGATATAAGCAAGAAAAGGTCGAAAGCTCGAACCGAATGGTGACCAAAAAGGAAGGATGATGAGATAGCTGAATCATTTTCTGATAACTCTTGTAATAGATCAGTTAGTAGTGATAATGATGTAGTTTATCAACTTGCTTGTCATGAACAAAACCTTGTAACTTCTTACAAACGGTATTCAATAAAGCAATTGATTCAATTATCTCCTATTACTACTAAATCTTATCATTATCGGAGAAATGATTTTGCTTATTCTCATAATTCTTCTGATTGGTTTGGATCTTATCATGTTTATTCTTCAAGATTAAAAGTTTTTAAGAGTTTTCAAAAGAACAGAGGATCCATTTTTAAATGGATACCAAAATCATGTGCTAATTTGTTAGGACCCGTTTTTAAATGGGTACCTAAATCTATTATTTCCTGATTTCTCTTGCAGACCCGACATATGTGGTACTTGGACAGTGGATGTTCCAAGCATATGGTAGGGCAAAAAGCTTTATTGTCTAATTATACAGAGAAATTCAGTGGAAATGTCAGATTTGGAAACGATCAGCTTTCACCAATCTTAGGATATGGTGACATCATTCAAGACAACATAACGATTAAGAAGGTGAGTTATGTCGAAGGCTTAGGGCACAACTTGTTTAGCATCGGTAAATTCTGCGACAAAGGGTTATAGGTCAACATCAAAGCTAAGAGATGTTCGGTTCGTTCTGAAGACGGCACATAACTCTTAGCAGGTAAGCGAAAGACAAATCTCTACACCATCAATCTTTCAAAGGTTCAGAATGACAGTCACGTTTGCTTATTATCAAAAGCTTCGATGCAACAAAGTTGGCTTTGGCACCAACGACTATCACATCTGAATTTTCGTTATATCAACAAGTTGGTTAGTGGAAAATTGGTAAAAGGACTTCCTAAGCTGAAATATGAGAAAGAAGACTTATGTGTTGCGTGTGAGAAGGGTAAGATGAAGAGAGCCGCACATAAACCGAAGCCTGAACCAAGCACCAGTTCTCCACTAGAGTTACTGCATATGGATTTGTGTGGTCCGATGAGAACACAAAGCTTGGGTGGAAAGATATACGTGTTGGTTATTGTGGACGATTACTCAAGATACACGTGGGTCAAATTTCTTCGATCAAAAGATGAGACGCCCGAAGTTCTCAATACTGTCTTAAAGACGACCCAGGTGAAAATGCAGGGACAAGTCAAGTTTCTTCAAACGGACAACGACACAGAGTTCAAAAACAAGATAGTTAAAGAATATCTCGCATTGGTCGGGATATCACATCAGTACTCTGCTGCACGTACACCTGAACAGAATGGAGTAGTCGAAAGGCGAAATCGGACGCTTATCGAGGCCGCTCGGACTATGCTGAGCCAGTCTGACTTACCTCTATTCTTGTGGGCAGAAGCTGTGTCAACTACATGTCATACTCAAAATCGGTCCATGATACACCGCCGTTTTCAAAAGACTCCATATGAGCTGATCAACAACAGAACACCAACAATCAAGTATTTTCACATATTTGGGTGTAAATGTTTTGTGCTTAACGACAGAGAGAGTCTGAATAAATTCAGTGCTAAGGCGGACGAGGGTATCTTCATTGGTTATTCTTCAACATCTGTAGCATATCGTGTTTATCTGAAGAAGTCAAAGACAATTGTCGAGAGCCTTAATGTAACATTTGATGAAGATATGGCTTCTAAACAACTAAGTTCAGAACCCGTTATCACTGGAGTATTAGCTTCTGGACAGATCCTGCTTCTACAGCGATAAATTCGGATAATGCTTCTACTTCAGTTTCACATTTATCCGATTTAGATTTGTTATTTGAATTCCTTTATGATGAGTTTCTAGGATCTAATTTGCCTAAATCTGTTGTGACTGACAGGTCTGAAGACACAAGTTGCAATCATCCAGTCACTTCAGAAGTTTTAACTGAATTTGTATCCCCCGTTCAGTCAGAAACTCACAATCCATCATCTACTCCTACAGTTGAAGATGTACAAGTAACTACTGAGCCAGAAGTAACTATATTAGTTGAGTGTGCTATAATGTCTACTCAACAGCCAGATTCTGCTGTTCCAACTGATGCTTCTGCACCTGAAACTTCAACTGCAAACCCCCCTCCTATTATTCAAACTGAAGAGTCTGACAGTGGATTTCTAGATGATGATCATGTTCAATCAGTATCTATTCCACTACCTCATGAGCATCGCTGGACCAAAGAGCATCCATTACATCAAGTAATTGGAGATCTCAACAAGCCTGTACAAACTAGGTCAGCGACTCTTAATCAATGTATGCATGACTCATTTCTCAGTAAGATAGAGCCCACGCGAGTATCAGAGGCTCTTTTGGATTCGGATTGGGTATATGCTATGCAAGAAGAGATCAATCAGTTTGAAGCCCTAAAGGTTTGGAGATTAGTTCCAAAACCAGAAGGTAAAACCGTGATAGGCACTAAATGGGTTTTCAAGAATAAAAAGGATGAAGATGGTATCGTCATAAGGAACAAATCTATACTTGTTACCAAAGGTTACCGGCAAGAGGAAGGCATAGACTACGATGAGACGTACGCTCCAGTAGCGCGTATAGAGAAAATCCGCATGTTTTTAGCCTACGCAGCTCATAAGAATTTCACAGTCTATCAGATAGATGTGAAAACAGCCTTTCTGATTGGCATTCTTAAGGAGGAAGTATACGTGTCTCAACCAGAAGGGTTCGTCAATCCAGATAAGCCATATCATGTCTACATCTTGGACAAAGCCCTGTATGGTTTGAAACAAGCCGCTCGAGCATGGTATGATGTTCTATCTAAATTCTTAGTCAAGTCAGGTTTTTCCAAAGGTAAAGTTGATACCACTTTGTTCATCAAAAAGGAAAAAGTTGATATTATTCTTATATAGATATATGTTGATGATATAATATTTGGTTCTACTAATCCTAAATTTTGCAAAAACTTTTCTAACCTCATGGTGTCACGTTTTCAAATGAGTATGATGGGAGAGATGAATTTCTTTCTCGGATTACAAGTTAAACAGTTTTCAACGGGGATTTTCATTAACCAATCTAAGTACATTTTGGATATTCTTCGGAAATTCAATATGGAAAATTGTAAACCAATTGGAACCCCGATGGCACCAGGTACTAAGATTAACACTGATCCTTCGGGTAAAAGTTTTGATGTTAAAACTTATAGAGGTATGATAAGATCGTTAATA
Source organism: Arctium minus (assembly GCA_954870635.1). Lineage (NCBI taxonomy): Eukaryota > Viridiplantae > Streptophyta > Magnoliopsida > Asterales > Asteraceae > Arctium > Arctium minus. The sequence continues at coordinate 26,812,636 of OX941090.1, read as the reverse complement.
TATCTTACATCTAGTAGACCAGATATTATGTTTTCAACATGCTTATGTTCTAGATATCAGGCTGCTCCTAAAAAATCCCATTTGGCTGCTGTCAAACGGATTTTTAGATATCTAAAGGGGACTGCATATCTTGGTCTATGGTATCCTAAGGATACTGGGTTTCAATTGACTGCTTATTCAGATGCAGATCATGCAGGTTGCATGTTGGACAGAAAGAGTACTTCAGGTCACATTCAATTCCTTGGAGACAAGCTCGTTAGTTGGGCATCAAAGAAACAATTATGCGTTTCTACATCAACTGCTGAAGCAGAGTACGTAGCTGCTGCCAGTTGCTGCTCTCAAGTGTTGTGGATGCGAACACAACTGCGAGACTATGGATTCAAGTTTGATAAAATTCCAATCTATTGTGACTCGAAGAGTGCAATCGCAATATCTGCTAATCCTTTCCAGCATATGAAAACCAAACACATTGATGTCAGGTATCATTTTATCAAAGACAATGTAGAAAAAGGAACAATTAAACTTTATTTTGTAAAAATAGATTATCAGCTTGCAGATTTATTTACCAAACCCTTAGATGAAAATAGATTTAATTTTCTTGTCTCTAAGCTTGGTATGCTAAATCTTAAGACATAATCGGTTGTTACCTAATAAAGTTAAGTATTGTTATTTTTCATCATTTTCTTTATCTTTATTTCTGAAGGATATCTGCACTTTAATTGTTTGTTCATGATCTCAGGGGGAGTAAGAGAAGATTTTAGATGATCTATATTAATTTGAGGGGGATTATAACAAATTTCTGCATTTTACTTAAATGACAAAATTTTTGTAATGCATGATTTTAGGGGGATAATATAAGTCATATTAAAAGGAGTAAGACAATGATTTCTGATTATTTCAAATCAGAACTCGTACTTTAATCGTTTTATTGCTTTATGTCTTTTACATTCGAATAAATTTGTGAATAAATTTTCTTTGACTAGACTTTGAGACTTATGCAGGATGAGAGAGGATGACACGATCATATCTTATTGACTACAGCTGACTTCATGAGAATTAAGATTGAGCGAAAAATTAAATTTCTTATCTTAATCTCATATGTATCTGAATGAAGGAAAACTTTCAGATATGAAAACATGATTTTCTTAAATGTTCAAACCACTTCCTGATTCTTAAACAGATTTTATAATTTCGAAGTGTGATTTTAAATGTTTTCATTTTATTTTTGTGCTTAATTGATAAATAAACCGTGTGTTTCCAAAGATAAATACTTGCGTATTGTCTTTTCTACATACTTTCAAGTATTCACACACATCGGTTTAATTTTTGATCAAATTGTTCTTACCATGTCTCTAAATTAAAACAATTTTTCGATGGTAAGACACCTCGCTTGTACTTTAAAGAAAATTTTGAGCGATATTTCATTTCGAAATGTCATTTCAAGAATGTCTATATTTTTGTTTGGTATAGACAATATCAATTATTCTTGACCTTAAGCTTTGATTGTTATATCATTCATTTCTGATCATTTTCATACAATGTCAGATTTTCAAACAAGCTTTTTGCATTCATGTTCATTCATTCAATATACTTTTTTGAAAATACTTCAATGTTTAAAAATGCTCATATTTCCATGATTATATCTCTGAGCATATTCATATCTGACATTTGTATATGAGCTTTAACTGATAAAGTTAAATCATCTGAGCAACATATGCCTTCTAGGATAATATGGGTTCTTTGTGCTAGGACTTACTTGAACTTCTATGAAATCATGTTAACCAGTGATTTCTACCCGAGAAGTTAATCCATAGAGATTGAGTGTGATGAGTCTAAAAGAAATGAGTGTGGGTGTGATGAGGTAAAATGGAAAAGAGAGTTTGGTTAGTAGTGAGCTTAATGATTAAAAGAAAGAGGGTGTGAGATCAGAGTAAAAGAATACCAAACTCTGCACCAACTACTTTTTGAGTCGGGCTGCCACATTACTAGCATTTCACAATTCCTCGGTGAACGTTATTGAAACAGGCAACTAGCCTATGCCAACTCTTGAATTTAATCCCACCAGCTACTCATTTTCTTCTCAAAAAGAAAATGTTTTACATTTTCAAGGGGACGTAGCATATAATCTACCTGGTTTTCATTTGGAAAATCTGGATATTGAAAAAGAAGGAAGTCTGCCCCACCTTCGCACTTCAATCATGCACATTGAGTCTGTGTTTATACTACTGTTGTCTTAGTGGTTTACACAATGTTGAGCCTTATTAAAAGCAATCATTCGTGCTTAATTCTTTCTACACTTGCACGAACACACAAATAGATTGTTTCTTTGTCATAACATTCATAGAAATTGCCTTTGTGGTATTTCGATGATTGGATGGAAGCCCTGGGGGAGTGAACATCAAAAAGCTCCTTTATATTGCGTATTCGTTACACACAGTGACTTCGTGTTACTGACAGGCATTCTAACTGATTCATTTGTTGATTCAGGTGTTACACATTCCTATTTTGTCTAGATTTGAAAAGATCTGGATGAATACTTTGTTCGAATTGGCAAAGAATCAGAGGCTTGTAAACAGATCAGTGGTCAGACTGGATACAGACATTTCTTACTGAAAGTTTTGATGATATTGATGCTCATTTCATCAAAAAGGGGGAGATGGTATCAAGAAATGATAAAGTTTTGAGAGATGATTTTCAGAAATGTCCAAGTCAGAAGATTTAAACTAAAGATTTGAAGAAGATCAAAGAATTTCTGAAGATACGCTGATTTTTGAGGAAATTTTCTGTGAAGATTATTTGCTAAAGCAATCCGAGCAGATTCTGAAGATAATTTCTTTATAAAGTCTGAAAGTATCTTGTGAAAGTTTTGAGGAGATTGTTAATCGTTTAAAGATAGTTTTGGAAAGAATACCATCAAAGGAAAAGGGGAGATTGTACTGACAGAGCTTAAAAGTGAAGACTGAATTGCTAGATATTTCAACAGTGATCTTGAATCCAAAGGGGGAGATTGTTAGAGCATAAACCTATTGGATACAAGATCAAGAAGACTGAAGGTCAAAGTTTAAGAAGTCAAAGCTGAGAAAGTCAACTCTCATCAAAGTCAAAGTCTTTTGTAATAAAAGGTCAAAGTATTGTATTTGTATTTGTTTTTCTTGTATTTTAGATGAAGGTATAAATACCTTGCTTTTTCTGTTTTAGTTAAAAAAAACAAGTCTATTTGAGAATCTGAGAGAATACGTTTAGAGAGAGAGAAATCTGTAGAGAGAGAAAGAGAGTTCTAGAGAGAGAAGATTGTAATATTGTGATTTGTGAATTGAAATCAAATAGGTAATTGTTTTGTAAATCTTGTTTGTTTGATTAATAGTGTTTAGAAACTAGAATCTGGGAATAACATATATTATATCAAGTATTGTATATATACACACATAACTCAACACACCCCTTAATCATGCCTCCATCCCAGTGCATCCATGCATTGATTCGAACCTTCCACCGTAATAATCCATCTTCTCCGAAAATCTCTTCACCGTCAGCCACCGACCTCCCCTTTTCTCTCCTCTATCTTTCCTTCAGGTGTGGAAGACATAGAAAAGGTGAAGATGGAGACATAAAAGAGTTTGAAAGAGAATGTTGGTTTCTTTGGTATGAACCACCGGGGAACCCTTCTCCCCATCCTTGTGATCACAGCAATAACCACTACCTCCTTCATCGTTCAACCTTAGCACCATATTTGTCTATCACGTCCCAGATTTCGTGAATTGTTCAACTCACATCATTTGGTTGCATCACCATCTTTTGTACTATTCCACTTTTATGCATTATTTGAGTATGTATCTACATCTTGAAAGTATCTGCAAATCCATTTTTGAGTTTTAGGGTTTAGGGTTTTATTTGATTTTTGAAAGTATCTACATTTTTATTTTTTTATTTTAAGATTTTCAGGTATTGATTAATTAAGAGTTTTGATTTTAAGTTTTTGATTTAGGGTTTTGATTTTAGAAGTTGATTTACGATTTTGATTTTAATGAATTTTTATGTTGATGTTCATTTGGTTTTTGAGAATTTTATAAAATTATGAAAAAAAACTCACTTTCCGTCTTTTTTATTGAGGGAGTGATGCAATACATTTATAACCATGGTTTTACAAGATGATTAGGAAACTAACTCTAGTTGGACTCCAAAACTTAGAGTTGTAGTTAAACAATAATTCCTCTATCCTATTTTAAGTAGAAGTACTGCTATTACCCCCCCCCCTTCAAGCGTGACGTGGGTTCTTGGAACTACGTAAAGCTTGGAGCTAAAAAGAAGGAAAAAAGCTTTTTGTAAGCTCTTTATGAAGAGATCAACAACATTTAACTTACTTGGGACGAACTTTATATGTAGGAGGCCATGTTGTACTAACTTTCGAATGAAGTGGTAGTTGAGGGCAATGTGGCGAGCCCTTTTGTGCCCAACCGGGTTTTGACTAATTAATAATGCACTCTTGTTGTTGCAAAATAAAGGTGGTGGTTTTGTGAATTTCACTCGTAGTTCGCTAAGAAGATGGGTAAGCCATACGGTATCGGCAACAGTATTGGCGAGTGCTTAGTATTCCGATTCACAGCTTGATCCGGCAACCGTGCGTTGCTTCTTCGAGCTCCATGTGATTAGATTCGGGCCAAGAAAAATAGCATACCCGGATGTTGATCGCCAAGTGTCGGGACATCCTCCACAATCGGCATCGGAAAAGGCGGATAGCGTGTATGAGGGGGAGTGATTGAAGGTGAGTCCGGACGTGATTGTTCCATTAACATAGCTTCCAAGAAAGTAACCGAGATTTCCCAAGTCTTTGATCGCGAAGTCTTTTTGTACATGGTCGATTAGGCGTTGAATGAGTTGATTATTGTTATCGGTGACGATGATATCGTCAACATATACAAGAACATAAAGAAGGGACTTACCTCGATTATATATGAAAAGAGAAGTATCTGCGCAACTTTTGTGAAACCCGATGCCGGTAAGAAAGTCGCTGAAACGCTTGAACCATTTCCTTGGGGCTTGTTTGAGGTCGTAAATTGCTTTCTTGAGTCGACATACGTGAGAAGGGTGCAAATCGTCGACGTATCCGGGTGGTTGCTCCATATAGACTGTTTCATCTAAAAGGCCGTTGATAAAAGCATTTTTGACGTCAAGTTGACGTAATTTCCACTTTTGCATGACGGGGATGCTTAGGATTAGACGAACGGTGGAGGATTTGACTACGGGACTAAACGTATGTGTAAAGTCTAAGCCGAATACTTGTGTAAAACCTTGTGCAACAAGCCTTGATTTTAGTCTTTCTATTAATCCTTCGGCGTTGAACTTGGTTCGAAAGACCCATTTCGAGCTAACGATGTTAGTATCCTGAGGCCATTGGACGAGCTCCCATGTATTGTTTGATTTTAAGGCGTGTATTTCTTCATCCATGGCAAAAATCCAAGTTGGTTTTTTGGCGGCCAATTTGTACCCTTTCGGAACCGAGGTGACTAAGAGAGCGGGAAGAAGTCCTTATTGATGTTCGATGACAAAAGTTGGGTACTTGGGTTTAAAAATTCCAGATTTTGCTTGTGTTTGCATGGGGTGCATGGTGGTGCGGGGTGGTACGGTTGTTTGCATGGGAGGCGACAGATTGATTTGTTGGGTAGGTGGCGGTGCCGTAGGGGTAGTATTGTTGGTGGGAGGGGGATTCGTATTTATGGTTGTGGGTGTGGGATCGATAGGTATATGTGAGAATATTGGTTTTGTGTGAGTGGGTAGTTTAGGAGGACATAAGGTGCATGGATTGGTGGCTTGGTTGGGACGTGAAATGGGTGTATGGTGTGGTGCGTCGGTTGTCTCGATTTGAGGGTCGAGGAAGGTGGAATAGTCTAAGGTATCAAGGTTGACGGGTTTAGTATTTTTGCCGAAAGGAAAATAGTGCTTGTCAAATTTTGCACGGCGAGATATGTAAACTCAAGTTGTGGCGTTTTCAAGGCATAAGTACCCTTTATACTTCGAACTATAACCTAAGAAGATGCATGGCCGAGTTTGGGGTTCAAATTATGTTTGTTGTAGTCGCGTAAACACGGAAAAACTTGACACCCATATGGTCGAAAAATCGCATAATTTGGAACGGTTTTAAAAAGCACCTCATAGGGTGACTTGTTTGGTAGTACGGTAGTAGGTATTGTTGGGATTTGCTTAAAAGCTTGTCCCTCATAGGAAAAGAGAGGAAAAACATTGTGCCTTATAATAGGAATCCCCTACCTATTATCAAAATGGGTTACCCAACCAAGTGGGTTAGCCCATATTAAATGTCAAGATGGGCCTTGGGCCTTGGGGCTCTTGGGGTCTCTTGGCTTGAGAGAGAGATGTCACGCGGGTTCTACCGCGGCTTGGAGCCGTGTAGAATGTCGCCTAACTCACTGACGTTTTGCAAACAACAGTTACATACGCGGTTTGCATCCCGCGACCCAAACCGCGCAACTGACTGGAATGTCTCGACACAGAGACTTACGCGGTTTATCCCGCGACTTAAAGGCCGCGGCCCAAGCCGTGCAACTCTCTGTTTCACATTCGGTTGACAGTTAAGTTGGTTATTCAGAGGTACATATAAATACCTCTTATCTCTCGTTTTTTGGCAGAAAATACAAAGATTTTCTTGGTTTTTCTCTCCGTTCAAAACACAAACTTCGTAAGGAAGAATATCGTTGATTCGTCGGGTTCAAGTTCGATACTTGATCAAATTGTTGTATCCTCTAGATAGACGTCCACAAATTATCTATACGCGGGACGAATTTCTGTCTAAGGACACTGCAAATCGCAGGCCTCAATCTCACAACGATCTTCATCAAATTATCATCAAGATAATCGAGTTAGTCATTATTCACTTTCTTTTTTTCGATTATGTATACAATACTAGTATAGAATTCGTTATATTTATTTACGAATTTATTCTGAATTTTACAATTCAAACATTTATTGTGTAAACGAATTTCAAAGTTCTAACAATCTTAGACAGAAATTTCGTTGACGATGGATCAATCTTCTTTATTGAAATCGCACGTGGAGAAATCCGAAAAATTTAAGGGTTCCGATTTCAGAAGATGGCAGCAAAAGATGTTGTTCTACTTGACGACGTTAAAGGTGTCAAACGTTATTACCGATCAAGCACCGACACCACCGGTTGGAGAAGGGGAAAACGCCCCTTCACAGATTCAAGTGGCCGCCTACCAACGTTCCGTTGACAATTGGAACGTGAATGAATATAATTGTCGCAATTATATTCTGAATGGGCTGGATGATGGTTTTTATGACATTTATTCATCCTTTACTTCGGCCAGAGAAATATGGGAATCGTTGCAGTCTAAATACAAGACGGAAGTCGCTTGTTCTAAGCGATTCATTGTGGGCAAATTCCAAAATTTCAAAATAACAGATTCCAAACCGGTTGTGAAGCAAGTAGAAGAACTTCAAGTCTAGTAGAAGAACTTCAAGTCTTGGTCCATGAACTGGAAGTCGAAAGTATGGGTGTCAATTCCAATTTCCTTATTGGTTCTATTATTGACAAACTTCCTCCATCTTGGAAAAATTTTAAATTGTATCTCAAACATTTGTCTGAGGATATGAGCTTTGAGCAATTGATACTCAAGCTGCGAGTGGAGGAAGATAACCGGATGAACGAGAAAGCGGATGCAATCTCGTTGGAGCCAAATGCAAATATGGTGACCGGTAGCTCTTCAAAGACAAAGTTCCAAAAAGGAAAAGGCAAGCTTGTGGCTGTCAAGCATCACTCAAATGCTTCAAATCCATTGTCCACACAAAGAAAGCCTTTCAAGAAACGAGTCTTGAGTTGCTGGGTATGCGGAAAGCCAGGCCATCGAGCAAAGGATTGACGACATAGGAGGGACCACGGTGGACCCGGAGGAGGAGGCGTCGGTGGTGGAGGGGCCGGTGGAAACCCACACCAAGCCAATGTGGCCAATTCTCCAAATCAATTCGTTGGAGTAATTGAGGCTTTTATGGTCACAAACGTGACCGATTGGTGGGTCGATACTGGTGCCACCAAGCACATTTGTAACTCCAAGAACCTGTTTGCATCTTATCAAACTATCACTGATGAAGAACCAATGTATATGGGAAATGCCACTACAGCAAAAGTGGAAGGAAGAGGAAGGGTGAATCTCAAGGTCATATCGGGAAAAGAACTTGTACTCACCAATGTCTTGCATGTACCTGCTATTACAAAGAACTTGATCTCTGGTTCCACTCTTAGTAACAAAGGATTCAAGATAGTGTTTGAATCTGATAAATTTGTGATTACTAAGGGTGAAGTGTATGTTGCTAAGGGCTACCTAGATGAGGGGCTCTTTAAACTCAGCGTTGTAAATAATGACAATGTAAATATTGTAAATAGCAATAAAACCGCAGGCTCTAGCTTTGCTTCTGTGTACATGCTTGACTCTTCTTCTTTATGGCACTCACGTTTAGGACATGTAAACTTCCGATCCTTACAAAGGATGATAAAACTTGGATTGTTACCTAAATGTTCCATGGAAAACAAGACAAAATGTGAAGTGTGTGTTGAATCCAAATATGTTAGCCATCCTCATAAATATGTAGAGAAATCCAATGAAGTACTTGGATTAATCCACAGCGATTTATGTGATTATAAAGCCACACCCACACGTGGAGGAAAGAATTATTATGTGTCATTTATTGATGACTGCAGTAAATTTTGTTATGTATATCTTATACATACCAAAGATGAAGCTTTGAATATGTTTAAGACATACAAAGCTGAAGTTGAAAATCAACTTGACAAGAGGATAAAAATTCTAAGATCCGACAGAGGAGGAGAGTACGAATCTAAGGATTTTGCTGAATTTTGTTCCCATAATGGCATAGTTCACCAGACCACGGCTCCGTATACTCCACAACAAAATGGAGTTGCCGAAAGGAAAAATAGAACATTGAAGAACATGATCAATTCAATGTTGATTACCTCGGGAGCACCACATAGTTTATGGGGTGAAGCATGCTTAACTGCAAATATGATATTTAATAAAATTCCTCACAAAAAGAGTGATAAGTCTCCTTATGAATTATGGAAAGGAAAACTTCCTTCCTATAAAAGGATGAAAGTGTAGGGTTGTCTTGCAAAGGTTCAAGTACCTTTACCAAAAAGGACAAAACTTGGACCCAAGACAATTGATTGCATATATCTTGGTCCTGCAAGGAATAGTGCTGCTTATAGAGTTTTGGTCTATAAGTCGAACGTTGAAGATATCCACAATAACACAATAATGGAATCAATCGAGGCAGAATTCTTTGAACACATCTTTCCTTACAAGGATAAAGAGAAAGGAATCTCTAATCCAAGGAAGAGAGCGTGTGAAGAAGATGACATCGATAATCTTGAGAAACTGAATGAAGAGGGTACTTCAAAGGCTCAAGAAGAGAACTTAGATCCTAGAAGAAGTAAAAGGGGAAAAATTGCAAAAGACTTTGGACCCGATTTCATGACATTCGTTGTCAATGAAGAACCTCAATCCTATAAGCCCGCCATTGAGTCTTCGGAGGCACCTTATTGGAAAGGGGCTATTCGTAGTGAGATAGACTCCATAGTTCAAAACAATACATGGAGATTGATAGATTTACCACCGGGTCACAAGGTAATTGGCCATAAATGGATCTTCAAACGAAATTTAAGACCTGATGGCACTATCGAGAAATATAAAGCTCGGTTGGTAGCAAAAGGTTACCGCCAAAAGGAAGGTCAAGATTTCTTTGACACTTACTCACCGATGACACGAATCACATCCATTAGGACGTTGATGGCAATAGCAGCTATTCACAACCTACATATTCACCAAATGGATGTGAAAACTGCTTTCTTAAATGGTGAATTAGAGGAAGAAATCTATATGCAACAACCGGAAGGTTTTGTTGTAAAGGGCCAAGAGAATAAAGTATGCAAATTAGTTAAGTCTCTATATGAACTTAAACAAGCCCCAAAGCAATGGCATGAGAAGTTTGATAACACTCTTCTATCAAATGGTTTCCACATAAATGAGTGTGATAAATGCGTTTATGTGAAACAATGCAAGAATGCATATGTCATCATATGCCTATATGTAGATGATATGCTTATCATGGGGACCAATATGGATGTAATCAATCAAACCAAGAAGATGTTGCATTCTTCATTTGATATGAAGGATATGGGAGAAGCAGATGTGATTCTTGGGATAAAGATCCAAAGAAATCCAGATGGTTACATTCTTACTCAATCACACTATGTTGAGAAAGTGCTTCAAAAATTTGGTCACTATGATGATAAACCGGTAGTTACTCCGTTTGATCCTTCAAGCCAACTCAAGAAGAATCACGGAGATAGTGTATCTCAGTTGGAATACACTCAAGTGCTTGGAAGTCTGATGTACATAATGATTAGCACTAGACCGGACTTAGAATATACCGTGAGTAGACTTAGTCGATACTCACATAACCCACGTAAAGATCATTGGTTTACACTTATACGCGTGCTTAGATATCTCAAATACACAATAAATTACGAGTTACATTATACCAAGTATCCTCCCGTGTTAGAAGGATATTGTGATGCAAATTGGATTTCCAATCATTCTGAAAGTAAGTCCACAAGTGGCTATGTATTTACACTTGGTGGTGCAGCCATATCTTGGAAATCGTCGAAGCAAACCGTGAATACACGGTCTACCATGGAAGCCGAATTTGTAGCCTTAGATAAAGCTGTTGAAGAAGCAGAATGGCTTAAAAGCTTCCTAGAGGGTATTCCCTTGTGGCCTAAGCCTGTCACTGCCGTTTACATCCATTGTGATATCATGGCCGCTCTCACAAGAGCAAAGAATCAAATCTATAACGGAAAATCAAGACATATCAGGCGTCGCCACAAAACTATCCGAGACTTGCTCAAGAATGGAATTATATCCATTGATTATGTAAAGTCAAAGGAAACTATTGCAGATCCTTTGACAAAAGGCCTAAATCGAGAACAAGTCTCTTATACATCGAGGGGGATGGGCTTAAAGCCAACTCCATGAGTTACTACTCGGCGGAAACCTAACCTAGCAACAATGGAGATCCCATGGTCTAGGTTCAATAGGACAACTAGTTGAGGAAAACTCAAAGGTCTAATACACAGGTATGCCTATTCCTATGATGTTTATTTTGTGTATTTTCCGTTGATGATTTAGGGATGAATTCTTATTCTTAATAATACTGATAACTTCTTGGTAGAACAATATGGAATGTTCTTGATCAGTAATACCTATATGAGATTGATGTGGGGTCGCATCTTTGAAGACGGATATGGCTATGTCTTCTAAAATTCTCATGAAGAAGGATTGTTCACGACCGAAATGAACACAACGGTAAGAGTCAACTTATGCATAACTATGATTTGTGTGATATTCGTTGTCTCGACTTACTACACAACGTGGTTAGTTCAAGACTTATCATCACTACCCACAAAGTAGATCCGATGAATACTCACTATGGAAGGTTCAAGTCGACTCCGACACCTTTTCAAATGCATTTCATATTTAGTTTCCTGAATCGAACAATAAATACTCTATGATTATCTTATTTTCTATTCAAATGTGGGGTATTGTTGGAGTTTGAATAGAAAATGTGGGGTATTGTTGGGATTTGCTTAAAAGCTTGTCCCACATAGGAAAAGAGAGGAAAAACATTGTGCCTTATAATAGGAATCCCCTACCTATTATCAAAATGGGTTACCCAACCAAGTGGGTTAGCCCATATTAAATGTCAAGATGGGCCTTGGGCCTTGGGGCTCTTGGGGTCTCTTGGCTTGAGAGAGAGATGTCACGCGGGTTCTACCGCGGCTCGGAGCCACATAGAATATCGCCTAACTCACTGATGTTTTGCAAACAACAGTGACATACGCGGTTTACCTCGCGGTTTGCATCCCGCGGCCCAAACCGCGCAACTGACTGGAATGTCTCGACACAGAGACTTACGCGGTTTATCCCGCGACTTACAGGCCGCAGCCCAAGACGCGCAACTCTCTGTTTCACATTCGGTTGACAGTTAGGTCGGTTATTCAGAGGTACATATAAATACCTCTTATCTCTCGATTTTTGGTAGAAAATACAAAAATTTTCTTGGTTTTTCTCTCCGTTCAAAACACAAACTTCGTAAGGAAGCATATCGTTGATTCGTCGGGTTCAACTTCAAGTTCAACACTTGATCAGATTGTTGTATCCTCTAGTTAGACGTCCACAAATTATCTATACGCGGGACGAATTTCTGTCTAAGGACACTGCAAATCGCATTCCTCAATCTCACAACGATCTTCATCAAATTATCATCAACATAATCGAGTTAGTCATTATTCACTTTCTGTTTTTCGATTATGTATACAATACTAGTATAGAATTCGTTATATTTATTTACGAATTTATTCTGAATTTTACAATTCAAACATTTATTGTGTAAACGAATTTCTAAGTTCTAACAGGTATTCTATTGATGATGTAGGTAGCCGATGCAAAGGTCGTGAACCAATATTTAGGTGGAACCTTGGAGTGAAAAAGCATGGCTAGTTCTGTTTCGGTGATGTGTCGATGTTTACATTCTGCTCGACCGTTTTGTGGTGGAGTGTAGGGACAAGATAAATGATGGAGTATCCCTTTAGTAGCCAAAAATTGTTGGAATTTATGGCTTGTAAATTCCACAGCGCCATCACTACAAAATATTTATATATTTGTATCAAGTTGGTTTGTGACCACGTAAAATGGGAGTGATCATCGATAAAAATTATATAATATCGATATCCTTCCGTAGAGGTGACGGGGGCTGTTAGCCCCAATTCTTAATGTAAAAGTATTGATAATATTCTAAGTCCTTTCCAGATAATACCACCAAAGACAGCAAGTCTACCTCTGAAGTCATTTCAGAGATAGACACTTCAGCAAAGAAGACATCATACATAGCTTCATCAGAGGCACTACATCAGAGTAGACCTGGCAAACGTGTCGTGTCGTGTCGTGTCGGGTTCGTGTCAGGTTCAAAGTTAAACGGGTTGAGAATGTCTAACCCTAACCTGGCCCATTTAATAAACGGGTCAGAAAATCCCAACCCTAACCCGACACGACCCGCCTAACCCGTTTAACATTTATAAAACTAAATATTAAAAATTGAAAATTCACAAAAAAGTACAAATCAAAAATTTAAAATGAAAGAATTAGAAAATCCAAATTTTACAGTTCAAACTTATAATTTCTAACCAAATCTAAAACATTTTAAAAATCCAAAACATTAAGAATAAAAATTATAATATATATATATATAAACGGGTTATTCGGGTCAGACCTTACCCATTTAACTTTCGCATCGTGTCGTGTCAACCCGTTTACTTAAACGGGTTGAAATGTATTACCCAAACCTGCTTATTTCGTGTCGAGTTCATGTCGGGTTAGCGTGTCGTGTCAATTTTTGCCAGGTCTACATCAGAGGTCTGAAGATATCCTCTCTGAAGTTCAATTTGAAGATTTCTACAAGTTAGGACACTAGCTCATAAGACATGTCACCTAGTGATAAGATTCACCGTTTAGGTAGATTAATGTTCAAGCATGTCTTGTGTGTCAGGAAAGTACAATGTTCACCTTTTCGTCCTATAAATAGGACGTGCAACCCATTGCCCAAAAGTATGGTTTTCCTTTACCTACTTGTATAAATAATTACTCTTTTGTACTGTGAACTGTACAAGAAGATTGTGTAAGATTTAAACCATCTTTATGGTGTTCTTGATAGTCTACATTATTATCCGATGAATATTTGCTTGTTCATTATTTTACTTTGGATATATCTTCTTTACAGTGAGTATGAATCAAACACTTGGTTTAAACATTATTTGCTTCCGCCATATTTATCATATGTTTGTTTGTTTAAATCAGTCTAGACAAGAATTTGGGATCGAAGAATTGGAATCAGAGCCTGTTTGTTTTTCTTAAAACAAATAAGGTCAAATATAGTTTACTCGGATTGATTCTTGTCTTGTGATTCAGTTTTCATTTCAGTACATGTTCATTTAAACTGTTGTTTACTCAAGAACACTATATGTTTCAGGTTTCAAGAACACTATATGTTAAAAGCTAACAACTTTAGCTTCAGTTTAAAAGATCTCAAGCTTCATTTTCTCTAGATCATCATCATCTTTTTCTTTGCAAAAATGGCAAACTCAAGTATTAGTGCTATTTATACTGCTGGATCTTTAACAAAACCTCCTACTCTTCTGAGAGATAAATATCCTCAATGGAAAATTAGGATGGTTAATTTTCTTGAAGGAATGGACAAAGATCTTATGAGATCTGTCACTTATGGACCTTTCCAACTAATGGTTTTGGTTCCAAGAGTTCCTGCTACAGCAACAACTGCAGAAATTCCTGCATACTTTGAGAAAATGACAACTGGGTTTACTGATGAACTACTGACAAAAATGGAGAATGACTCAAAAGCTGTCAGACTTTTAATCATGGCCATCCCAAATGACATCTTTCAAGAACTTGACTCATGTGTCACTACAAAAGAAATATGGGACCAGTTGTTAAATCAATTTGAAGGTGGCATTAAAACTCAAACAAATAGAAGGACACGGTGCATTAATGATTATCATGACTTTAAAGCTTCACCTGAAGAAACTTTACAACAAACATATTGCAGGTTTAATGTCTTGATCAATAAATGCAAAAAGTGTGGAGTCATGAGATCCAAAGAAGCAAACAATGTACTTTTCTTAAAGAGCTTAAATGATGAATGGTTGCAACTATCTATGTCACTTCAAGCAAATCAAAATCTTGAATCATGGACACTTACAGACATTTATGGTACTCTTGTTGCTCAATAAAAGGAGGTTGTTAAACAAAAGAGCAAAACTTCCTTGGGTGGACCTCTTGCTTTATTGACCAAAGATAAAGAAAATTCAGAAGAAAATTCCAAAGACAGTAAAATCAATAAATAAAAAGGATCAAAAGAAAAGTTTTCTGAAAAAGAATCAAAAAGGAAGTCAAAAAGGAAGTCAAAAAGAGCCGTGATTGCAGATGATGTCAAAGAATCAGACTCAGATGACGAAGAAGATGAAGACATAAATGCTTTTGCTCAATCTCTTGCTCGCAAATAGTCTTGTGCGCGTTCTCTCTTCTCGCAAATAACGTCTTGCGCGATTTGGTCAAGAACTCGCAGAAAACAAGAAAATATAGAACCACTTCATCTTGCGTATTCTTCACTTTTTGCGTGTTCTTTGAGGTGCGTGTACTTCTCGCAAAACAACAGAACTCGCAGATCAAAGCATTAAAAAGCAAGAACTCGCAAACAGTCTTGTGCGCGTTCTCTCTTCTCACAAATAACGTCTTGCGCAATTTGGTCAAGAACTCGCAGAAAACAAGAAAATATAGAACCACTTCATCTTGCGTGTTCTTCACTTTTTGTGTGTTCTTTGATGTGCGTGTTCTTCACTATGAAGATTGCGTGACCTTTAAATCTTGTGTGTTCTTGAGTCATATACACGGATTTCGATCAAACTCTTGAAAACCTGCAATCAAATCTCGAAATTGTATAGGGTTGGTCGCACTACCAATCAGAACACATTTCTAATGTAATACTTTTGCTAAAAACAACAAAATTACATTGAATTTGATCAAAAACAGTGTATGAACGATGTGAGACCGAAAAACACAAAAATCCAAAATTGAGTGTGATTAAGTGTGAATTTTGTGATACAATCAAAACAAGAAACAATCACACACACTAATCGATCACCATGATTCCATTTTCTTGCATTAAAAATGATTTTTCAAATAAAATTTGAATCAAACAATGATTTTCCAGAAAACGTCTGCGTCTTCTTTCAAGAATTTGAGAAATCGATCAAATCAAAGTATATCAAATCATTCTGAATAAATTGGTCTGCTCTGATACCAAATGTAAGTCCAACATTTCAAGCAAACACAATTCAATCAATCAATTAAGCACAAAATCTAGAGAGAGAAAAAGTCATATGTCTCATTAGTCACAAGATTACATGAACGCTCACATCAATGAATTGTGTGCTTCTCTCACAAGACTTCTACTCTCATATGCCTTGACTCTATTTTTTTCACACAAACACTTATACTACAGTATTTATACTATGATTGACTTACAAGACTTTGACTATATTTGACTTTACAACACCTTGACTTTGACACTTAAATCTTGGATACAACAATACACTAACAAATTATACAGAGAAATTTTGTGGCAATGTTCATTTTGGGAATGACCAGTTTTCACCAATCTTGGGATACGGCGATGTAGTGCAATAGAACGTAACGATTAAGAAGGTGAGCTATGTTGAAGGATTAGGACACAATCTGTTCAACATTGGTCAGTTTTGCGACAAGGATTTAGAGGTAAACTTCAAAACCAAGAGATGTTGTGTGAGAACGGAAGAAGGAAAAGAACTCTTGGTCGGCACTAGAAAGCAAATATCTATACTATCAACCTATCCAGTGTAAAGCCGGATAATGTTGTGTGTCTATTATCAAATGCCTATATGCAACAGAGCTGGTTATGGCATAGAAGGCTATTTCACCTCAACTTCAAATATATCAACAAGTTGGTGACGGGAAATTGGGTGAATGGTCTTCCAGAGTTGAAATATGAACGAGAACATCTGTGTGACGCGTGTGAGAAGGGAATAATGAAGAGAGCTTCACACAAACTCAAGCCTGAACCGAGCACAAGCACAACTTTAGAGTTGTTGCATATGGATCTTTGCGGTCCTATGCGAACACAAAGCATAAATGGCAAGAAGTATGTTCTAGTGATTGTGGATGATTATTCCATATACACTTGGGTCAAATTTCTAAGATCAAAAGATGAGACGCCCGATGTTATCATCTCATTTTTGAAGATCATTCAAGTGAACCTGCAGAAGAGAGTCAAGCTTATCCGAAATGATAATGGCACAGAATTCAAAAACAGAATTGTTGACGATTATCACGAATCGGTCGGGATAACACATCAATTTTCTGCTGCCAGAACAGAATGGAGTAGTTGAAAGACGAAATAGAACCTTAGTTGAGGTTGCACGCACAATGCTCAGCCAGTCAGACTTACCTCTATTCTTGTGGGCTGAAGCTGTGTCTACTACTTGTTATACATAGAATAGATCTATCATCCACCGTCGCTTCGGTAAAACACCTTATGCTTTGATTAACAACAGAACACCAAGCATTAAACACTTTCATATTTTTCGATGCCTGTGTTATGTGTTAAATGATAAAAGGAGAGCTGGAACAAGTTCAGTCCTAAAGCTGAAGAAGGGATCTTCATTACCTATTCTCAAACATCCGCATCATACAGGGTTTATCTTAAGAATTCAAATATCGTGGTGGAGAGCGTAAATGTCACATTTGATAAATAGATGGCTTCTAATCAAATCAGTTTAGAACCCGTGATAACAGGAGTATTGGCTTATGGACAGATCAGTCCAAAACCTGTGGTTAAAGTTTTTAATTCTGATAAAGCGTCAATGTGTACATCTCATTTAACATAATTAGATTTATTGTTTGAACATTTTTATGATGAGTTTCCTGGTTCTAGAGTGACTAAACCTGTTGTGATTGACATATCAGAAGATTCAAGCAATCATCATCCAATCACTTCAGATGTATCGATTGAATCAAATTCCCCGATTCAAGAAGAAACTCAAGTTCAAACACCTACTCAATTAGTTGAAGTTGCGCATGAAACTGCACAGCCAGAAGTTGTACATTCAGTTGGATATACTGTCATGCCTACTCAACATACATCAAATGTTTAATCCACGGACACTTCTGCTCCAGTTACTTCAACTGAACCCCAACATGAAGAACATACTGGATATTTAGATGATCAAATGATCAGTCTACATCTTATCCACTCCTTCATGAATATAAGTGGACCAAAGATCACCCGATACATCAGATTATTGGCGATCCTTCAAAATCGGTGCAAATTAGGTCTGCAACTGCTAATGAGTGCATGTTTGATTCTTTTCTGAGCAAGATAGAGCCTACACGAGTATTTGAAGCTCAAAAAGATCCAAACTGGATAACAGCTATGCAAGAAGAGCTCAATCAATTCGAAACGCTTAAAGTCTGGAGACTCGTACCTCAATCGGAAGGCAAAACAATTATAGGTACATATTGGGTGTTCAAAAACAAGAAAGATGAAGATGGTATCGTGGTTAGAAACAAAGCAATACTTGTTGCTAAAGGATACCGGCAAGAGGAAGGAATAAATTATGATGAGACATATGCTCTAGTTGCACGTATAGAGGCAATCAGAATGTTTCTAGCCTACGCTGCACACAAAAACTTCACTGTCTACCAAATGGACGTGAAGATTACCTTTCTAAATGGCATTTTGAAAGAAGAGGTATACGTTTCACAACCAGAAAGGTTTGTCAATGCTGAAAAACCAGATCATGTCTACATTATTGATAAAGCTCTCTATGGTTTAAAGCAAGCTCCTCGAGCCTGGTATGATGTTCTATCCAAGTTTTTAGTCAAGTTTGGCTTCTCGAAAGGTAAAATCGATACTACTATTTTTATTAAAAAGGAAAAAGTTGATATCATTTTAATTCAAATATATGTGGACAATATAATATTTGGTTCAACTAATCCGAAGTATTGTAAGAATTTTTCTACCCTCATGGTGTCACGTTTTGAAATGAGTATGAAGGGAGAGATGAATTTCTTTCTCGGATTACAAGTTAAACAATTTTCCACGGGGATTTTTATAAATCAATCGAAGTATATTGCTGACATTTTAGAGAAATTTAATATGTCAAATTATACTCCTATTTCAACCCAGATGGCACCAGGAACTAAAATCGGAGCTGATCTTTTGGGAAAAGTTGTTGATCTTAAAACCTATAGAGGTATGATAGGTTCTTTAATGTACTTAACAGCAAGTAGACCGGATATTATGTTCTCTACAAGATTATGTGCTAGATATCAAGCTTCACCTAGAGAATCCCATCTCTCAGCTATAAAGTGAATATTTAGATATGTAAATGAAACTGCAGATCTTGGTTTGTGGTATCCTAAAGATACAGGTTTTGAGCTAACAGCGTATTCAGACGCAGATCATGCAGGTTGTATGTTAGACATGAAGAGTATTTCGAGACATATACAATTTTTGGGAAATAAGCTTGTGAGTTGGAACTCGAAGAAACAAGTATGCGTATCTACTTCAACAACCGAGGCAGAGTACGTAGTTGCGGCTAGCTGCTGTTTTCAAGTGTTGTGGATGCGAACACAACTCCGAGATTATGGGTTCCAATACAACAAAATTTTGATTTACTGTGATTCCAAGAGCGCTATTGCTATATCTGCGAACCCTGTCCAACACACAAAAACCATGCATATTGACGTGAGATATCACTTTATCAAAGATAATGTTGAAAAAGGTATAATTGAACTTTACTTTGTAAAAACAGATTATCAACTTGCTGATTTGTTTACCAAGCCATTGGAGGAAAAGAGATTTAATTTTCTCATTTCAAAACTTGGCATGCTAAACCTTAACACTTAATCTGTAGTTACCTATTACAGTTTATTTTTTGCTATTTTTCTTCATTTCTTTATTTTTAATCTGAACGATATCTTCACTAAAATGTTCTGTTCATGATTTCAGGGGGAGTGAGATAAAGTTTAGTTGATCTACATTCTAGGGGGAGTTATAACATTTGTTGCATATATTTTTCACTGACATATTGTGTGATGCATATGTTCAAGGGGAATAAGGACAGTGATTTCTGATTACATCTTATCAGAACTCGTTCTTTAAACGTTTTACTGCTTTCATGTCTATATTTTTCAATAAATTGTTGAATAAGACTTTGTTGCTTTGACGACTTTTTGACTAATTGCAGAATTTGAGGAAGAGCTTACATGATCAAATCTATCATGATTTTTTTAGCTGACTTTATGAGATTAATGATGAGCATAAGGAAAATTCTAATATTAATCTCATTATGTTTGAAAGAAGGACAACTTTCATACATGAAAACGTTTTTCTTAAATGTTCAAACCACTTCTCGATTCTTAAACAGATTTCATGAATTTAGAAGTGTGATTTTAAATGTTTTCATACATAAGCTTCATTGTTTAACTAACCGTGTGTTTCCAAAGATTAATACTTGTGTATTATCTTTTCCATATAATGTCATGTAACACCCGTAATTTTCGGTAAGTATAGGAGCACCCAGGCGTTTGGTGGGATTTATGTTGGGAAAACACTAATAAAACTTTCAAAGAGTGTCAAAGGCCTTCGTGTCGAAAAAGATCGGATTTTCGGGCTTCGGGGAGTCTGGGCGAAAGTGACAGCGAATGTGACATGTGTCACAATCGCGTGTCACTCTTGCGGAGGGCCTTATGGCCGCGGTACACTCCCAGCAAGAGTGACTGATAATCCAAGATCGTTCTAAATCCTAGAGAGAGAGAGTAGATGCGCCAAATGTGAATTCTATTCAATGTATGCGTGAATGTCTTACACAACACAAGGCCACAAGGGACTTAAATACCCTTGGCCAATACCAGATATACAAGTACTCTAAACACAGTATTAGACCAAGCCTATAAATACAATGATTACTATAAAATCTGACTTAGCAATCTCCCCCTTAGTAATCATTGGCGCTCCGGTCTTCAATGTAAGCTGTTATATCCATCTTCGAACTTTAATCAGACCTGCTAAGCGACTTAGCGAAGCTTCTTGACTAAAAAAAATTTATTCTCAGCATCTTTCAATTTATATTGTCTTTGCTGCCTTGACAAGACTGGACCTGTTTGAAATAAGCTTGAAAGAACAATCGGTTCATCAGCTTGTGCTCTAAACGACACACCTCTTTCAAATGTACTTGAATGAACTATGGTGATCAGAGCTGGAACAACAGAAGGACTAGTATAGCTGATAAAATAGAATCTTGAGCGAATCTTAAGCAGCAGATAAATGTTTGAACTCTTTGTCTCTTTAACTTTTCCTTAACTTCTCCCCCTCATGACCTTGATGATCTAGATCAACTTGGTCATGCCTATGTTGGAGACGAGACAGCTTCAGATCTACAAAATCATAATAAAGAAGAAAGGGAAGGTTTGCCCTACATGTTGGTGGCGCAAACTTAGTTTTGCGCTACCTGAAGGAGGCGCAAAGTTGAGTTTTGCGCTACCAACTGTTGGCGCAAAGCTGACTTGAAATCTAAAAAATTTCACCTGTTAAGCTCTTTGACTCCCCCTACACAAATGCACTAAATATGACAATTCAAGTTAGCATTCATATAGAAAATCAGATACTCCCCCTCGAAATATGAGATATGATCTTTTCAGAATATTTTCCTTATTCACTCCCCCTCGAATAATGCACAGACCTATTGATACAGATATGAGAACACAAGGATCGAAACATCAATGTAGAAAGAAAAATATACTGAATATGTATTTTGAAACAACTAAATATATAAAATTTTAAACACTATACAAATGAAATTTTACTTAGTAAAACATCACAGATTAATCCATCAGATGAAGTCAAGTGTATGTTGTTGGATACAGAAACAAGTTTCATTGCATATCAAGTTAAGACATGTTCAGTTTCAAAAACTTTCATCAATCTATTCAGTGTGCTAGCATGTGAACTTCGATTAGCTTCAAGAAAATACAATTCTAAAAATATAATAGAGAACTTTGCCTTTACTCACACTAAGCTGTCAAGAATTAAGACTTTCACAAATTTATAGGTTTATCGCAACTCAAACATATCACCAAGTATCATGAGATGTGTGCTCATTGGCATCTTTTAGCATTGTGCACATTGGCATCTTCACATGAATGTGCTCTTTGGCATCTTTTAATCAAGAAGTTTGGTAAGTAAAGAACATGCCGTAAACGTAACTTTCTAACTGATCCTATTGCAGGATTTGGGCCAGCCGCTCCCAGACCAGTTGGCCTTAGGGGACTAGGTGTCAAGCACCCCTTGGAACTTACTCTCCCAGATCAGAAAGGCTACATCGACACATCCTACACCCATTCATACCAGTAGAACATGACTTTCGATCTGATTCTATAGAAGGATTTGGGTTCGATCACTCCCAGACCAATTGACCTTAGGGGACCAGATGACAAGCATCCCACGGAACTTACTTTCCCAAACCAGAAAGGTCACAGGTACAAACTTTTAAACTTATAGATTTCTGTATTTTATATATATAATTTTTCATTTCAATCACTCAGTTTTATATCAAATGCTTAGCCCATATTTTCATTACAATCCATAATTCTGACTTTTTAGGATTTCTAAGCATTGAAAACTGTAAATATTCCGAATCACATAACTTTAAAGCAGTATCAAAAGTTTCAAACATGTTGCTGACCTTTCGACTTTTGTAAGACTTGAAATTTGAACATATAAAATTTCGATATAAACAAAGCAACTAGAAAATTTATCCTAGACACACATTTTATTCAAAAGAAAGAAAAACTGTAAAACTTTTACGTTATAGAATAAAATTTGTAAATATTTAAACTTTTAAATTCAACATGCCGAGTTTGAAAAAAACATTTTTCATATAAGACAATTGTAAAGAATTCGGCAAATTGACATTTAGTCGGAACAAAATAAAATTCAATAATACATTCTTCCACATAATATATAATGAATTGGTGTCTCATATCAAATTTTTGGATCTGGTCGAACTTTCTCATATTCTTGAAAAATTTTGAGATAACTGGAACAGCATCATAGTTAGAGATAAATGCAGTGGAATAAAGTAGATGCACTCACAGTTTCTCATTTGTCCAGAAGCTAAATGCATTGAAAAACGAGTCCTAAACTGATATGTTTAGAAGTCGAAGTCCATTGAAGTACGGGTTCTGAGCTGATTTACTCAGAAGCCATTGTTCTCTTACTCCCCCTTGACATTAGGTACCTGCAACTCAGAATTAATCTTTTGTTTTGGAACCCACTTATATTTGGGTCCATGTTTGTTAGTTGCAGTTTTTATGGGAGAAAACTTGTTAGATTTAACATAGAAAGCACGAGAAAAATAATCAGATGAATGAACAGAATAATCAGTAGAGGACGAAGCATAATCATCTGAACTTGAACCAGATGAAGAATAGGAGACATCTTTTGCAATTTGAATCATTTGCTTTATTGAATATTTGAAAATTTTATTACAAGAAGCAAATGAATCATTTCTACAAAGTTTGTCTACATTTCGGTCCTCATCAGTCACATATTCATCAGATTTCAGCTTGATCCTCCATATCTGCCTTGTAGGAGCCCTCAAAGTCCTATCTGAAATAGTTAAATCACAAGAATTAGAATTTTCAGAAATAACAGAAGCTTGTTTCTTTGACTTCTTTGACCTTCTTCTTATACACTTTGGTTTATAATAATCATCATTTAGCGTAAAAGATTCATCAAGAATTTTCGATTTAAGATTTGAGTCTAAAGAAACAATATTAGCCAAGAAGCCCAACTGATCAGACAATAAACCTGAACTTACCTCGGAGTCAGATAAATTTTGAGAAAAGTTTTCAGATTTTAGAACTTTCTTTTTGTTTTTTTTTAAATCAGAAGAAAGACCAGAAACAGAATTTGTAAGTAAATCTTGTTTTTGAAAAATTAATTTTTCTTCAAGACTTGTCGTCATGAAAGAAAGAATAACATCTAATTCAATTTTTCTTTGAATATATTGTTCTTCCATTTTATCTTCAAGATCAATGATTTTGCTTTCTAACACTAATGAAGGAATATATCTCTTAGAATCATAAGAAACTGGAGATATATTTTCTTTATTAGTGTTAGTAGCACAGATATCAAAATAATCATTAGATAATAAAGATTTAATAGGAGAAATGTCATTTAAACTGTTTCTGTTCTTCTTTGATTTATCGGGAAAATATTTGGCATTTTCGCGCGTGTAAACAATAGAAATTTCCTTTTTCTTGTTATTCATTCTTTTCTCATTTTCGATATCTAAAACATGCTTTTCATTCATCCAATCAATTTTAAATTGAGGTGCATATCTAGCAAAACTTAGATAATCGAATTTATATAAAGTGGGGGACTTTTCTATAGCATTGTTTAAACAATGAGGATTTTCAAAACCAAGTCCCCATTTTTCTTTGATAGGCTCATAACTCCGTGGTTTGTTCAAATAAATGGTTTGTTCAGTCTGATTCCTTCGATATAATTTTTCTTCCAACTCATTTATTTTATCTGAAAAATTATCTTTTAATTTGGTCATTTCCGTCAAAGAATCAAGATAAGTCTTATTTGAAATTTCCAAATCATCCAATTTCTTTTGAAAGATTTCTTTTGTATGAATCAAAATAGATTTTTCATCTTTCAAAAAAATTTGCAATTTGTCAATTATGACAGACTTTTCTTGATTAATTTGTTTTTCAGATAATAACTTTGAGCGAAGATCATGTAAAGTAGTTATAAGGATATTCATCTGTGAGGATATAAATTTGAAATCGAATTCAGAAGGTACCTCAGATTCATCAGTTGAATCTTCATCATCATCATCACTCTGATCATCTCCTATAAAGCACATATGAGCAGTTTCCATATTGTCAGCTTCATCGTCGGAGTGATCTAGCCAGAATTCTTCTTCGACTAATAGAGCGGTTCCACACTCTCTCTCTTTTCGGCTAGTTCCAATTTCTTTCTGTAATAGGTCGAATCCCGAAACACCTTTGCTCGACACTCCTTTGAAATATGACCCGACTTTCCACAGTTGAAGCATGCTGCAGGTTTCTTAGCTTCGGGCACTTGGACATTCTCGTTCTTCTTAGACCCTAAAGTGAAGCGAAGGTTGTTGGAACCCGAACGAGGTTGGAATTTCTTATTGTAGTGTTGAGAGAGAAGAATCATCAATTTCTGTAGAGCTTCGCCATCATCATCAGTTGCACCGTCATAAGCATTCTCAGTCAATGCTTGTTCAGCCAGTTTGCTCATGCGAAGTGCAACCGGATCCACTGTCTTCTTGTTTTTCTTGTCAAGTTTGGCTTTCTTCTCCTTGACTATACTCTCACCTATCATCAAAATCTCATAAAGCTTTTGGATTTGCATTGTAGAAACCCGGACATCATTCATCAAACGGTGACATGATTTGTTCAATTCTGGTTGAAGAGCATTGAGAAACTTCAGATTAGTTTCTAATTCAGTCTTTTCCACTTTTATCTTTCGCAGATCATTCAGCACAGTGCAAAACCTGTCAAAGATAACCTTCAGAGACTCATCGTTCTTTGCCTTAAATTCCTCAAAATTATTCATGAAGCGTGTCTGGCGGATTTATGTAGCAACTGCTGACCCAAGCATGATCTTTTCTAAATGGGTCCACATCATCTTTGGATCATGCTTGAAACAATCAATTCGATTGTAAATGGAGTTAGGCAATGCTAGCATCAGATTGGACTTAGCTTCTCGATCGGCCTTTTCTCGTTTAACCTCTTCGGCAGTCAAGGGAGTATCGTTTTTAGGTCTGACGAATGGTCCTTCAGTAAATGACTTCATCATGTTCTCTCCGTTAGCTTGACGTTCGATGAAGTTAATGAATCGATCTTGCCATTGAGTGAACTCATTTTCATTGATTAAAATAGGTGGACGAGTATCTGTTCCCAATGATATCATAATGTCGTTCTTGTAAAATTGAGCTTGAAAAGAGAACTTTGACATATCCATCTTGTCAGGAAATCTGAGAAAATTGCCAAGTCTTGATGCAGAAAGAATTTGGCGCAAGCAGAAGATTCGCGCTAACAGTGGATGGCGCAAACTTGCTTTTGCGCGAGTAGTAGATGGCGCAAGAACTGTTTTGCGTGAAGCGTTGGTGGCGCAAACTTTTCTTTGCATGAGATGTAGGTGACACAAAAGTAACGTGCAGAAGACTGAGATGGCGCAAGTATGTTTTGCGCGAGAAGTCTGTTGCACAAATTTTACTTTGCGTGATATGAGGATAGCGCAAACTTAAACTTTGCGTGAAGAACTGTTGGCAAAAAAGTAATTGATGACGTAAATCTGTTTTGCGCAAACAGAAGGTGGCGCAAAAAAGTTGACTTTGCGCGAGATGAATGTAGCGCAAAAGTAACTTCGCACGATGCACTGATGGCGAAAACCTGTCTTTGCTTGAGCAGTAGGTGGCACAAAAGTAACTTGCACGAGACTGAGATGACGCAAACGTTCACTTTGCGCGAGATATAGGTAGCGCAAACTTAATTTTGCGCGAAGAACCGAAGAACTAAACTCGAACTTTGCTCGAACAATAACTGGCACAAACTTGAACTTCATGAATCTGGCGTAAAACGCGATGAACTGGCACAAACCTGTGATGAACTGGCGCAAAACTCAGATCTGGCGCAAAACACAGAAATTCAAGAAACAACTTACAAAATCGATTACAAAAACGAAATTGAAGAAATTTTCTCACACATAAATGATCGAAAACAGTTTTCTAACAACTTTGAATCAAACAAATCGATCAAAAACCACAAAAACGTGAAGTCGTGAAATGAACAGTATGCTGATCGACTTTTCCAGAAAATCAAAAATTCTCAAAATTGAACTTCAAAAAGAGAATTTCTTGCAAAATAATGTGAATCAAATATGTTCTAACAAAGATTTCGAATCCAACAAACCAGATTGCAAGTAAATTCGATCAGATTTCAGTCTGATTTTGATGAGAAATCAAAAAAATGAGATTTTCTTCAAAAAATCAAGAAAATCAATCAAATTTTCTGATTTAAACACAAATTCAGAATCAAAAATCATTTCTCTCAATCCTCTCAGATTCAGATTAGGCTCTGATACGAATTGATGATCCAAGATCGTTCTATATCCTAGAGAGAGAAAGTAGAGAGAGAGTAGATGCGCCAAATGTGAGTTCTATTCAATGTATGCGTGAATGTCTTACACAACACAAGGCCACAAGGGACTTAAATACCCTTGGCCAATACCAGATATACAAGCACTCTAAACACAGTATTAGACCAAGCCTATAAATACAATAATTACTATAAAATCTGACATAACAGTGACCATGTCACTTTCGCTTGGCACAATCGCATTCGGGGTCCAGCAGGTTAAAAACGTGAATTTCACCCTCTTTTCTTTATCCACTTCAACCATACCCTCTCCTCTTCTCTCTAAACCAAACCCTTTACCCCTCATTGTTGATT
The DNA here is from genome assembly GCA_954870635.1 of Arctium minus. Classification (NCBI taxonomy): domain Eukaryota; kingdom Viridiplantae; phylum Streptophyta; class Magnoliopsida; order Asterales; family Asteraceae; genus Arctium; species Arctium minus. The sequence goes on along the minus strand of OX941090.1, from coordinate 26,785,364 downwards.
TTAGGCATTGGAACACCAACCTAGAGTGTTTCAAGTGATTCTTCCTCATCTAGCAAGATGTGGAAGCTAGAATTAAGCTATCCTCATCCTCTCCATCTCCTTCATCATCTTCATCAATTTTCTAGGGTTTCATCCAACTTTCCACCATTTCGAAGATTGGGAGTTTGTGGCCCGTTTTCGTGTCCTAGAATTGTTTGATTGATGGATTCAAGTTGTAGTTGAGGTAATCATCTATTCTCTTCATTTATGAAAATTAGGGTTTCGATATAAGTTGAGGTTTTCATGTAAAATGATTTGGGGAAAGATTCTAGATGGTTGAATATGGTTATTTATGGTTGAAAATTTGTGGATCTAGGTTTTTAGAAGAATTTTGCTCATGGATTCGGATTTCTTCAAGAAAGCTCAAGTTTGGGTAAAATCTAGATTTAGCCAAAATCTAGCAAGGTGAGTTCAAGTTGATTTGTAAAAATGGTGTACATGCCAAAATGTTCATTTTAAAGTGTTTTGTATTTTACATGAAATTGTTAACTGCTGATCACCTGATAAGTTTTGGTTATTTTGAAATGTTTACTTTTATAAACATGGTGAAATACCCATTTTGGAATTTTTGGGAATTTTGGTAAATAAATCATGTTGAAATGTTTCATCGATGGTTTTACATATATAATTGGAGTTCATTTACCTAAGTGTCATTTTGTGTATTTAACCTTATAAACCTTTTCGGAAAATGCATATTATTGTGTTATGAGGCATTTTGGAAATTAAGGGGTACAAGTTCATTTAGAAAATGGTTTTCCTCATCCAATGAGGAGTTTTGAGTTAATCATACTTTTGGTCGTCGTGTTTGCATGATAGTTGGTCAATCGTGTTTCAATGTTTATAGCGGCTTTATTTTGGGGATTTACGTAAGTTGTTGGGCCTCTGGCTCGGTTTTGACTAAATTGAGTCTTGAGAACATTTGTCCGGTTTTAATAACTTAAAGTGGAGCCTTGGGTGTGAGTTGCATTTACTATACTTTATTTTGGAGAATACATGTTTTGAGTGCGTGTGTCATCCAATAGGGGTTATGTGTTTTAGACTGTAATGCATTGGATCCATAGGCATGTAAGTCAGTCGTGTTTAATGGTGAGGACTCTTGGGATTCTCACTTTGGGAAAATAATGTCGTGTTGGCATTGGTGTCGTCCCGGTTGTTTGGCGAAGAGGAACCTTTATGGTTTGTACTTTGGGACCATGGGTCTTGTGTTTAGATGTCTAATTCTTGTGCACGAGTGTTAGTCATCATGGGTTATCAACTAAGGAGTTGAGACTCCTATCTTGAATGCTAGCAAGTAGACACTAAAGGTCGAACGGGGACCTTGAGGTTGGAACTCTACTAGAGAGCGAATGGGCACTAAGATCGGGTCTCCTTGAGGTGACGCCCGCTAAGTGGTGTGCACTAAAGGTACCGTGTCCTTGAGGTGACGCCCGCTAAGTGGTGTGCACTAAAGGCGTTGGGGAATTGAGGTGACACTTAAGTTAGTGTGCATTAAAGTCCATGATCTGAGGTGAGGTTCGATAACATAGATACGTGGCATACTTCTGTGTTCCTGCCACATTCAATGGAAACGGGCCTCCCCCGTCACCGAAAGGTGTTGTTTTGGGTATTGTATTTTTAGTATCCATGTTTTCGGTGACGTCTTATATGTATGAGTTTTATCCATGAGTTATGTGGAGTATTAGTGTTCAACCGTGTTTTGGTGTTTCGGGAAATAAAGACTTATACGTGTTTTTATAAATTGGGAGTTCAATCCCTGTTTAATGCTTCAAGTGAGTTTTAGGTTAAAATCTATTTTGTGAAGGATTATTTTTATGCTAGAATTGTCATCTTTAAATGTGCATATTTGGAAAATGAGTCGTCTCATGTTAAAGTAAACCATTCAGGAAGATCAATGATTTAAATGACATTCTTTACCAATAACATTATATATCCACTCTTGTTGAAAACTCTTGAACTCACTAGGCATTAGCCTAACCTTTTTATTTGTCGGCATGTGCATCAGGTTCTGGTTGGGGGGGAAATGGTGCTAGCGTTTCTATGAAGGGTTGTGTGATAGTTATAGGCACGAAGGTGAGTAGCTTGGTGAAGTCTTCCGCATCTTGGGGATATCGGCTATTATTGGGTTTTAATAACACCTATCCCTATTGTAAACCTTGTATAAGGCTTGAATTGTGTTTATTGAAGTTAAACCTTAAATTGTTATGGTAGGTGAGGCAATTATTGATGTATTTAGAAAATTTTAAATTAATTGCTATATTCAGATTTGAGGGTGTTACATGTCAAGTATTCGCACACACCGATTTAGTATTTTTTTGTTGACTTTATTATTACCATGTCTCAAAATGAAACAATTTTTCGTTGGTAATAAACCCCGTTTGAAATTCAAAGTTTGTTGAGCGTTGATTCATTCAAAGCATTTCTTTCAAGAATGTCTATAATTGTTCTTATAGACAACATCCAATTTTTCATGACCTAAGCTTTTATTGATAAATCATTCATATTTGATCTTTTCCATACATTGTTAGATTCTCAAAACATTTCTATTGATTTCACTTCATTCATTCAATTTCTTTGTTTTGGGAGAATCTTTCATGATTAAAATGCTCAAATCTTCAAGATTATCTCACTGAGCATATATATATCTGACATGTATTTCATATTGTGCCTTAATTGTTGAAGTTAAACTAGTTGAGAAACATTTTGATTTTAGGACAAATACATGGGATCAATGTGAGAACTTAACAGAACTTCTATGGATTCACGATAACCAGTGTTTCCTACCCATGAAGTTATCCTTGAGTGATTGAGAGACGAGGGGTTAATATCTGAGTGTGGGTGTGTGTGTTGAGAGAAAATGAAAAAAGAGTTTGGTTAGAATTGAGCTTAATTGATAAAAAGAAAGATGGTGTGTGAGAACAGAGTTAAAAGAATATCAGAACTCAGCACCAAAACTTTTTCTGAGTTGGGCAGCCATATTACTGTTGTTTCACAATTCATTCGTGAACTTCATTGAAATAGGCAACTAGCCCATGCCAACACTTGTATTAAACCCCACCAGCTACTCATCTTTTTCTCAACAAAGAGATGTTTCTATTTTTCTTGGGGACGCAACACATAATATGTCTCGTCTTCATTCGGAAGATGTGGATATTGAAAAAGAAGGAAAGTTGCCCCACCTTCGCACTTCGATCATGCACAATTGAGTCTGTGTAATACTATTGTTGTCTAAATGGTTTATACATTTTGAGCCTTATAAATATTCATGTTTAAATTCTATAATACACAAGCACGAACACACAGAAAATTCGTTTTTCTGTCAGAACGTTCATAGAATAATCTTGTGTTATTCGATGATTGAATGGAAGTCCTGGGGAGTGAACATCAATAAAAACTTCTTGTACGACACATTTGTTGTACAAAATACCTTTGTGCTGCTTACAGGCATCTTAACTGATTCATTTATTGATTCAGGGTTACATTCTTATTTGTCTAAATTTAAAAAGATTCGGATGAATACTTTATGAATTGACGGATGTTCAGTGGCTCATTTGGAAAGATCAGTGGTCGGAAAAAGGTTCATGACATTTCTTGAAGAAGTTTTGATGATTTATTCATTCTACATCATCAAAAAAGGGGAGAATTAATTCAAGAAATGATGTCTAAAGATCAGATGGTGAAAGTTATGTGAATAGAGTATTCGAGAAATGACAGATTTAGATGGATATATTTCTAAAATATGTGAGAAATGTTCGGAACGAAAGAGAAAGTTCAAGAAATTTTGAAAGCTTAATGAAATTTGCTGAATTTTTCTTTGAATATTATTTTCTGAAGAAAAGTGAGCTAAATCTGAAGATAATTTATTTTCTGAAGTCTGGAAGAGGTTGTTATTACCTTGGAGAGATTGTTAAAGGTTCTTGCAAAAGACACTCACAGACTTTGGGGGAGATTACAGAAAGTTTGAAGACAATTTAAAAAAAAGAGGAGGTTTTATCTTTGTGAAGAAGTTTAAAGTGAGAAGTTGATTGATTTTGTCAAAGATCATACAAAGAAGAATATTGTTCATGAATGCTGAAATTTGGTGTTGCTTATCCAAAAGGGGAAGTTCATTTGTTTCTGAATCAAATGGGGAGCTTCAATGTTTATTATTATTTTTATGATCTTGAATCCAAAGGGGGGGATTGTTAGTGCATAAATATATTGGATCCACGATCATTAAGATAAAAGTCAAAGTCAAAAGCTCAAGTCAAAACCTCTTATTGCAAAAGTCAAAGTCTTTGTAATAAGTCAAAGTCAAAGTGTTGTATAGTTTTATGTGTAATTCTTGTAGGTATAAATTGTTTCTTTTCTTCTGTAATCGTGTGGCACTAGAACACTGTATGAGAGAAATATTGTGAAAGAGAGCATCTTTGTAATCTGAGTATTTTAGTGAAATACATATGACATTTGGAATTGATTCTTATTATTCATCTTGATCTGTTTGCTTATTTCTGGGACAGACATTGGTTGATTTCGATATACTTTTTTTGGTTGGTGGGGGCCCTAACGAGAAATTACTGGGGGAACGATGGTAAAAAGTTAAAAAAATTACACTAAGAAAATTAGTATTATTATTTTTTAATGGGGGGCATCCCCCCCCCCCCCACCTATTCTATGGAAAGTCTGCCCCTGCGGTCACCCCACAAACATAAACGAAGCAACCAAAAACTTTTCGAAAAATGATCGACAACTCAAAAACTCGACTTGAGTTAAAAAATTTCGACCAAAATCGATCGTTTAAGCTTCGTGAACACGCCTTAACAGTTTATAGCCCAAATGATCAACCCACGATAAAAAACGAAGCAACCGAAAAAATTTCGGAACCCGAACGAAAACTAAAACACGACATGGGTGAATTTTTTTTGATAAAAAACGATCGTTTAGGCTTCGTAAACAACCCTTAACAGCTTAAAATCGAAACACTTCGTCCACAAACACTACCGAATCAACCAAAAAACATTTCGAAAACTTCTCGTCGTAACTTCGTGATCAATTAAATTCCAGATCAAATCTCCAAATAACGTCAAAAACTAATATGGTTTCATTGTTCTTCCTTTCGAAACATTGAAGCACTGAAGCACCATCCACAGGCTTTGGCCAAAAATCACTAGTTCCTGATAAAAAAAATTATGTTTCCCGGTCAAAAACAATTCCCGATTGAAAGAGAAAAATCAAACCAAAATTCCCTAGTAGAATCCGGATACACACAGTTTGTAGGTTTCTAGATGAGTTTGGTTTACCGGTATGATTCCCAATCTAAAAACCCATTGTTTGTTGGAACGCAAGTAGGTCTGCTGAGTACTAGCGACGGTTGAAGAGGAAATTTTGGGAAAAGAAAAGGTATGCAATCAACTTGCTCTTTGCATTAACTTGAGAGAAATTTACAGTACGTGAAAGGAAACTGGAAATTTCTAATGCATCTACTTTTCTGAAAGGAAAATAACAGCTTTTAAATAGGAAACAAAATAACTGAAAGAAAGCAAGTAAACATAGTGGGAGAAAGTTTAGCCATTACTTCCTCAATGTGACTGACCACTTCTTCCTGAAAAAATGCAACGTGGAGAAGACCCTTTCTTGAGAATTTTCCTTCAAAAAACTCTGATATCAAATGTAAGCTGATCTGGACTGGGCTGGCCCACATGAGTCCAGTTTACATCTTACATTCTCCCCCTTAAACTGGACTAAACTCGGAATTGGTCACACCGAGTTCGTTTCGCATTTCAATGAACGTTACCTGTGGCAAGGCTTTCGTAAAAATATCTGCTCGCTGCTTCTTCGAGCTGACATGTTCCACTACGATTTGTTTTTCTTCAACACGTTCACGAATGAAGTGAAACCGAGTGTTAATGTGTTTACTACGTCCATGAAATACGGGATTTTTCATCAAAGCGATTGCCGATTTGTTGTCGACAAACAGAGTGATTGGCTCCAAATTCTGACCCGTCAATTCCTTCATCAAATTTGCAAGCCAAACAGCTTGACATGCCGCTGCTGTTGCTGCTATAAATTCCGACTCACATGAAGATAAAGCAACCGTCTGCTGCTTCTGGGACTGCCATGTAATCGGATTTTTGCCGAGATAAAAAATCATGCCACTCGTACTTTTACCACCGACCGCATCGCCACCGTGATCACTGTCGGTGAACCCAACTAAGCGCTCGACCTCACGGCCTTTCCCGTAATTAATCCCATAATCAAGAGTGCCTTTAACATACCTTAAAATATGTTTCACAGCTTTAAAATGCAAAGTTGTCGGTTTCTCCATAAACCGACTTGCTAAACCAACAGAGAAAGACAAATCTGGGCGAGTGTGTATCAGGTACCTCAAACAACCAATCACTCGCCTGTATTCAGTAGGATCAACTTGTTCACCGCCTTCATCGTGATCAAGCTTCAACTTTGGTTCTATAGGAATCCTTGACGGGTTGCAATCTTCCAGACCGAATCGCTCCAAAATCTTCTTGGCATAACACGTTTGTCGCAAAGTAATTCCCGACTTTACTTGCGATACTTCGATACCGAGATAATATGCTAACAGCCCCAAGTCACTCATCTCGAATTCATTCTTCATTTGTTCCTTGATTCATCGTGATCAAGCTTCAACTTTGGTTCTATAGGAATCCTTGACGGGTTGCAATCTTCCAGACCGAATCGCTCCAAAATCTTCTTGGCATAACACGTTTGTCGCAAAGTAATTCCCGACTTTACTTGCGATACTTCGATACCGAGATAATATGCTAACAGCCCCAAGTCACTCATCTCGAATTCATTCTTCATTTGTTCCTTGAATTCGAATATATCTTCACGGTTTGACCCTGTAATTATTAGATCGTCAACATAAACTCCAACAATTAGCACTTTACCAGTTGAGTTTCTTGTATAAACAGCTGGGTCTTGAGAACTTTTAGAGAAACGCAACCCTTTCAAACTCTTATCTAGACGTGTGTTCCAAGCTCGCGGTGCTTGACGGAGACCGTAGAGAGCCTTGGACAGTTTCAGCACCTTGTGACTTTGGTCTTCGTTAACGTATCCTTCCGGTTGCATGACATAGACCTCCTCCTCGAGATCTCCGTTAAGGAAGGCTGACTTGACATCGAGGTGATGAACGATCCACCCGTGTTGAGCTGCTAATGCAAGTATCAGCTTTATGGTGTCAAGTCTTGCTACCGGTGCGAAAACCTCTTCGAAATCAACGCCTTGCTTTTGAACGTACCCTTTTGCGACAAGCCGCGCCTTATACTTCACCACGTTTCCCATGTTATCTTTCTTCACCTTATAAACCCATTTCAAACCGATTGCTCGATGACCCGGTGGCAAATCGGTAAGTTGCCATGTTTTGTTCTTTTCGATTGAATCCATCTCCACCTTCATAGCTTCCCTCCATGCTTTTGAGATCACGGCTTCAGTGAAAGAAGACGGTTGATCCATCTCCATCATCATCAATTCTTCCGGGTCGAGAGTCACGTTCTTGGCGTATTTGTAAACATCGGCCAAAGAGCGAAGTCCTTGGGGTCCGACTTCGGTTGAGGAGCTGTTGGTTTGTGAGGAGGGTGATGAAAGTGGGTCAAGGGTTGTATTATTAGGAGCTGAAACAGATTGTATACGGTCACTGAAGGGCTGTCCGGAATTGACAGATTCATTTTCGGGGCTTTCGGGTTGTTCGTGTTCAATTTCGGGGCTGTTATGTGGGACTCCAGGTTGTGTTTTAGGCTGTGGGTTGATTATGGTAAAAGTGTTGGTTACCAAGGAGTGTTCCTCCTCATTTGAACACCATTTCCAGCCTTCTTTTTCGTCGAACACAACATCACGACTCACCCTCAACTTTCGAGCTTCCGGGTCATACAACCGATAGCCTTTTGTTCCATCTTCAGTTCCAAGATACACCATCTTGTTGCTTCGATCATCCAGCTTTTTCAAGTTAGTTCCTGTAATTTTAACAAAAACAACACATCCAAAAACTCTTAGATGTTCGAGATTCGGCTTTTTACTGAACCACGCTTCGTATGGGGTGATATCAGGAAGCGCCTTTGTTGGTAAACGATTAACCAAATGAACAGCATGTCTGGCGGCCTCACCCCAGAATTCTCCAGGTACGTTTCTTCCTTTAAGAAGGCTCCTTGTCATCTCCATAATCGTTCGGTTTCGTCGTTCCACAACCCCGTTTTGTTGTGGCGAGTAAGGTGCGGTGAGATGCCTCTTTATACCGCTTTCGACACAAAACTTCGTGAACTCGTTTGACGTGAATTCTCCCCCACGATCTGTCCGGAGTGCCTTTATTTTATGACCCGAGCTCATTTCGATCATCGTCTTGTACCGTTTGAATGTATCCAAGGCCTCGAACTTTCCTGCCAACATATAAATCCACGTCCACCTACTAAAGTCATCAATTAAGAGAAAGAAATACTTACTTCCTCCAATTGATGTAGGTGTAATCGGACCACACAAATCAGCGTGTACAAGTTCGAGAGGTTTTCGAGCTCGAAAAACAGTTTGATCCGGGAACGGAGCTCGAGTTTGTTTCGAAAGAACACACCCTTCACACACCTTGTTTGGGTGTTTGAATAGAGGGACACCCGTTGCCATATTCTTCTCGGCTAATCTCCTTAATGAATCAAAATTGACATGCCCGAGTCGCGAATGCCATACCCAAATCGGTTCATCTCGTATAAGGAGACATCTCGGGTGACCGGTCTTCAAACAAACTTTATACAGACGACTTGGTGATCGTTGTACCCTCATAAGAAGATTTTTGTTCCTGTCAAACAATTTTAACAACGACCCAAACATCTCGACCCGACTCCCTTCCTCCGTCATTTGACCAAGACTTATTATATTATTTTTTAAGCTCGGAATGAAATATACCTCATTAAGGAGTCGTTGGCTGCCATTTTTACAATCGAACAAAATCGATCCTTTCCCTAAAATGGCAACTGTCGAGCCATCCCCGAACCTCACTCGACCCGTGATCTTCTCATCCAGATCATGAAACTTTGAACGATCTCCTGTCATGTGGTTGCTAGCACCGTTGTCGAGATACCACACGTTGGACTGTTCTCGAGATTCTCCTGATGCAAGAAGATTAACTACAATATCTTCATTTAAGTACACCTCACCTGGTGTATTTTCGCATACAACTGTCATCATTAACGTAGGTTCATCGTCAATGGTCTTAGTAAGGTTTGTCTCCTCACTTTGTTTCCTGTTTGGACATTCAGACGCATAATGGCCAAACTGTTCACAAGTGAAACATCTGATCTTACTTTTGTCTTTCTGTGTGGATTTTGGTTCATAGCGTTTTGGGTTGTAATCGCGTCCATCACCTCGACCACGACCACGACCCCGGCCTCTGCCCCGGCCACGACCTCGGCCACCTGTTCCGCTAGAACCACCTCTTCCTTTTGAAGCGTTCGACGACTCCCTTTCGTCAGTCCTTTTGGATGATCGTGCTGACCATTCGGCATGGGTGAGCAGTAGCGACTGTTCTCCTTCTCGATCTCCAAAACCCCGGAGCCTCTCTTCGTGGGTCTTAAGTCGACCCACAACCTCTTCCACCGTCATATTCTTCAAGTCTCCAAACTGTTCAATCGATGTTACGATCTGCATAAATCGTAACGGAACAGCTCGAAGGAACTTCTTTACCACCATGATTTCTTCAATACTTTCGCCTAGAGATCGAATACCGGTCACAATTGTATTCAATCTCATGGCAAAATCGTCCACCGATTCACCGTCTCTCATCCGGATCACCTCGAAGTCACTTCTCAAGGTCTGTACTTTAGCCTCCTTCACCCGTTCGGCTCCCATGTGCATCGTTCGAAGCGCCTCCCACGCTTCCTTGGCCGTGTCCTTCTCGGCCAACATCATCAGCACGTCCTCCGGAACAGATTGGTAAATTGCTGCCAAAGCCATCCGGTCTTGTCGTTCATCGATTTCTAGATTCTGAGTTGCATCCCACACTCCTTGTGCTTGCAAATTCACCCGCATCTTCAAAGCCCACACGGAATAGTTCGTCTTTGTGAGCATCGGGTAATGTATTGTAACGACACCTTCCTTTCCGATCCTTTGAGAGGAACTGTCATCAACATTGGAAGACGATGAACTAGGCATGGTCGGTTTTGGCCCAAACTTGGTCATATACTAATGATACGAACGAGGCTCTGATACCATTTGTTGGAACGCAAGTAGGTCTGCTGAGTACTAGCGACGGTTGAAGAGGAAATTTTGGGAAAAGAAAAGGTATGCAATCAACTTGCTCTTTGCATTAACTTGAGAGAAATTTACAGTACGTGAAAGGAAACTGGAAATTTCTAATGCATCTACTTTTCTGAAAGGAAAATAACAGCTTTTAAATAGGAAACAAAATAACTGAAAGAAAGCAAGTAAACATAGTGGGAGAAAGTTTAGCCATTACTTCCTCAATGTGACTGACCACTTCTTCCTGAAAAAATGCAACGTGGAGAAGACCCTTTCTTGAGAATTTTCCTTCAAAAAACTCTGATATCAAATGTAAGCTGATCTGGACTGGGCTGGCCCACATGAGTCCAGTTTACATCTTACATTGTTGATGTTCAAACCCCTAAACACCGGTGATGGTGATATCAGCGAAACCTACCAGCACCGAAACAAACAAACACATTGCTCAACAAACGACTAACAGCAGCCAATCAATCTAAACCAGTGAAAATCAAACAAAAATCAGTCCAAATCCATGCACGATCATCATCTCTCCAAAACCCTAGTCGCCCCGGATGAATTTCCAGTAAGGATGGCTAAACCCGGTACTCTAGTGTAATCCGGTAAAATGAGTGTACCGGAACCGGGATGTTAAAGCAAAAACCGGTGGGAGCGGTCTTTGGAAATCCGGTATGTGAGGACGAAACCGGCTTGAGAGCTAAAATCGGGAATTGAAGCCAAGTTAAATTTAAACCAGTAGATACGGGCAACGGTATTAAACCCGGTAATAGCGGGACTTTTAGAAACCGGTAAAGACTCCTGATTTTGAGAAATCCGGATCGGTTGAGTGTCCCGGGTTTTGACGAACAACAACGATAAAATCGGCGATAAAACTCAGAATTCGACAAAACAAGCCTTTTTCAATGCAAGATTAATTGACTATTTAGTTTAAAGAAAACAAACCCAAGTCTAATTTAACATAATAACAACTTAAACACAAACCAAAAGCTTAGAAGTCGATGAACACAGTAAGGTGTCGTTTTTTTTTTAAATCTATAAAAACACAGAGTTTAGATATATCTTTTGATCGTATCGAATGAAAATTGATTCGATTATGCTCTGATACCAATCGTGGATCCCAGTACAATGCAATAAACAGTAATAATCAATTAAAGATTAGAGATTGAATCATAAAACCTGGTCATATGATTGGATTGATCAATAAAGTTTTGAAGGTTTTACAAAGAGAATAAGAATTATGAGCCATGTAACCTATATGACCATTCTGTCTAAACCCTAGGAATAACAAATAAGGCTTTTACAACGCTTTTAATAATAACAATTAAACTCTATAAATACTTTATATAATTTTCAACGCACAGGACATTCAGTCCTAACAATATATATTCTTTCCAAAGAGTATAATACAACTCTCGATTAACAGTGTGCTCTATATATATTTCTTCTAATAGCCGACGAGACTAAATATTTGTACACATATATACATCTCCTAAGAAAACTCTCATCATAATGAGTTTCAACCCATTCGATTCACTGTGACTGTTATATATCGGTCATCAATTATATATATTGACTAACATCCACACGAACCATAAGTTCCATCTTTTCGAACTGTAACGAGTGCATGGTTTGACAACCTGGTGTCACGGAGATTACAATTATGAAGAACAGTGGGGGTGTTAGCCGTTTACCGCTGGCCATTGTTACCCTATACGGGGAACCTACCCAAATAACTGAACGTCTATAGTAAACATATAACAAACAAAGTTTTGATACGAGAAGTGTGAAAGACTTACGGCTCGATGTTAAACTAGTTGTGATAAAGAGCACCTTGACTTCCGTTCCGGTTTCCGTTGATGCCTTTGCTTAAAGTAATCCTCATTATTGACCAAGTTTTACATGAGACTACAAACTCTAAAGCCTCTTTTATACCAAGCCATTGACCGTTAAAAGCAATCGATAAGTCACGAATAAATAAATGGATGGAGGTTTTAAACGTATGGATTGTGTGGGTATTGATTTGCACTCAAATTTCTAGGGTGTAAACCCTCCACTATCATTGCATTTACACAACAAGTTCTTACATTACCAAGCTATCAATTCTTTCCCCATATTTGGCTCTCAATCTTCCTAGTATCAGAGTATTGCCCGGAGGAGGTGTCATGTAGACCTCCTCATGAAGATCACCGTTTAGGAATGCATTTTTGACATCCATCTAAGATATTCTCAATTGATGAACAGAAGCAACGGAGTTTAGGTGTGAACAGTCGTCATTTTTGCAACCGAGGCAAAAGTCTCCTCATAATCCACACCACATTGTTCCGAGTATCCTTTAGCAACAAGTCTGACCTTATAACGCTGAATAGACCCATCAGATTTGGTTTTAATCTTATAGACCCAACGACAACCAATGATATGCTTTCCGGGAGGTAGTGGAATTAAATCCCACGTATGAGTGTGGTAAAGATCAGCCAGTTCCTCAGCCATAGCAAAATTCCAAAAGGGGATCATGAATTTTAGTGACAAAAATTAAATTTGGTCACTACAAGGTCACTAATTCTCAAGGAATTTCTTTTACGACTTCATTATCGCTAGCGGTAATTACCTTGAAAAGATTAGTGACCAAAAATGGTGGTCACTAAATTGCATTTTCTATTGACCAAAAGATAGCGGTCACTAAGTTATATTCATTTGTTGTAGAATTGTAGTGAGTTAGATGGGTTAATAACAAAAAAATAACGGTCACTAAATTAGAAGTGTTAGTGACCAACAAAAGGTAGTCATTAAGTGGTATTAATTCATTAATTGTAGAGTGAAAGAGTTAGTGACCAAAAAATAGTGGTCAATATATTGAATGTGTTAGTGACAAAAAATAGTTGCCACTAAGTGAGATTAATTAGTTGTAATATTGTATTGAGTTAAATGAGTTAATGACCAAAACAACGCGGTCACTGAAGTAAGTGTTAATGATTTTTCGTTAGCTTTAGGATTGTAGTGAATTGAATGGGTTAGTGACCAAAAAATGGTGGTCACTAAATTGAAAGGGTTAGTGACCAAAAAATAGTGGTCACTAAGTGATTTTCATTAGTTGTAGAGTTGGAAAAGTTTGTGACCAAAAAACGGTGGTCACTATATTGAAAGGGTTAGTGACCAAAAAATAGTGGTCACGAAAATTGAAAGGGTTTGTGACCAAAAAATGGTGGTTACTATATTGAAAAGGGTTAGTGACCAATAAGTAGCGGTCACAAAGTGATTTTAATTAGTTGTAGAGTTGGAAGGATTTGCGACCAAAAAATTGGTGGTCACTAAATTTGTACTATTAGTGACCAAAAAATAGTGGTCACTAAATGGTTTTCATTAGTTGTAAGATTGTAGTGAGTTGAATGGGTTATTGATGAAAAAAATGGTGGTCACTATATTCAAATGGTTAGTAACAAAAAATAGTGGTCACTAAGTGGTTTTCATTAGTTGTAGAGTTGTAATGGTTTGTGACCAAAAAAACTGGTGGTCACTAAATTTGTAGTGTTAGTGACAAAAAAAAAATAGTGGTCACTAAAAGGTTTTCATTAGTTGTAAAATTGTAATGAGTTGAATGGGTTAGTGACCAAAAATATGGTGGTCACTAAATTGAATTATGGTTAGCGACCAAAAATAGTGGTCACTAAGGTTGTGTTTGAGCATAAATCATTTTAAAAACAATCTATCTTATTTTAAAATGTCAACTAAATTATAAGCCCATATTCATCTATCAAAAGGAAACTATTTATCTGATTTTAAAATATCAACTAAATTGATTAAAAATCAAATATCACAAACGAAAGAAGAATTTTTACAAATTAATAACATCATTTTTATTTTAAATAATATAAAGAGTTATAATAATTTGTTAATGATTTTATATCATCAAAATTAATTAAATAAACCTAGAAAAATGAAAAGCAACGGTTTGACCTAGATCATAAATAGTGCAACTTCAAACTAACAATATAAAAAAGGTGAATTCTATTCATACCCCCCTCCTATAGGGGGTAAGTGAGTGATATGGGGGTATGGGGGGTTTGTGAGTGGGGAGGGGGTAGGGATGGCAATGCCCTATAAAAAAAAAGAAAAGAAAAAAACAAAAAAGAAAGAGAATTGGGTTTCACTTTACAGAACACACTACAATCCTCTTGTCTCTTTTCTCCTTTGTGTCCTCTATTTATCGATTCCAAAACAAAGTGTAAATGCGAGAGTCACAACGCAGACTCGCCTATTCTTCGATTCAACTCCGACTTGGTTTATGAGGATCTTTATGTTAATGTCTCATCTTTCTCTTTATTGTTTTAACTAACTCAATAGGTTTTAGATCTTTTCGCCCCTTTCTTTAGGTTTACAGATCTGTTATCCGGTATCGTGATTCAAATCGTTCAAAAAGAAAATCTGTTTTTTTAATCTTTAGTTGTTGTTTCAGGTTCAAAACGGAACTTAAAAAGTTACGTAGATTTGATTGTGTATGTATATATTATATAGAGTTTTATATCTGAAGAGTTTTAGATTTGTGATCTTTTTGTTTCAAAGTCGACGTATTACATATATTTTTCGTGATTTTCCAATTTTATCTATTAGAAGTACCTTGAAGCTCTTTATAGGGAATTTTAATACTAACATTATGTCTCTAATCTTAGGAATCACCGAGCAAAAGTTGTTGAAATTCTTGTGAAGGATTTGAAGGTTGTTTCTACATTTAACGAAGAGCTCTTCAAGGAGATCACTCCGCTAATAATGATTGACAATTATAGGTATCATTATGGACATAAACTATGGAATTTCATATCTCAAGATTTCCATACTAGTATCATTCGGTATTTATGATATATAGATGCTCCATTGATTCAAGTTCCTAATTAATTGTCTAATTGTTTGTTATCTTATTTGCCTTCATCTTTCTTCTGTCCTTAATAAATGTTTGCTTCTGTCCTTAATAAATGTATACCACATATAACTTGATTGAAAGATGTTTAGCGGTTAAAATGTTGTAACTTTGACCATTATGTATTGTGGTTATTATTATGTGCATTTAAATAGTTACAAAGATAAATGACAACTTATATTTCTGATTTCATCATGGTGTCATTCTGTTTTTGAGCAATGTTTTCCCTAATACTATTATTTTCACTATCTCTTCTTTCTTGGTATATTTTGGTGTCATGCTAGCTCCTCATAAATGCAAGTATGGCCTCAATAACCTTTTAAACGAAAGAAGTCCAACTAGTAGAGTTTCATGTTAGCTATAGCCTTACATGTCAAATTTGGTTTCTACCCTAACAATGAAATACTTTCTTTTCTTCCTTGTTCCATCACTTTGAATTAATGCACTGTAATTAGTTATACATGGTGAAATGTAATTCCTTCAAAAAGTATTTAGTAATATTGGTGCAAATTGTATAGCATGATGCAATTTGAGGATTATGGCATGACACTGTTGTATGCTTTTGATTATTGTTTGTTTCTTTTTTCTTATGTAGAACCAACTCTTCTGTGACACTATTTATATTGAAATTAACATGTTGTTCCTTGAAGCATTTGTTAAACTTTGACTGCACACAATTCTATTTAGCAATCAAAAATAAAATTGTGTTATAAGTTGATTTGTGGTATATGCAATAAGAGAACAATTATTGCTAGAAAAACCTGCAAAGATTAAACATTGTACCCCTGACACTGCAATAAAAGTTCCACTAATTCAGTGATGGTATTTAACTTCAGATAAGAAGTCACCTCCATAGTCAACGAGTCTTCTCAGCCTCGCATCACTACCATGCGTTGTCGTGTTGTTGGGCTTGCTACGAGGTCCATTCCCTTTATTTGGTCTACATTAGCTTCTCTAAACAGAATTTGTGGTGTTAGAATTTTGTGGCGTTCTGAGTTCTGCTCTTCTCAAACCATTATCGGTTGAATAACAACAATATATATATATGTGTGTGTGTGTGTTTGTTTGTTTGTTTACATCACATGTCTCATTGCATGACGAAGCTCTCTCTTATCACACAACACATTACACATATGTCGAGCTTTATTTGGTGACTTAGATTTTGTCAAATTTTCAAACACGTAGTTTTCTATCATAGGCTAAAAAAATACCTCATGATACTGCTCACCATAAAATACCCGAAAGATATACGGACAATAAACCCATAGTGGGGGTTTATAGCAAGGCAAAAAGTGATTACTCTCTGACGATCCCTAAGGAAAAGTGATTCTTGCCCCTTTTAACTCCTCTGATCCTCATCAGGTACCTTTGATTTTATTATCCATTTTTCATTTTCTGAGCCAGCCAATTTGTTGACTATTTGCTTGATTTTGAAACAACATTGGATTAAAGATGAGAACTACATCAAAGGGTGAAGGATGAACAGGGTTTTCCTAGTTTGCATTGGTCAACAAAGCCACAATGCAACAACGCCACTAGACAAGCCATCAAACACTCCATTGGTGCAACTTATTCAATATGTCGTTTTATCAACAATTCATAATTTGACTTGCTTGACTATTTGTTTTCTTAGATTTTTCATATTGTCTAAAACATGTTAATGATTATTGTTAATCTATATGGATATGCGTTGGATATCCTCCCTCCATAAGGGCAGGGCTCCAGATATTCTAACACAGTCTAATATGGTATTGGAGCATGTGATTAGCATATTGGATCCAACATTATAGGGATCTCCCCTCTTTCTAAAGGGTGCTCTTTTAGAGAGAACATCAAGGGTTTCACATATTCTAATGATTATAAACATTCAAGATATATTTCTTTGGTACCGGTGTGATGATACAACCACATTAAATGTACATGTAGCATGTAGAACCATGTTGAAAGGATATGATTGTCTAATACTCGCATGTGTATATAAGGGGAGAACTCCCCAAAAAAAGGAAAAATGAGTAACACCCTGATAACCATTCATCTCTACGATATGCACAAGTCCATACAAGTAATTGAAGACGTTTCTTGGTTTTTATACCCTTACGCATGTTATGCACATGTGTATACCAAACAAAATTGATTGTATGTACATGTACATACCGTTCATAGGAATGATTATAATTTAGTTTTTTTTCATTTTATGTGATTTTCCCCTATATGTACATATGTGTATATGTATATTTGTGTGTGTAGGGCTAAAATTGATCTTATAGTTGGTACACTAAATATATAAAATAATACATGCATAAAGCCTTATTAAGGTCGCCCTGCTAATCTGTTTCCCCTAACAACTGAAAGCATTTGATCATGCAAATTGCGAAGTAATTTGCATCATCATTTAAACTGCAAAGTTATTATAAGTTGTTCCTCAGGTTTACTGACGGAGTACAACCCTAACAAACTCGATAAGTCGGTTCTTTGGACCAAAAGCAAGGACTTGGGGTGATTTCGGTGTATGACGATGATACAGTTTGGAGTTGAACAAGGCCAGCTTCTTGATTCTTTTACAGCATGGGAGCAATTTGGGTATCAGATGTTTCTTGACAATTAAACAAGAAAATGGTATCGTGGTTGTGTTTCTTTTAGGAGTGGAACTATATCATTACTTTTTGTTGTCATGAAATACAATATCAAATGTGTAAAGGGTATTTTGTTTTGTTTTCATTTAGTGGTTATGTTAAGTGTTTTAAATAATCATAAGTTTGACATAAAATAGAAGTGTTTATTTTAGTTTGGATTGAAGAATTTTACGTTATACGAATGACATTACTATTTTAGATTTACGTTGTTAAAAATTAGTAGGGTTATTTTATTGCATTAACAATTGTAGTACAAATTAGTGACACTTTGTTTTTCATATCTTTTTAATTAGTGACTACTTTTTTGGTCACTAACAACCATTAATTCCTAGTGACCACATATTTGGTCTCTAATGATCGTTAACAACAACTAACGGCGCCGTTAACTAGTGACCTACTGTGTAGTAGCCACTAACCTTAGTCACTAATTAATCAAGTTAGTGACGACTTTCATTGGTTTAGTGACGATATTTAGTGACAAGATTAGTCATCACTAATTAGTGACCATTTTCATATTTAGTCACTAACATAAATTAGTGACGGACCTTTAGTGACGAAAAGTGACCACCCTAATTTTAGTCACTAAGGGTGCGTTTGGTATGCAGACGGAACATGACATAATAGAGCGGGACAGAATGGGACAAAACAGTTGTTCAGTATTTGGTAAGACATGAATAAGACTGGACATGACAGAACAAGACTGGTTAAATGACTTAGTGATTTGTTTAGTATTTTTTACCAAATAATGACCATGAGTTGCAATGCACACATACATACATTCGACCAAAATCACAGAGAATCCAAACAAAAATTCAGCAAGAGAAAACAAAAATTCAGCAAGAGAAAACAAAAAATCAGAACTCGCACACATACATACCTATGGAAATCGTCAACCATGGAACAAAAAATCACCAATATAGAAGAACTTGCACGAACCATGGAAGACATTGCAGAAACCATGAAAGAAATCGCAGGAACCATGGAAGAAATAACAAGTATCGTGAACCCATGAACCATGGAAGAAATCGCAAATAAATCGTTAACCATGGAAAAAATCGAGAAATCGTTAACCTGTGTGAAAATCGATGGTTTTAGGTTGAATATCGAGAAGACGATGGGTTTAGGGTTAGGTTCGATTTACCAGGACGCGACGATCTCAGGGGGGTGTCGATGGGTTTAGGTTTTGTTTTTTTTTTTTTTTTTTGGAAAGGGCATGTTGATCCATTATGCCATGTTCTCTCTTGTTCCAGGGGTGGGGAACTGTCCAAGACTTGTTCTACCTAGTTCTAGCGTGTCCCACTTATGGTCATGCCAAACATGGGACAAGCTGTTCTGTTCTGTTCTGTTCTGTTCTGTTCTGTTCTGTTCTGTTCTGTTCTGCCCCGTTCTGCATACCAAACGCACCCTAAATGGCCTTAGTGACCAATTTTTTGTTGTTAATGACCAATTTTTTGTTGTTAGTGACCAAATCCTTTTTGTCACTAATTGTGATTTTTCTTGTAGTGTGTCTCAGGAACATAAGAATCTGATGTTGTAGATGTCTCATATACCGGAGTATCATATGAAGTGTCATCAGTGTCAATACTAAAAGGATCAATAGACAAAAGATCGGACAGTGTCATGTTGTGGGACTGAGCGGGAATGGAAAAGAAAGGAATATGCTCCAAAAAGATAACTTGACGCGAGACATAGAGTTTTTGACTTACCGGATCAAAACAACGATACCCTTTTGACCGAACTCATACCCCAAAAAACACATAAAGCAGATCGGGAAGATAACTTGTTACGTTCAACATAAGGACGAAGGACAAAACAAGTATAACCAAAGGCACGTAATGAGGAATAATCAGGAGTGTGCAAGTAAATTTTTTCGAAAGGAGACATACCAGAGTTATAAGAGATAGGAATGCGATAATTATTTAGGCAACGGTTACAAGCGCTTCACCCTAGAACATGCGAGGAACCTCAAAAGACAATAGCAATGACCGGGTAGTTTCAGATAACGATGTTTCCTTTCAGCAACACCGTTTTGTTGAGGAATGTCGGTACACGAGGTTTGATATATGGTCCCATCAGAAGCAAGTAACTGAGTGAAATCATTAGAGGTATATTCTCCCCCTAAGGCTCACTCGGCTTCACATTTTCGTTTCTTGTCTGGTAAATTATTAATGCTTATTGTTGTCGCATTGTGAGTTTGAGGGGGGGGGGGGTATTAGCGTATTTGCATATATTTATCATATTTCAACAACTTATTTTTCGCCTAGATTTATGTTTAGACATTTTCCTAATTATGTTTTCACTCTTGTTTAGCAATAAATATTCACTCTTCTCTTCTTTTGTAATCGTGTTTTTTTATGATAATAAAACCCTAGCCAATTTTGGCTCTCAATGTTCAATAAGAAAATAGGGAATGAAAAAGGAATGGAAAGGAGTCCTTATTTTGATATAATAGAATACTTCATTCCCCCACAAATGGGGGGAATGTAATTTCATTTCCCGCCTCCCCTTCCCTCCCGTACGTTTCACACTTTTTTCCACCTTTTCTCTAGATTGCGTTTTTTTTTCTTTAACATGCAATAAACTCGTTGTGCTCTGCAGCATCAGAGTCGCGAAAGACACACCAAACGTATTGTGATAATTAAGCTCTAGGCAAATTAGGCTAGGGTTCAAGATCCTAAAAATTGTGGTTCCTCTTCGTCCTCGACTTAATTCCTCTTCTTTATAATAGTGTTAGGGTTAGCGTTCTTCCTCTCCAATTGGTGCTTCCATCACCATTGTGAAGATGACAATCAAATCATTAAAATTCGAATTCCTACCGTTTACATCACCAAGTTAAAACCCTAAATCAAACAAATCATAAATTTCTTCACAAATTTGGGATCATTAACTATGTTCCTAGTACTTGCAATCATTTCGATTCATGTACGTCTATACAAGGTTATTTTTGAAGAAATATATAAGAAAGGATCTCTCTTGCCTAGGAATGGTAGGCCATGTTTGATGTTAGTTGCCTCTATTCCTTAATTTAACCAAAAATTAATAATACAATGGACATATTTATTTTCATTCCCTAACATTCTTATTCTCATTCCCATTGTCATTCTTGTACTTGAACGAAGCAAACGCTTAATGATTGCTTATATTAGGTTATAATCAACCTATTAATGAAATAAATATATAGGGGCGGGTTTGGTTGCAAATCGATTTTAGGTTATGAACCGGGGACCAAGAAGAGTGTGACACGTGTCCCATACATTCACAAGTTATCATTCATTCATCATGAATGTGTATTATTCATCATGAAATGGTGTATCAAATTATCAATTTATCATGGATCATGAATGGTGTATCATTCATCATGAATAGTTCACGAATGTTCACCTTCATTATTCATGATGATGAATGTATACACCCGGGGATAAGTATCGCATTCTCGTTTGTCCCCCGATTCACAACCTAGAATCACTTTTGCAACCGTACTTCTCTCTCTCTCTCTCTCTCTCTCTATATATATATATATATATTGGGATGTTCAAATAAAAAGGTTAAATATCGTGAGAAAATGTAAGAAATGAATGTTTATATGTGATTCATTCCGAAAATCCATTTGAAGATATGTCCATATAAATAATTTGTAAAGTCGATTCACATGATATGCATCTTCATATAAAATTTTTTAGGGTTTTAAGTAATTTCATATATAAACTTTTTTTTCTTACCGTCTCACGATATTTTGTCTATATGTTAGAAACATTATGAACCAAAATTGATCATACATTTCAACTTCCACAATTCTCTTATTAATTATATTAATTACATCGTCAACCGTTTCCTTAAAAAAAACTCATTTTTCCCATTTGAAATCACCCGATCAATGTAATATTTCGTTGGTGAAACGACATTATACTTAATAGAAATCAATCACTTGTGTTGTTTCGTTGGTGAAACAACATTGTATACAAAATAGATCAACCCAATGGATTGTTTCATTGATGAAATAACACTGTACTTTTAAAACAGATCAACTCAATGTGTTATTTCGTTGGTGAAACATCTTAATATCATAACAGATCAATACACATCAACGCATTTTTTGTTTCGTTGGAGAAGCAAAACTGATGTTGATTTAAAAACAAAACAAAAAGTGAGTTGTTATAGAAAATGATTGATAAGATCATTAATATAATTAATTCATAAGATAATTATGAAAGTTAAAAATATATGATCAATATTAGTTTAAAGAGTTTTCTAACATATAAGAGGTTTTTATATGATTTTGGATCTATTTATATACGTATTAATGTGTTTGTGTATTTTTTGTATATGGGGTTTTGATCAAACTTTTAATGAAAAATATTTTTTCTTTAAATGAGTTTTAATGCTGCATATATTTAATTATTGAAAGCTAGTTTTTGATGATGATTGATAGTACCACCACACAATTTGGCAGTTATTTATAAACATTTTCATATATTTATGTAAGACGTGACCAATTTGTGATTTAATTACAAACTGCCTATAAAAACCTTAGAATTCACTCTTGATATAAACCCTGTTGTGAAAAGAGAAATTAGATTAAACAACACGAATATTAAACCTAGTTCATAAAACCATCAATCGAGAGAGAGAGAGTAATTGTACAATTGTCGACTTGAAAAAATATTCTATAAATGCCAATCTAAATACAAAACTTAATTCAATAACATATGAAAAAAGAAATCTAAAAACAAGTAATTCTCAATGCCACTCATCACAAAGTTATACTCAAAACCCTATAAACAAATTTCTCACTCTCAAACACTACTAGAAAATACATGGCCGTACGTATGTAATGAGGTCAATCAAAAATAATTGAATTTCTGGGTGCCACCAAGAACCAACAAATTGGTGGCCATCAAGAACACAACCATCTTTGTCATTACTCTACTTGCATCATCAATTACTCGTTTTATATCTTGTTTGACGTTTGTTGAAAAGGGGTATATATTGATACTCATTTACTAGATTTGCTTTTATAGGATTTAATTATATAAAAATATTTATAAATTATTTTGATATATATATATATATATATATATATATAGGTTCAAACAAAAACAGTAACTAAATAAGAAAATAAAAAAAAACGATCAAAACACACGAAATGTTGGTGATTTTAGTGTCACCAGGCATTTAAGTGTAATTGGTTATAACACGATTACTAATGGGTTTCAAACCATGATCTAATACAAGTTAGGTGGTGCGGAGTGCACACTTGTTATAAGACGAGTTTGATCCCGGACACAATAAAATGGCGGGGGGTCAAGGGGCAACGCCCCTAGCGGTGATCCAAGTGGCAGAGCCTCTGAAGGCACGTCAGAGCGTATGAGCCTCATTGGCACGACAGAGCCTCTGAAGGCACGACAGAGCCTCCGAAGGCACGACAGAGCCTCTTAAGGCACGACAGAGCCTCTGAGCCTCTTTGGCACGTCAGAGCCTCTTAAGGCACATCAGAGCCTCTGAACCTCTTTGGCACGACAGAGCCTCTGATGGGCGTCTCTGGACCAGAAGCTCTTTGTGTCTATTTTTGGATTAAATCTGCATTTAATGAACATTTAATGGTCAGTTATTTTCTGCCCTTAATTTTAGCTACATTGATTGTAATCGACTATAATGATAGTGATTTACAATCATTGCCATTTTTTAGCTAAATTGATTGTAATCGACTATAACTGATAGTGATTTACAATCATTGTCATTTTCCGTTATTTCCTATTTTTCGAATGGGACTAGTATATATACCGTATATACTTATGTTTTAGACTCACGATTTTAAACAATCATCATATACTCTCCAGCAAATTTGCTCTCGCTTTTGTGCCTAAAAACGAGAGTGTTCTTGAGTCTTATCCCATATTGGATTTCGTGCAACCCAGGCATAGGGTCGAAATACCAATTCGGAAAGTGACTTACACGATTCTAAGGCAATCCGGTCAACCGATCGACTATTTTTTCCCCCGATCCCTAATAATCGAATTGGTATTTTGACATGTCGATCATGGCCGATTCTGTGAAAGAGATGACCTCAAAGTTTGGAAAGATGGAGAAGTTTGAAGGCACTGATTTCAGACGTTGGCAGAAAAAAATGCACTTTCTGCTGACCGCTCTGAAGGTAGTGTATGTGCTGAGTACACCCATGCCAGAAGTAATGGAGGATGAGACGCTGGAGTACACAAGGAGAATGAGCAAGTGGGAGAATGATGACTATATCTGCAGAGGACACATCTTAAACGGTATGTGTGATTCCCTTTTTGATATCTACCAAAACGTGGCAAGTGCGAAGGAATTATGGGATTCCCTCGAGTCCAAGTACATCGCTGAAGATGCTTCTAGTAATAAGTTCTTGGTTAGCGATTTTAACAGTTATAAAATGGTGGACTCGAGTCCCGTAATGGAACAATATAATGAAATCCTTCGTATCTTGGGTCAATTTACACTCCACAACATGCATATGGATGAATCTATTGTTGTGTCGAGTGTGATTGACAAACTGCCACCTTCTTGGAAAGATTTTAAGCATAACTTGAAACATCAAAAAGAGGAACTGTCATTGGTTCAACTTGGGAGTTATTTGCGCATCGAAGAATCTCTTCGGGTGCAAGAAAATGGCAAATCCAAGGGGAAAATTGAATCTGGAAAACCCTTTGTCCACATGGTGGAGGAGAAGAAAACCAACTCCAAGAATAATGGAAAAGGCAAGAAACGTAAGTTTGATGGACCCAACAAATCCGTTAAAAGGAAAAAGGATTTGGTGTGTTGGAGATGCAACAAGGTGGGTCATCACAAACGTGATTGTTGGGTGAAATTGAACAATAATGGTGTTGGTTCGAGTGGAAATGGATCGGGGTCTAATGATCGCGATCAAGTAAAAGGAGGTCAGTTTTTGACTAACTTTGATAATTTTGTTCAGAATTATGTTTCACTCATACCTGAGTCGTTTTATGTGCAGGATGATGACTGTGCATGGTGGATCGACTCGGGAGCGACAAGCCATATTTGCAAGGATCGTCGGTGGTTCGAAAAATTGACACCGGTTGAAGACGTTTCGGTGCTGAATATGGGAAACGAGTCGAGTGCACAAATTTGTGGAGTTGGAGTAGTTAATTTAGAATTTTCTTCTGGAAATAAAGTTAAATTGTTTGATGTTTTGTTTGTGCCTAGAATTCGTAAGAACTTAGTAAGTGGTAGTTGTTTGGATAATCTTGGATTTAAACAAGTATTTGAATCGAATAGGTTTATCCTATCTCGAGGTGGACATTTTATTGGTTTTGGTTATTTGTGTGATCGCATGTTTCGCTTAAATGTGGTTAATAAAATTTTATGTTCTGAAAATTCTGCTTTTATATCGTCATCGTCTTCTTCTAAAATTGTTGATTCAATGTTATGGCATGCTAGATTGGGGCATGTGAATTTTAGAAGGATGCATGAAATGTCAAAAGATGGATTAATTCCGGCCTTTGACATTAATGCGGAGATGTGCCAAACTTGCATGCTCACAAAAGTTACAAAACAACCTTTTCCGATCGTTAAACGGAATACGGATGTTTTGGAGCTTGTACACAGTGATCTGTGTGATTTCCACTCCACTCCTTCCTTGGGAAATAAAAAGTATGTTGTCACTTTTATTGACAACAATACTCAGTTTTGTTATGTATATCTTTTGCATGCAAAAGATGAAGCCTTAGAAAAGTTTAAAATTTACAAAACCGAAGTCGAACTACAATTGGGTAATTCGATTAAATGTCTTAGAACTGATCGTGGAGGGGAATATATGGATCCCCAATATTTTCAATCAGTTGGTATCATCCATGAGACAACGGCACCATACACATCTCAACAAAACGGGGTTTCCAAACGTAAAAATCGAGTTTTAAAGGAAATGGTAAACTCGATGCTTTCTTACTCGGGATTGAGTGAGGGATTTTGGGGAGAGGCCATGTTAACGACCTGTTATGTTTTGAACAGAGTTCCAAATAAAAAGAACAAAAGAACCCCATATGAACTTTGGTTCAAGAAAATTCCGAATTTGAATTATTTTCGAATTTGGGGTTGTCGGGCTGTTGTAAAACTACCCAAACCCAAAAAGAAAGCTTTGGGTGAACGTGGAATTGATTGTATATTCATTGGATATGCAGAAAATTCCAAGGCTTATAGGTTCTACGTTATCGAGCCTAATGATTCGGTGTCGATTAACACTGTAATCGAGTCGCGTGATGCGGTTTTTGATGAGATGCGATTTTCATCAATGCAAAGGCCTAAGGACCTGTTTCCTAGCACCAATAAAGTGCAAAATCTAGAAAGTTTGGTTGGTGTTTCAAGTCCAGAAACACAGCAGGTTCGGAGAAGCCAAAGAGGTCGAATTGCCAAAAATTTCGGTCCTGAATTCTAATTGTATTTGGTGGAAGGTTCAAGGGATGAGTTTGGGATTCAATACTCTTATTGTTATAGTATTGAGGATGACCCAAAGACTTTCAAATAAGCGATGGAATCTCGAGATGTCACCTTTTGGAAGGAAGCAATTGATGACGAAATATCATCAATTCTTGAGAATAACACTTGGGTGTTATCAGATTTGCCTCCAGGTTCTAAACCACTTGGATGCAAATGGATCTTCAAAAAGAAGATGAAAGTTGATGGGATGATTGATAAATTCAAGGCCCGGTTAGTAATTCAAGGGTTTCGGCAAAAACCCGGTATTGACTATTTCGATACGTATGCTCCGGTGGCACGTATTTCGACTATTAGATTGTTAATCGCCTTGTCGGCAATACATAATCTGATTATCCATCAAATGGATGTTAAAACTGCCTTCTTGAATGATGATCTTCAAGAGGAAGTTTACATGAAACAACCGGAAGGTTTCGTTATGCCCGGAAACGAACATAAGGTGTGTAAACTTGTGAAATCCTTGTATGGGTTGAAGCAAGCACCTAAACAATGGCATCAAAAGTTTGATGAAATCATTTTGTCATGTGGGTTTTCTTTAAACCAATGTGACAAATGTGTTTATAGTAGATTTGATGCTACTGGTGCGGTGTGATCATCTGCTTGTATGTAGGTAACATGTTAATTTTTGGAACTGACCAAAATCATGTAGATGAGACTAAGAAATTGTTGTCATCTAAATTTTCCATGAAAGACATGGGATAGGCCGATGTAATCCTTGGTATAAGGATTAAACGGGTTATCAAAAGGATTGTTATGACGCAATCGCATTATATTGAGAAAATTCTCAATAAGTTTAATTACCATGAGTGTTCTACCGTAAGCACTCCCATGGATCCAAGTGTGAAATTAATGCCTAATACGAGCAAGGCTATTTCACAACTTGAATACTCTAAAGCCATTAGTAGCTTGATGTACGCCATGACAAGCACCAGGCCCGATATAGCTTATGTCGTGGGACAATTGAGCCGGTATACTAGTAATCCTAGTACTCAACATTGGCAAGCGGTTCAAAGAGTATTTAAATATCTCAAGGGAACCATGGATTATGGTTTGAGTTATTTAGGATATCCTTCGGTTTTAGAAGGTTATTCGGATGCAAGTTGGATATCCAACATGGAGGATCATTCCTCAACTAGTGGTTGGGTATTTTTGCTTGGAGGAGGTGCCATCTCTTGGGCATCTAAAAAGCAAACTTGTATTACAAACTCAACAATGGAATCTGAGTTTGTTGCACTAGCCGCCGCCGGTAAAAAGGCGTAGTGGCTAAGGAATTTAATTTATGAGATTCCATTGTGGCCAAAGCCAATTGCACCTATTTTAATCCATTGTGACAGTGCGGCCACTTTGGCTAAGGCTTATAGCCAAGTTTACAATGGTAAGTCTAGACACCTGGGTGTTAGACATAGTATGATTAGAGAATTAATCATGAATGGTGTAATCTTCGTTGAGTTTATTAGAACGCAACAAAATTTGGCAGATCATTTAACTAAAGGTCTGACAAGAGACTTAGTGCACAAGTCTACGATTGGGATGGGATTAAAGTCCTTATAAATTTATAAAGGTGAGACACCCAATTCCCTTCTAATATGACATTAGAAGTTGAATTCAATGTGGAAAGCTCACACTTATAAATTGGAACACAAGTTGAATCATCCCAGGTATGTGTTTAGTACTGCAGTGGTTAGGGTGAAGTTTATCTTCTTAATAATTCCTTTGATAAAGTGTATTTGCAGATACACAAAGTAAAGGAATTACCTATGTGATTGTGAAGTGTAGCCGCATTTCAAAAGGTTGGGACTTGGCCTTTATACAATCATGAGAGGATTAGGACACACGGCTTTATAATTGTGTCAAGTTTTAATTTGCTGGACATATAAGAAATTTGTATGTATTTTATCTTCAGATATTCAAATGAGTTGATGGGTTCAATCCTTGGGACACCTTGATTCTCGAATATTTGGAATGTGGAAATTCAATCGTTTCGATATTTTCATTTATGTGCAAGTTTGGTTTGTTTAATTTAAATGTGTTATTTCATGGGTTACACTAAAATGGGGGAGGATTGTTGGTGATTTTAGTGTCACCAGACATTTAAGTGTAATTGGTTATAACACGAGTACTAATGAGTTTCAAACTATGATCTAATACAAGTTAGGTGGTGCGGAGTGCATACTTGTTATAAGACGAGTTTGATCCCGGACACAATAAAATGGTGGGGGGTCAAGGGGCAACGCCCCTAGCGGTGATCCAAGTGGCAGAGCCTCTGAAGGCATGGCAGAGCCTCTGAAGGCACGTCAGAGCCTCTGAGCCTCGTTGGCACGACAGAGCCTCTGAAGGCTCGATAGAGCCTCTGAAGGCACGACAGAGCCTCTTAAGGCACGACAGAGCCTTTGAGCCTCTTTGGCACGTCAGAGCCTCTTAAGGCACATCAGAGCCTCTGAGCCTCTTTGGCACGGCAGAGCCTCTGATGGGCGTCTCTGGACCAGAAGCTCTTGGTGTCTATTTTTGGACTAAATCTGCATTTACTGAACATTTAATGGTTAGTTATTTTCTGCCCTTAATTTTAGCTAAATTGATTGTAATCGACTATAATGATAGTGATTTACAATCATTGCCATTTTTTAGCTAAATTAATTGTAATCGACTATAACTGATAGTGATTTACAATCATTGTCATTTTCCGTTATTTCCTATTTTACGAATGGGACTAGTATATATACCGTATATACTTATGTTTTAGACTCACGATTTTAAACAATCATCATATACTCTCCAGCAAATTTGCTCTCGCTTTTGTGCCTAAAAACGAGAGTGTTCTTGAGTCTTATCCCATATTGGATTTCATGCAACCCAAGCATAAGGTCGAAATACCAATTCGGAAAGTGACTTACACGATTCTCAAGAAATCCGGTCAACCGATCGACTATTTTTTCCCCGATCCCTAACACGAAAGTTGTAAGTTAAGGTTACTAGACTATGACATCGTGATTACCTAATTAAATACCAGCTAAACTGTTATTCTACAATAGTTTTATTACAATCGGATATCTTAACATACCTATCAGGCTTTAACATGCATGTTAATAAGTATGAGGTATTATGTTTGAATCATGTTAGCTGCATTATATTCTGATGTGATTCACTCGATTTCGAAAAGAAAAATATATCGAAGATCAATCTTAGGGTCATTGGAAAATTAACCAACATGGTTACCGAAAGAAACAACATAACTATATTTGGTAATTTTAAACGACCCAAAATTGAAATTCTCATGATTTTATCATCAAAGAAGTTATCATTGTAATGGAATCCAACATTAATTTAAAGAAAACCAAGAAACGTAAAGAGTTCCTTTTAGGGTTAAAAGATCCATAATCATACAGGTCTAGATGTAATACTATACATTACTAGAAAATTGGCATCAAGGATAAATAATTTGCTATAGACCGATCTGTCACTAATTTGTGATGGGTTAGCGACCGATATGCGACAAAACCAAAGTTTTTAACTTTTACTCACATATTTTGCGATGAACTTGCTATCTGTTCCTAAACCGTGGCAATATCTAAAATTTTCTACGGATTAGGGACGGCAAAAGAAACCTCCGATTTTTTAAATAAATAAAACCCTAAATTTAAAGACCTATCATAAATCTATCGCTAAATAAATAAATTTTATGTTTCTTATATATACTTGCTACGATCAGCTACGAACATAGATATTTTTTATATTTAAAAAAAAATTGCTATAGTCAGTAGGTAATCCGTAGTAAATCTATACAAATTTGCAATTAGCTACGGATCTAGTTATTTTTTATATCTAAAAAACATTAAACCTAGTTATAATCTAGAGCTAATCTGTAATAAATTTGTATAGATCTGCTACGGATTAGCTACGAACATAGATCTATTTGATATTAAAAAAAAAGTTATAATCTGTAGCTAATCCATGGAAAATTTATATAGATTTTTTTATAAATTAGCTAAGGATCTTGTTATATTTTATATTAAAAAAATAACTCTAGCTTTTCTCTAGAGTTGTTCACGGACGATACACCCGTTAGACCTGGTCCTCTAAAAAAGCGGTTTAGACAACAATTCTTAATGGGCGGGCCCCGGTTAGACTGTTGATATTAATGGGCGGAGAACAGTTCACTAAAGTCTGATAAAACTCATCAAGGTGCAATACAGTTCATTAAAAGTCGTTATAGTCCATCAAATTCCAATCAAGTTTATTAAGAGCTACTGAAGCCCATAAAGTCCCAATACAATTTATTAACAACCACTAAGTCTAGTACGACCCATCAAGGCAATGTAAAGTTCAATTGCAGCATTGAAACCCACCAAAGCCCAATACAATTAATTAAGAGTCACTGTAGCCCATGAAGACCAACTAAGGTTTATCAAGAGTCACTTAGTCAAATATGACCCACCAAGGCTATTACAGTTTATTTAGAGTTATCGAAATTGATCAAGGTTCAAGATAGTCTAGTAATTAACCTTGTCTGTTTTCTTTTGTTTTTGTTTTGCAGTTCCGGCATGTACTTGTGGCAATGATTTCTCTCCTGTATGCGTTGAGTTGGAAAATGATAAGGAACTTGTATCTGCTTTGTATGAGGCCCTTCAGGGAAAAAATCATGATCATTTCTCAAGAAACTACTAGGACGGTCTATTCATTGTAGTTGTTGTTTATGAGTTATATAACTTTAACAAATAATTTGATTTTTATAGCCAATTCTTGTCCACAATTTATTTTTGAAATTTAGACCTAATAAAGTTCAATTTTAATTTCTTAGCCTATAAGGTCCTGTTGTAAAACAGAAAGGAGATAATGCTAACTTAATACCAAATTAGAGAGTTTAACCAAAGTCAAACAAGGGATAAGTTAGTGATCCCAATGAATCTCTAGCTTGAACACTCAAGGGTGTTCTTAGTGTACAACACAAAACTCTCAAAATTTACAAATATGATGATTCTAAATATGCATCCAACACAAAGTAAAGAGATAGAGTTAGAAGACAACACCAAGATTTACGTGGAAACCCAAAACGGGAGAAAACCACGGGTGGAGGAGACCACCGAGAGAAAACCACTAGTGAAAGATGAAGATTACAATGCTCTTGAAGGAGAAGAATCACAACTATAGTGAGTGTGTGTATTTGGAGATAGAAATGATAAAATGGGATGATCTCTAAACATATTCTCAGCTGGGTTTTTATACTTGAAGCTCAACCCATATTTGGAAAACACTCAAGTGAGATAATTTGAGTGTGATCTTGTATAACCCAATTTTGGGGAAGATTAAAAAATGAAAAGTTGAGTCTTGCAAGCAACTTGATCAGATTTTGTGGCCCAAGAAAAGAGATTTCAAAGGGGACACAATCCCTTAGAATAGGGAAAAAGAAAATCTGATGAAAAATCAACTTTTGAGAAAAGTGAACAGTGCACGCGCCCGCACACAAATAAGGGAGTGGCCGCGAGCGACCCTTCTGCCTCCAAAATGAACAGTGCCCGCGCCCGCGCACAAATAAGGGAGTGGCCGCGAGCGACCCTTCTGCCTCCAAAATGAACAGTGCTCGCGCCCGCGAGCAAATAAAGGACTGGCCGCGAGCAGACCAATTTTTTTTTCTTTTTTTTTTGATTTTGAGGCACCCTTTAACAATCTCCACCTTGACTCAAAATTTCACTTCCGAAAAAACATAACCCAAACAAAATCATCCAAGAACAAAGCTCCACAAAGCATAAACCATCATCACTAGCAAACGTATTGACTTCTCCGAAAAATGATTATCAGAAAACTAATCTCCTCCACCATAGCCCCTTACGGGCTACTTCAAACCACGAACACCGACCAAGCTCGAAAATAAATCGAACTTAGCCGTAGGAAGAACCTTCGTCATCATATTCGCCGGATTGTCATGACTGCTAATTTTATTCACCTTGAAATCTCCTTTAGCAATGACTTCACGCAAAAAATGATAACACACATCAATGTGCTTTGTGCGCTCATGGAACATTTGGTCTTTTGCTAAGAAAATAGCACTTTGATTATCGCAATAGACCGAGTCCACAACCAAATCATTGCTAAGCTCACCAAATAAGCCTTTTAGCCACATCGCTTCTTTAAACGCTTCTGTTATAGCCATATACTCCGCTTCGGTAGTAGATAAAGCAACCGTAGGTTGCAAAACGGCCTTCCAACTAAGCGCACATGAGCCAATAGTAAACACATAGCCCGTAAGAGAACGACGTCCATCCAAGTCTTTCCCATAGTCCGAGTCAACGTACCCAACGACACCATCTCTAGATGTTCCATAATGCAAAGAAGTATCTCTAGTACCGGATAGGTATCTAAAGATCCATTGCACCGCTTTCCAATGCTCCTTTCCCGGGTTGGCCATAAAACGACTTACCATGCTTACAGCATAGGCTAAATCGGGGCGTGTACATATCATTGCATACATCAATGATCCCACAGCACTTGAATAAGGAACACGTGACATATACGCCTTCTCGGAACTTGAAATGGGACATAATCTTGAAGATAGCTTGAAGTGCAGAGCTAACGGAGTAGAGACCGCTTTGGCACCAATCATGTTGAATCTCTTTAACACCTTCTCAATGTAGCCTCTTTAACTTAGAATCAAAGTGCCCGCCTTTCGATCTCTAATGATCTCCATTCCGAGAATCTTCCGTGCATGCCCCAAATCCTTCATTTCAAACTCTTCATTCAATTGATCTTTAACAACTTGAATTTCTTCTTTGCTCTTGGCCGCAATAAGCATATCATCGACATACAATAAAAGGTACACAATCGATTGATCTTCACCTCTCCTTATGTAGACGCAACTGTCATACAAACAACGAGAAAAACCATGTGAGATCATAAAAGAATCAAATTTCTTATACCATTGCCTCGGTGATTGCTTTAGGCCATATAGTGACTTCTTCAAGTGGCACACCATGTCTTCCTTTCCAACGGTGACAAACCCTTCGGGTTGGTCCATAAAGATGTCTTCTTCCAACTCTCCATGTAAAAACGCTGTTTTGAAGTCTAGTTGCTCAAGCTCCAAATCTTCCAAAGCGACAATGCCTAACAAGGCACGAATAGAAGTATGTTTGACAACAGGAGAGAAAACGTCCATGAAATCTATACCCGGGATTTGACTAAATCCCTTGGCCACAAGTCTTGCCTTGAAATGAGAGTCTTCAACATCCGGTATCCCATCCTTCCTCTTATATACCCATTTACAACGAATGGGTTTCATTCCAACGGGAAGAGGAACAAGCTCCCAAGTACCATTCTTTTGTAGAGACTCCATCTCATCATTCATAGCCACAATCCATTTCTCCGAATCCGGAGAAACAATAGCTTCATCATAAGTAGAAGGTTCCTCAACCGAATCGATCTCCGAGGCGGCACTAAAAGCATATGCCATAAAATCCGCTTCCGCATACCTTCTAGGAGGTACAATAGCTCTCCGACTTCGGTCTCTAGCAATGCATTCTGGTGGTTCCAATGATGGTGCATTAGATTGGGAATCACCTTCATTATCACCATAAGAAATTGAGATTGACGGTTGATCGAGAACATATGGATGAGATGGAGTAGATGCACCATTGGTGCGAATTGGAATCTCCACCTCCACTCGAGATCGCCTAGTTTGTTTTTCTTTCGAAATACCCTTCTCTTGAGAAATAGGATCGGATGGCCTTCCGAGCATTGATTCTTCATCAAATGTTACATCTCTACTAATCATGGTCTTCCGGGTCTCTGGACACCATAAACGAAAACCTTTGACTCCGGCTTGAAACCCAAGAAACATGCACTTCACGGCATGTGGGTCAAGCTTTCCGTTATCAACTTTGGCATAAGCGGGACAACCAAATATCTTCAATAGAGAATAATCCGCGGGTTTCCCGGACCACACCTCAATAGGTGTCTTCTTGTCAATGGCAAAAGAGGGAGAGCGATTAATGATGTAGCAAGCATATGAAGCGGCTTTGGCCCAAAAAGTCTTTGTCATTCCGGAATTAGACAACATGCAACGAACCTTCTCCATAATTGTACGATTCATGCGTTCGGCCACACCGTTTTGTTGAGGAGTATGAACCACCGTATGGTGTCTAGTAATGCCATGAGCTCGACAATAGGCATTAAACTCCTCCGAGCAAAACTCCAACCCATTATCGGTACGGAGGTACTTGACTTGCTTGCCGATTTGCTTTTCAATCATAACTTTCCAATCATGAAAAAAAGCAAACACATCGCTCTTATTCTTCAAGAAAAACGCCCAAACTTTGCGCGAGAAATCGTCAATAATAGTCAACATGTACAAAGCACCACCGTGCGATTGTACCTTTGCCGGTCCCCAAAGATCCGAATGCACATAGTCGAGAATACCCTTGGTTGAATGAGTGGCACTTCGAAATGAAACTTTCTTTTGCTTCCCGAAAACACAATGTTCACAAAAGGGAAGTTTATCAATACTTTGACCGCATAACAAGTTTCTTTTGCTCAACTCCGCCATACCATTTTCGCTCATATGGCCCAACCTCATGTGCCACAACCTCGACTTGTCGGAAAGGGATGATGATGATCATGCTACCTCAGAATCGCCAAGAATGGTAGTGCCCTCCAAAACATAAAGATCGGCATCCTTTCGTTTGCCTCTCATGAACACAAGAGGACCTCTTGTAACTTTGAGAACTCCACCTTCACCGGAAAAACGATAGCCCTTTTGATCAAGAGAGCTAAGAGATATCAAGTTCCTCTTCAAATTAGGAACATGCTTGACATTTCCCAAAGTACGAATGACGCCATCAAACATTTTGATCCGAATGTTGCCTTGTCCCACAAGCTTGCATAAGGCTCCATTACCAACTCGAACCGACCCCGTACAAGGCTCGTATGAGGAGAACCAATCACGGTTAGGGCACATATGATAAGTGCAACCGGAATCAAGAATCCAATCGGATGAAGACATATTGTCCTCATCCAAGATCACCATGAGGTCACCCGCAAGCTCTTCGACCACTTCAGCTTCACCGGAATCATTTGGCTTTCCTTAGATATTATCTTTGTTCTTGTTTTGAAGCTTGAAACAATCATCGATCACATGACCCTTCTTCTTGCAATAGTTGCAAAACTTGCCTTTATCTTTGGCTTTTGATTTTGATCGGTGACGCGCTGGGCTCTTGAAATTTCTATCAAAAGATCTCCCATGAACACTAAGACCTTCGGCCTTAGAATCTCCAACCACCATTATCTCCTTCATCTTTTCCTTGGAACTCAAAGAATTGAGAACATCATCTAATGCAAGAAAATCACGGCTATAGAGAATAGTCTCCCTGAAATTGGCATAAGAGTTAGGCAAAGAGCATAATAAGAACAAGCCCAAATCCTCCTCATCATACTTAACATCCATGTTCTCTAAGTCACAAATAATTTCCTTAAACTTAGAGACATGCTCGGTTACGGAACCGCCTTCATTAAGCTTGTGAGTGAACAAACGTTGCTTCAAGTGCAACTTGTTAGGAAGGCTCTTTGTCAACAACAATTGCTCCAACTTAGCCCAAAGAGCCGCGGTGTTGTTTTTTCTATCAAAACATCTTGCAAAATATCATTAGATAGATGTAAACGAATTTGAGAAGATGCCTTTAAATCTTTCAACTGTTTTTCGGGTAGAGTCCAAGTAGAAGGCATTTGCTCAAAACCATTCAAGGTTTGATGCAAATCCATTTAAATGAGAATATCTTTCATCTTCACTTGCCACAAAGAAAATCTAGTGTTTCTATCTAACAAAGGAATATCAATCTCATAGATGCCATAATCAACACAAATAATGAGAACCCAAACAAAGTCTTCTACACCAAAATAACCAAAGATGCTCTGATACCAATTTTTATAAAACGGAAAGGAGATAATGCTAACTTAATCCCAAATTAGAGAGTTTAACCAAAGTCAAACAAGGGATAAGTTAGTGATCCCAATGAATCTCTAGCTTGAACACTCAAGGGTGTTCTTAGTGTACAAGACAAAATTCTCAAAACATACAAATATGATGATTCTAAATATGCATCCAACACAAAGTAAAGAGATAGAGTTAGAAGACAACACCAAGATTTACGTGGAAACCCAAAATGGGAGAAAACCACGGGTGGAGGAGACCACCGAGAGAAATCTACTAATGAAAGATGAAGATTACAATGCTCTTGAAGGAGAAGAATCACAACTATAGTGAGTGTGTGTATTTGGAGATAAAAATGATAAAATGGGATGATCTCTAAACATATTCTCAGCTGGGCTTTTATGCTTGAAGCTCAACCCATTTTTGGAAAACACTCAAGTGAGATAATTTGAGTGTGATCTTGTATAACCCAATTTTGGGGAAGATTAAAAAATGAAAAGTTGAGTCTTGCAAGCAACTTGATCAGATTTTGTGGCCCAAGAAAAGATTTCAAAGGGGACACAATCCCTTAGAATAGGGAAAAAGAAAATCTGATGAAAAAGCAACTTTTGAGAAAAGTGAACAGTGCTCGCGCCCGCGCACAAATAAGGGAGTGGCCGCGAGCGACCCTTCTGCCTCCAAAATGAACAATGCTCGCGCCCGCGCACAAATAAGGGAGTGGCCACGAGCGACCCTTCTGCCTCCAAAATGAACAGTGCTCGCGCCCGCGAGCAAATAAAGTAGTGGCCGCAAGCAGACCAATTTTTTTTTTTTTGATTTTGAGGTACCCTTTAACAGGTCCAATAAAATTAAGATTTCTAATAAATAATCATTGGGTTTTTTTTGACCTACAATCAAACACGTCTAGTTCGACTGAACCTGTCCATTTTGCCCTCTCTAGGTAGAATATAAAAAAAAGTTCTTATCATTGTCATATATAAATGTGATGGTAAAGGCTATGATTGATGATTTTGGGGCAGTATAGCTAGGGGCATGAAGATATATAGTGGTGATGTGTTTTACTTTGTTACCAAGATTGTCTTTTGTACCTTTTCGCTGGTGAACTTTTAAATTCTTGTAAATTGCTTGGGTAAGATAGGCATAGGATATGATTTCAACAGCATAATACACTTCATCAGAGAATGTAGTGAAGCCCTAGGAAGTCTCTCCTTGTTGACCTTTTCTTTTAAGCTAGATAGTGTTTGTGTGGTAGAAATGGCATGAAGGGGAATAATTGGGTTCACCATAGTTATGATTTCAGGTATGCCATTTTGTGGCAGTCTTAATCTCTATTGAGGATTTGTGTAGGATGATTTTATTAAACTTGGATGAAAATGGTCTAATGGATATGATTGTGAGAGTATAACCATGTGACTAATAATTTTTTTTTCTTATTGCGGTATGAAAATGAAAATACCATGAGAGTTTAGTTATTGATCGGTCTATTTATTTTCTTCTTGTTATCGAGTTGCATGAATCACTTTGATCACCACTGGTACATCTTGTTTCTGATTCATTTGCCAAAAATTGTGGATAAACTATATTTAAATGTTTTTCTAGGTATTCTAAGAGATTATCACATTCTGTTTTGTTTTGCAATTGTATCACTACTAGAAAAAGAGGTATTAGTGATGAAAAATCAGTTACGGAATATTCCGTTGCTAATTAGTGACGGAATACATAATTTTCTATTTAAAAATAATTAAAATATGAAAATCCATGTGTCTGTCGCTAATCCATCGTTAATCCATGTGTGTGTTGTTTGGTAATCACATATGATGTATATATGTGTTGTATATATGCATGTGTATATGTTAATGTACAGATATTGTGTGTATTATTGTACCTTAATAAGTCATAAAGTGTCTTATTGGACTATAATGGATTTTAATGAGTTTTAGTGGGTTTTAATTGGTTTTATTGGGCTTTAAAGGGTTTCGTTGGGCTTTATTGCATCTATTGGGTTTTATTTGGCTTTGATTGAGTTTTAATGGGTTCTATTTGGGCTTTAATGAATCTCAATGGGTTTTATTGACCTATAGTAGGTCTTAGTATTCTTATCAACCCTAATAGACATCACACGCATATATGCAGTCCTGCGTACAAACATGTAATAAGTCATAAATGGTTTTATTGGACTTTAATCGGTTATATTAGGATTTAATGGATCTATTAGGGTTTAATTAATTCTACTGAGCTTTAATTGCTTATATTGGCCTTTAAAAGGTTTCATTGGGCCTTAATGGATCTATCGGGCTTTAAAGGGTTCAATTTGGCTTTAAAGGGTTTTATTAAGCCTTAATGGATCTATTGGACTTTAAACGGTTCTTTGGCCTTTAAAGGGTTTCATTGGGCCAATTACCCTTTAAAGGGTTTCATTGGGCCTTAATGGATCTATTGGGTTTTAAAGGGTTTCATTGGGCCTTAATGGAACTATCGGGCTTTAAAGATTTCCATCGAGCTTTATAGTGGGTCTTAGTCATAAAGCCCAATACCTTTAACTAAGAGCCACTGCTAGTCATGAAGGTCATATACATTTTATTAAGTGACACTTAAGCCCATGTAGGCCAATAGCTCATCAAGGAAGGCCTAATACAATTCATTAAGAGTTATTTAAGCTCGTAAATGCCCAATATAGTTCGTTAAGACTCAATTTAACCCATGAATGCCCATTGAAGTTCATTAAGCATCACTGAATCAAATATGACCCACAAAGATTTTATTTTACGGTTTATTATTTATCTTAAAAAAATATATCAATATGGGTTTCAAAAGATTATAAAATTTTATTTTCCTAGGTTCTTTGGCTTACCTGAGCATTATGTCGATCCTTCATATCGACTATCAACATGGAAGAACATGTCAGGGACGGACGCATAAAATTTTTCATACGGTGGCACCACATACGCAGAAAATATTGTTGGATATATTACCGGTTGAAGAAGCTTTTCGTTTCAAAAATTTTCCATAGCAACACTAAGTAATTAAGCAATGAACTGTAAAATCAATTAATTATAAGTCAATGAACTAAAGTAATCCAAATTCCAAAATCAATCCATGAAGGCAGTAGCATACTTGAATTATTAAAGTAGTCAACTAATTAGATTTAGCCATTTAGGCATGAAATATGAAGACAAATGAAGTAATCAACTAATGAAGGCATAGATTGCATAACTAAACAAAGACAAAGCACAAAAAATCAAGTAATCAACTAGATGTGTAAACTGTAAATTCAGAAAACAGAGACAAAAAATACAAAATCCAAATTATTGAAAATCACCAAAAAAATAAAAATCAAGTATTAATCTATGAGTTATGTTTAAAGGAATTAAGGCAGTAAGCAAGAAACTAAGAAAATGTGAAATTGTATACCTAAACAAAATTCCCCATGAGATTTTGAGAAATCAGAAAACAGAGGGTGATTTTCTGAGTTGATCGAGTGAGAGACCGAGTCACCGAGTTTCGATTTCTGAGTTTTCCACTTCTGAGTGACTGGGTTATGAGTTCGATCGACGAGGAGGAGGGTTTTGAGACTTCCGATTCAATGATTTTGATTTCCCGCTGTCGTTGAGTGGTAACTCGTAAATCAATAAGAATTAATCAAGTAAAAAGGTTTTTGGGCTTTGTGGCTTGGGCTAAGTAAATCAATAACAAGTTATCAACATAACATCTTGGGTTGGGCTTTCACCTTTCAGATTTCAGAATTCAGATTAGTAAATCAACATAATTATTGAACTTGGGCTAGAACATATTAACAGAAATTGGGCTAGAACAGAAGTATAGAATTGGGCTTTCAGATTAGGATTTGGTGCACCTTTGAAGTTTCGAAAATAAATGCGGTAGCATACTCGAAAACGATACGGTTGCACCTTTCCCGAACGTAAAAGTTTTACCCTTCGTCGGAGAAATGATATGGTAGCACGTGCCACCGTCGCCACAAGCTTAAGTCCGTCCCTGGAACATGTATAGTTTCAAGATTCAACCAACACATGGAAGAATTATGTGGCCTAAGTCTGGGTGTGCAATAACAATCACTGCACCAAAGCATCATACTCAAATAAAAGGTCAAAGAAGAAATAAAATAAGACTGTGGA
This sequence comes from Arctium minus, assembly GCA_954870635.1. NCBI lineage: Eukaryota > Viridiplantae > Streptophyta > Magnoliopsida > Asterales > Asteraceae > Arctium > Arctium minus. The sequence continues at coordinate 26,745,023 of OX941090.1, read as the reverse complement.
AGAGATTAGTCAACAGGGAAGCAAGATCACAAGGGTCACGAAAACTGTGACATGTGCAAAGTGCCAAAAACAAGGTCATAATGCCAGAATATGTAAGGGACAGGCAAGTGGGGCAAGTGGAAGTAATGTGTAGGCGATGAAGTTTATTCTTGGTTTTGCTTTTTTTTTGGAATTGTAGTATGGCTTCTTCTTTTGATGTTTCCAGATTATGGCTTCTTAGTTTTGATGTTTTCAGATTATGGCTTACGATTTATGGTTCATGGATTACAATTTACAAATTATGGATCACAATTTGTGGCTTCTTAGTTTTGATGTTTCCAGATTGTCTTCTTAGTCAAATACACCATGCAAATTCAGATTTTCTGTATCGTTTATGGATCACAATTTATGGCTTCTTAGTTTTGATGTTTCTAGATTGTCTGTGTGGTTTATGGATAACAATTTATGGATTGTTTGTGTGGTTTATGGATCAAATTCTGTTTTTGATGTTTCCAGATTGTCTGTGTGGGTCAGGCAGATACCTAATATCAGCAAAAACATACCAAGACATTTTTTGGTGTTTTTCCTATAAGAGCTAGTACTTTTGCTACTTACATTCTAAGTAGGTATTGAATTTTCATTATTAATCTCTTTTTTATTTCTACATGGAAAGTATACGCCCATGCCAATGGTTCCAAAAGACTAACTTGATATCATTCCAATGACGTTGTGTTGACGTTAAGCTAAATCTATCTAACAAGTTCAAACTGAGAAAATAGAATATACGATCAAGTTTATTGTGCTAAATACGATATGTGCATGTTGTACTTGTATAGGGAATTCCAGCTCCCAACACTTTTTCATCATCATCCTTTATATGAAATGGATCATTCCTTATATCCAACACTTTGACTGATCGATCATGGGAGTGCTAACCAGATGTGCTTTGTCCATATTAAATTCCCTGATTATTTTCTGGACATATGCGATCGGTGAATTAATATTTCACATACTCGGTGTTTAAGCTCAAATAGCTAGACAAAACCAAGTTTTCCCAAGATTTTTCATCTCAAATTTAGATTTCAAGTAGCTTGTGGTTCTCTTATTTCATCAAAAGTGCCTATTATGTTCATAATATTGAAATTTAAAGCTGCTTTGAAAATCTGGAACTTGTTTTCCTGAAATAAATACGCAAGGGCACAGTTCATCGTTCTTACATATCATTTCCCAATCAAGTATTCACTTAGGTAGGTATACCACATCCGCATAAGTTGCTTTAATATATAAAGTAAGCGTTTCAATTTTATTGCAAACGCATTTCGTGGTTTAAAGTTACTTGATTTTGATAATATAATATCATCAACCACTTTTATATATCTCTGAATCTAGATCCCCGTAGAGATATGTGGTAACCACATTCATGAGCTACATTTCCAGTCCTTTGGAAATTCTAGGCTAATTAATTAACAGAACGTTATAACGTCCATCACGGGAGAGTAAGTCTTCTTGTGGTCAATCCAGGGCGTTGTGATATAAACCTTGCGCCAAATGAGACCCTCATACATTATGGCTTAATTATTCTCATTACGCTTTTATGAAATGATTTATCTACGTCTTACAGGCTTTACACTTGATGGGTTAGCACTACCAAACCAAATACGGTTGATTTGTCAAATAATACAATTATCCTAGATTTCTTCTTTTCATGTAGGTCAATTTTCTCTTTGTTGACATTCTTCAACTGAGCATGGTTCGATGTCAATGTGCCTTATCATCTCATGAGTAGTAGTATATACGAATATATCATCAGTGAGTATGTATGATATGTTATCGACTCATATGCACTCTCATAATTTATTTGAGATTTCTCTGATCTCTGGAATCAATATTAACTTCGGAGCGTCCTCCAGTGATGATTCATAGACATAGTTATAATCAGAGACAGTCTCATGAGACGTTTATGTATTGATGATAAATAGTTGTCTCTTACTCTTCTCTTCCTTTAGATGAGTATCTATCGAACCAAATAGCTTCCTTCATTTCCTTTTAAGAGTTATGACCTCAGCCACACCTCCGCCATGTGTGATTGCAACGCACTTTCCAGCGACGTTGTACCCTTGTTTGGGGATTTTTGACCTTGCGAGTATATTTGCAGCTCGTATATATGATAGTCACTTTTGGAATAACATTAAACGTTTCAGGTATCGAGTCTAATTCGTTTGACTTCAACTTTACGTTGTGAAGTTTGGGGGATCAAAATGAGACAGAGTGGAAATATTCAATGATACTGTCGTTTCCATGGAAAATCCTTTTTCCTATCTCCCCCTAACGACATGAAGACTGTCTCATGAAAGTGACAACCCGCAAATCTAGCGGTAAAGAGATCATCAGTCAAGGATTCTAATTAGGGAATAATTGTTGGAGATTCATATCCAACAAATATATACTTAATCATTTTAAAGACCCATTTTGGTGCGTTGTGGGGGCGCAATTGGCACATATATTGCACAACCAAACATGTGTAAATGTAAAATATCAGGCTTGTAAATGTAAAATATCAGGCGCAATTGGCACATATATTGGTACACATAAGACTGGTTAGCTATTAATAGGTCTCAAAATGAAGAAGTAAAGTTGGGTGTAGTATTGCATAACCCCAGACACATGTAGGTAAATTGGTGAGCATAACCAATGTCTTGGCTACCATCTATATTCTTTTGATGACAACTCCTATGAGACCATTTTAGATATACATATGGGGTATAGGAAACTCTACTTTGATTCCAATACATATGCAATAATCATCAAATCCTTATGATGTAAATTCTCTAACATTCCAAGTCATGTAGACTTGGTGAGATAATCAAGGGTGGTGAACCCTTAAACGTATAGCTAGTTCTAGGAGTGCATCATTTATGTGGACAATAATATGACATGCGTTCATCGCGTCGAAACCAGAACCATAAAGTACTTTAATGGTTCGCATTCTGGATGTTTATGTCCATAAATATCATCTTGTATTCATTGTAAGAATGAAATGTTTTTGTATTATGTCCTTAGCTTTAGGATGGTCTCATTCCTATCTTTTCTAAGGATCAGGGTATACAAAAGTTTTAGGTATTCGAGAGGGCATATTATGATAACGGTGTTGCTTCTTATGCTGCAGAAGTCAACAATTGCAATTTGCCTCATTTTGCCTTTCACTCGAAAGAGAATGTGTTTATGTGTAATTTACAATACACGGATTACTATGTCATGACCATGGTGTCTCATGTGGTCATGTCGAAACATATATGTGTCATTGTCCAAAAATTCTTTATTGGTGACAAAATATGATTTAGTGACCTAGATGATCCACTAATTTGACACGTTAATTTCTCATATATATATATATATATATATATATATCCTTTCATATCATTAGAGTTGATGTACATATACTCATTTCCATTCTTATAATATAGTTTTCAGTTGATACGAATATCTTAACAAGGTTTCATTAATATAGTGCTTCATTGACTATCTTGTGTCATTAAGAAACAAGTGACAGACCATCGTCTAAGTGTTTGGTTGGAGGAATTAAAAATAATTAATTCAATGAATAATAATCTATTTCTTGTATGAGATGTTATAAAAACAATCAAGTTCTCCTCGATACATTCCTATATGGAACGAAGAACATTGAGAGTTTTGTTTTTGTTTTTGATGTATTTCTTTACATGTATAATGGTTATCAACTCGAGGGTATATTTTGTAGAAGCAATTAATTTGATAGTTAAAACTCATTCAAATAAACGTATACTCAACCAATCTTAGCTATGATATAGTTTATTTTCTACTTGTTCCCCCCTTTTTAGAAGAAAAAAAAACGAATGATAATTAATGTATATCTTCATTGCTTATCCCTTATCAACTAGGTAGTAGTTGTATCTCTGCTATAAAGATTGGAAAATCCTTCCCAACAATTTCCATTACCCTAGCACTTTCCACCGTTTCGTCCACATGGTACATAGATGCCATGTGTGAGAATTTATTAACTTACTATTCTTTGGAGTTATTTCTACATCTATCATTTCATTATTGACCTCGGGAATTTTTCTTTGTCCCAACATGTCTATCGTTGTTATTTGAAAGAAGCTTGTTATATCTCTCAACCATTTGAAGTAGGTTGATAAATTTGTCTAAAAGTTATATTCTATTTTATATTGGTTCATTAATATTTACTGATATATGAAAGGGGGAATAATGTTATGAGTTATGTCGTCTTTTGTGAGTTCCTTGCCATGAAGATTAAGATGCCTTTTGAGACACAACATTTCTTTGTTGAAATCAGTTAGCCTTTTGTAATAATTGGGTTTTATTCCACTATAAGATTACTCCTGGAAGTACCTTGATAGAAGGTTGATGCAACCCTCCAAATCTACCGCAAGTGTACGGTATCAATCAAGTAATACGTACTAAGTACGAGTATCGATCCAAGGAACTACGAGTTTAAGTACCAGAAAGGCTATCACAACTACTAACTGAACTGCTGATAAAAAGGTTTGAGTATGGTTTAAAAACTATATATCAAGTGAAATTGGAAGCAAGCACGAAAATACTATTCAAACAATAATTCAAGCACCACAAAGAGAATACTTATATGATTAGGGAAAGGCTAGGGGTTGGATTTTATTTGGATTCCACCAGTAAATAAACAATACACATTCAATAAATCATTACACAAGGTTAAATTTAACAATTCCAAAAATACTCACTACTCTCTCTCTCTCTCTCTCTCTCTCTCTCTCTCTCGCAATAGCAAGAATGTATCATGCAATATATATTTAAGTCTCTCAACCAATACATAAACATTCAACTCATTAAGCATAAGAATCACAAACACAAAACTAGGGTTTACTTGGTATATCTATATCCAATATCTCACCCTAGGTTTATCTAACTTTTATCAAGTTATAAAACCAATTTCTCAAGAGGAAACATAACCAAAAGATGAACAAGATGTCCAATCTCATAAACAATAAGAACAAGGAAGATAAACTTCAACCAACAAATATAATGACTAAATAATTGCAAATATCATCTATTCAACGGTATAACCAAAATCCATCCTTCCCCCAACCTCGAAATATTTAGCTCATGTTACTAGTAGCAAATAAAACCATAGAGAAGAAAATGACAACACCCAAATACATTGTTTCTCAACAAAATACAAGTGTAATGATAAAACTCCCTCAATGATTGATACACACTACCAATTTTGAGCTCCAAAAGTAGTTTCCGCCTTCCCAATCAATGCAAGTTTTCTTTTCAGCTCCCAAATCGGTCTAAACAGCTCCCCTACAAGCCTATCCTCCACCAATCCCGAGATAACTCTAAAATTTAAGATTCTACAGCTTTTTATACCCTTAGACCCCGACCGCGACAGTGACAGTGTCACAATTGCGTGGCACTGTGGCCCGAGATTCCACACTCATGGTACAAGTGGCGCTATTATGCCCGTGATTGTGACATATGTCACTGTCGCGTGGCACAATAGCATGGCTCCAAATTTTAATTTTTCGTCCGTTCACTTGGTTTGATGCTTTCTTCGTCCGAGATGTCAAAGTGGAGTAATAATAGGCAATTTTTCTTCCACTTGACATCTTGTATGTCTATACAACACTTGCACAAAATATTAGTCAGAAATGCCAATTCTTACTTCAAGACGAGCCGTAATTTTATGATTCGGAGGGTAAAAACCCGTCAGATAACGATGTTATCAACAACTCCAAACCTAGATTTTTATGTCCTCAAGCAAAAATTGGCGTAAAGAAATATAAAATGACATACAGGCAAGCTTACAAAAGTGATGGGTTTTCGAAAGGGGTCGTATGAACAAGCATTTTAGTCAAAGAACACAAGGAGATAGTAATACAAAGTTAATAAGAACCAACATAAATTCCTTAGATTCTTGATTAGACTGAGCATAGACAAAACTATTATTGACATAAAACTATTATCAAGTAAATTCTCGTTGAGATCTATTTCATCATGTACACAACTAGTGGAGGATTTCGCTTCGACCCTAACCTCACGGGATGCTCTATTAACACTTGAGTCCTAGGTTCACACTTATCACAAACACATGTGGGAGAGTTAATATACAACAAATTAGCAAAATCATCCGCATGTGATAGTATAGAACACGCAATGATCAAATAAGATCTCATGGAAGGAATTGAGTAGTAAGATACAAATAAAACATGTATTATTCACAAATCACGTTTTCCAAAAGATCAATTGGGGCTTAAAGGGATGCAATACGGTTAAGGGAGTGGAAGAAGAAGAAATAGTCAAGGTACAATTAGCCTAAGTGCATCAAAACTAATAGAGGCTCTACACTTCTCGTCTTCCCTTCTATGATTTGCGCAAATTTTTTTAACAACCGCACATCTAATGCAAGACTTCCATCTATCACAAGTATACACCAACTTTATTTTGAATTTTGATTTTTTTTACTAACAACTCTTTCATGCTTTCATCGATTTACCCCCGAAAGTGTTTCATGCGTTATTGATTGCCTCTCTAAATCCATGATGCACTTAGACTACAGGTAGGCAAGTGTATTGTCAGGATCTTAATTCTTAACAAGAATAAACACTCAGAAACAATATCAAAGGAGTTTGCGGAATAACACTTTGATATTCAATAATTAATGGAACACAGTAAATCAGAATAAGGACTTGCAAACTTTATTGAATGATTATAAAGTTACAAGATTCAACACACAACCTCAATATTGATGAACAGGCTCACCAATACGAATTCTACTTCTCTAGAATTAGGATTACAAACCTTGAGGTTGATTCTCTCTATCAAAAACAAAAACTCATAATACTAAAGTTATTAAAAGTTGATTTCTATCAATTCTAAACTATTCTATATATACTGAAGATAAAAGATAATTACAAATAATAAAAGATCTTCAAAATAATCTTCTATCTTTATCTTCAAGCTTTCCTTAATCTTCAAACTTGATCTGCACGAATCTTGATTATCTCATAAGCAGCACTAAGTCTTCAGAAGTATTAATACTTTGAGCAGTATTAACATTCAACAGTACTAACTTCTAGCAGTACTAAAATTGATTAGCAGTAGTAATCTCCTCTAGCAGTATTAACCTTGACTTAGCAGCATTAATCTTGTTCAGCAGCATTAACTTCAGAAGTAGTAATCTTCAGAAGTAGTAACCAAGTTCTTCTAGCAGTATTAATTGTACTTGTCAAATTCTGAATTTCCCAACAATCTCCCCCTAACTTGACTTTTTAGGAAGAGAAGTCAAGTTCTTCAGATAATCTTCAAGATGCTCCCAAAACTTCATCAAGTCTTATACTCCTGTATTTACATCCAACCCCAAACTCTAATTTATAGTTCTTTGGATCAGATACTTAGCCATTTCTGAATTTGAAACACATCCTAGCTTCTTCTTCAGCATAGCATGAAGCTTCAGTCTGCTGTGATTGTACACTCTATCCACTAGGAAGTACTCTATGTGATTTAAGTCCATAGTTAGTGCATATACTCCACTAGTTTCATATAGAGTCCACTTGTTGACAGTTTTGAACACATTTCTGATGACATGCTCCACCTCTTCAGGCTTGAACATCATACACAGATACTCCATCACTAATTTTGTAAGTGAAATCTCTGGAGCTTTCAGTTGATCTGCATACAAATTCATTCCTATTTCAAACATTTCTTCAAGATCTGACCTGGAGCATGTTCTTACAATCTTTGCCCAAGTATGGTGTATTTCATACTTTTCATCCTTCCTCTTGATCCTGATGTACTCTTTACCATCAACTTTCAGTATATCCCAGAAGATGACTTCAGGAGGCTTCACACCAATAGGTTCAGCAAAAATTGGTTCAGGCACTTTGTCCATCACTACCATGTATAGATTTACATCATCAGACCTTGCTGATTCTTTCTGTTCAGATGGCTTAGGTGCCTCTTCTTCTTTAGAAACCTTCTCAACTTCTTCTGCAGCTATTCTAAGCTTCTTGATTGATTTTCTTCTTGCCACCATCTTGGTTCTTTTTAGAGTCCTTAGACTTTCACCAAGAGTTGCTTCTTTCTTTGGTGGTGTTTCTTGCTCATCTGGAAAAGGTTTTTCTATCATGAAATCATTGCTTTCTCTCATTCTCTTCTCCATTTCCACTCTTGCAGTTTCATTCCCTTGAAGCTTGAGCATTTATGAATCATACAACTCTTTAATCTGTTCAAATGGCATTGTTGAGAACATCTCCTTTCTGACTCCTACAGCACCTTTGAGAAATGTGATCATCTTGTTTCTCTCTTGGTTACCTAGGAATGTCTTTGAGGGTTGTCTCTTCTTTGCAACCTTCTTGATCATCATAGATTTCTTAAGAGTTTCAGCTTTCTTCTGAGCCATTTCAGTTGCTAAGCTTTGTTGATAAGCTTTATTCAGTTCTGCAGCTAAAGCCTTTGCCATCTCCCTATCTTTGTCTACTTGAACCCTCTCTTCTTGCTCAAGATCAGCTTGCATCTTCCTGGCCAAAGCTTCATCTGACTCAACCAACTTTTGCTTTTTGATAGGTTGATCAGATTCCAATAGCTTAGCTTTGCCTTTATCTTTGCTCATCACCTTCTCAATGCTTGATTTCTTTACAGCCTCAGCTCTTTCTTTGATGACAACTCATTTGGCCTTTGAGGTGACCTTGGGAGTATCATGCTTGGCTTTGATTAGAGTTTCAGCAATTTCAAGATCTGTTAGTACCTCTTGTACTATTTCTGCTGCTTCTTTCAGATCAGCAGTATTAACAGTTTCTGCTGCTTGGCTTGACTCAGCAGCATTAACTGTTACTGCTTCTTGTTCTGTTACTGCTTCTTTCTCTTTTTCTGTTGCTTGTATAAACTCAGTTTCCACAGCTTGTTGCTCCCCCTGAACATCCACTTTCTCTTGCTCCCCCTTAGCTTTGGCATCAGCTTCTGACTCCCCCTTTTTGGGAGCATCAGTCACTGGTTTCCTCCTTCTGAGCACAAATTATTTCTTCTTCTTTTGTATAATCAATTTCTTCACCATTTGCTTCAAGTTGACAATTTGTTCTTGTTGAGACAGAACTATCAGTTTTAGCTCTTCTATTTCTTTGCCCTGTTTGATCACATCCATGTTGATGTTTCCCATGGTTTCCATCAATTCAAAATAGTTATATTTGTCCTCACCTTCTCCAAAAGTATTACCCTCTGTTGAAGGATCATGGGATCTTTTTGTAGTAGAGGTCTTCTGCCTAGCAGAAGCACCTGCTACCCCCTTGGGTTCTTGGCACCTGGGACCTTTGAATGATTGTTCATTCAAAGTTTCTATGGGGAAGGTCTTATTTATGTTACCACTGACCTCCTCTGTGCTAGCAGGAGTAGTGGTAGCCTTAGCACCCATATGCTCATTCATATCCTTGTTGCACCTCCTTGGGGTTGGGAGACACCCCTGTGGTTTCCCTGTTGATATTCTCTAATGGAGAATTCTCCATTAGAGGTCTTAGAGGCTCTGTGGGTGAAGGTACAAGAAGGGAAGGAACCTTCTGTACCTTTTTCCTTATGTAAGTTTGGGTGATTGGAGAATTTGGCTTTTGAAGTAGGGACTGAGGGATTGATATGGAGGGTGAAGGTTGGGATTGGCTAGCAGTGGGATGGTCTAATGAGGGCCTTGACCCTGCTGCCATACCTTTTTCATTGTGAGACACCACCATCATTGTATAGAACAATGGGGTGTCAACTCCTTCCGAGTCCAATGGAGATCTTTTCATGTTTGAAAAGACCTTACCTTTGGGGATTTTTGGTACATATACCTCATCAAAATGAGGCATAGCCGTCAATTCATGGGTTATAACTTCCTGAACAAACCTGGGGTACATGTAAAAACTCTTTTTGCTTCCCAAGTTTGAAACAAGATTACTAAAAATCATTTTAGAAAAATTGTACTTTCTGGCAGTGGCCAAGCACACTAAAGCATAAGCAATGGTGCTACTGAACTCACTCCAGCCAGTAGTCTTTTTGGAAATACAATGCATAAGGGTATGTACAAGGAAACGCCATTGGGGTGAAAATTTAGCTTTTGAGAACTTGAAAACACCCAATGGGCCTCCATACCCCATTCTTGTAAGAGTGGAAAACAGGTCATCATTAGAGATAGATGAGATACCAGAGGCATCGTCTAGACGTAGACTGATGCGAATTACCTCTTCAGTAATTTTCAAGGGTTTGCCACACACCCTTGTCTTGATTACTTGCACACCATTCTCAGTAACAATGGTGGCATTAGCCCAAAATTGTTGTCGGTGCTCGATATAGATTGATGGAGACACTGTCAGAGCATAGGCGATATGTCTAGACTTCAGAAAATCCACTATCTGATGAAATCCTGCAGCTTGCTTTGGCTTTTGTAGCATCGCAATTTCATTGTGCTCGTCAATAAATGCCATAGACGCCATTGAGCTTGAATATTCTGGACTGAAAATCACTAGGTGCTTTGAAAGAAAAGGGTTAGAGAGCAGATGAATCGAAATCAAAGAGTCGTTATGGACTTTTGGGCGGGCAAACAGGGTATTTATACGATTCGGAACATAAGCAGTATTAACACCTAGCAGTATTAACTAACTAGCAGTATTAACTGAAAGCAGTATTAACCACTAGCAGTATTAACTAACTAGCAGTATTGACTGAGAGCAGTATTAACCACTAGCAGTATTAACTAACTAGCAGTATTGACTGAGAGCAGTATTAACCACTAGCAGTATTAACTAACTAGCAGTATTAACTGAGAGCAGTATTAACCACTAGCAGTATTAACTAACTGACAGTATTAACTGAGAGCAGTATTAACCACTAGCAGTATTAATTGTGCACTGGCAGTATTAAAACTGCAATGGCAGCATTAACTATACTTACACTTTGTGAAGCTTTGTGGTACTCTATGCAAGGTAATAGCTTCCTGGAAAAGATGTTAGTAGTACCAAAAAATAAACCAATAACAGGTATGAAAACACTTTTTAAACCAAATGATCTTATTCAGAGTTGATCATGCCCACACTTGTGACCAAGAAAGTGAATCTACCCACATCAAAAGCTTTAGTGAATAGATCAGCAAACTGATTGTCAGTATGAACTTTAGCAACTTGAATTAGCTTCTTTTCATTACAATCTCTGATAAAGTGATACCTGATCTCAATGTGGTTAGTTTTGGAGTGCTTGACTGGATTGTTAACAATGCTTATAGCACTGCTATTGTCAATGAAGATTGGAGTGTGAAGAAAGGTTACCCCATAGTCCAGCATCTGATTTTGAATCCATAGAACCTGAGAACAACAACTTGCAGTAGCAATATACTCAGCTTCTATTGTTGATAAGGACATTGTGGTTTGTTTCTTACACTGCCAAGATACTAGTCTTGCACCCAAAAGTTGACATCCACCTGAAGTAGACTTTCTGTCCATGTTAGCACCACCCAAGTCACTATCTGAATAAGCAATCAAGTCAAAGTTGGATTCATACGGATACCAAAGACCTAATCTAGGTTGCCCTCTTAAGTATCTGAAAATCCTTTTAACAGCTTGCAGATGTGATTGCTTTGGCTTGACTTGGAATCTGGCACACAGACACACAGGAAACATGATGTCTGGTCTTGAGGCTGTGAGATACATGAGTGATCCAATCATTGATCTGTATAGATGGACATCAACATCCTCCCCCTCAAGATCAGCAGTGATTTGTTTATGAGTCTCCATAGGTGTGTTTGCTGGCTTTGAGTCTGATAAACCATATTTGTCCAGGATGTCTTTCACATATTTTGATTGGCTTATGAAGATCCCATCTTTCTTTTGTTTCACTTGAAGCCCAAGGAAGAAGGCAAGTTCACCCATTGAACTCATTTTAAAGCTCTTGTGCATCAACTTTTCAAAGTCTCTACACATTTGATCTTTTGTGGATCCAAAGATGATATCATCCACATAAATCTGAACCAATAGGATGTCCTTCTTAATTCTTTTAATGAAGAGGGTCTTGTCAATTATACCTCTTTCAAACTCATTCTCCAAGAGATAGGTAGACAGAGTATCATGCCATGCTCTTGGGGCTTGATGAAGACCATACAGTGCTTTCTTTAGTTTGTATACTCTGTCTGGATATGATGGATTTTCAAATCCAGGGGGCTGACAGACATATACTTCTTCATCAATTGTACCATAAAGAAAGGCACTCTTCATATCCATTTGGTATACCTTGAACTTCATGTATGAGGCATAGGCTAGAAATAGCCTAATTGCCTCTACCCTTGCCACTGGAGCAAACACTTCTTCATAGTCAATGCCTTCTTCTTGAGTGTACCCTTGTGCCACCAGCCTTGCTTTGTTTCTTATCACAATGCCTCTCTCATCCTTTTTGTTCCTGAAAATCCACTTGGTGCCAATAGCTCTATGACCTTTTGGAAGGTCCACCAAGTCCCAAACTTCTTGCAACTTGAACTGCAGTAACTCTTCTTGCATAGCTTCTATCCAACTGGAATCTTTCATTGCTTCAAAAACCTTCTTAGGCTCAATCTGAGATAGAAAGCAGGAGAGAACTGTGTGTTGCTAATCTTGCAGCTCTTGAAGTCTGCTTTGATTCCTTGTTATCATAGGAGAAGACATGTCTCCTATGACTAGCTCTGGAGGATGATTCTTTTGAGTTCTAGTCTGATGACTAGGTTCTTCAGTGATTCCCACATCCAGATTGGAATCATTTAAGTCAGCTGAGCGAATATCATCAGCTGCTTCTGGTTCATCATGCACATGAGTCTCCTCATCTCTTCCTTCTTCTTCACTCTGAATTGGTTCAGCAGCAGTCTCTTTTTCATATACATCAACAGGATCTATTGTAGGACTGGGAAAGATCGCAGACTGAGGAATAATATCTTGTACTTGTTCGTCTCCTGATCCTCCACTTCCTGAACCTGCATTGTAATCACTACTGAAACCCAAAGAGTTAGTTAGTGAATCAATGTCAAATAACCACTGAGGACCAGACCCAATAGGATTTGGTGTGTTCTCATTGCACTTGACATTGTCACTTTCCTCAATTATTCTAGAAGAAGTATTAAAAACTCTGTAAGCTTTACTCTGAGATGAGTAACCAACTAGAAAACCATCTTCTGCCTTGCTATCATACTTTCCTAAGTGAGTTTTGGTATTGAGTATGGTACAAGGACACCCAAATGGTTTGAAAAATCCTATAAAAGGTTTTCTATTATTTAAAAGCTCATAGGGTGTCTTGTTTTTAGGCTTAACTACTAAAACTCTGTTTTGGACATAGCAAGCAGTATTAACTGCTTCAGCCCAGAAAGTAATTGGAAGTTTTGAATCTGCCAACAGAGATCTAGCAGCTTCAATCAGTGTCCTATTCCTTCTCTCAGCAACACCATTTTGTTGTGGAGTTCTAGGAGCACTGTATTGCCTCTCAATTCCTTTTTCCTCACAAAAGGTGTTTAGGTCATGATTTTTAAATTTAGTACCATTGTCTGACCTAATGACTTTTACCTTTTGATTAGTTTGGTTTTCAATTCTTAGAATAAAGGATTTGATCAGTCCACTTGTCTCATCCTTAGTTCTTAGAAAATATACCCAAGTAAATCTAGAGTAATCATCAACAATAACTAGGCAGTATGATTTCTTACCAATACTCATAACATTTGTAGGACCAAACAGATCCAAATGCAACAACTGAAGAGAATTAGAGATTGTGTTCAACTCTTTGGTCTTATGAGAAGTTTTGTGTTGTTTGCCTTTGAGACAAGCAACACAATGATCATCACATTAAAAGACTTTGGAAGGTAAACCTCTTACAAGGTTGTGTTTAACAAGTTTATTCATTGTTTTAAAGTTCATGTGACACATCCTTCTGTGCCAAAGTGACGATTCATCCAAAGAGGCTTTTGACACAAGACAGTATAGGGATGAATCAGTTGAAACACTTTCCATATCTAAGCAATAAACATTATCCTTTCTGGGAGTTCTTAGTAGTATCATCTTTTCATCAACTACCTTGAATCCAGGAGCAAGGATAATACATTCAGAATTTGTAAATAGTATACTATGTTGCTTGTCACAAACCTGTGATACACTTAACAGATTGTACCTTAACTGCTCAACATAGAATACATCTTCAAAAGTCATTTTACCTTTGGAAACATCCCCCTTACCACTTATCTTACCTCCATCTGGAGTATTACCAAAGGCAACATGTCCACCATCAATTTTCTTGAAATTCTTGAGGCATGACATATTCCCTGTCATGTGCCTAGAGCAACCACTATCAACATGCCAGATGCTCTTCCCCTTGAGCTGTTGGTTGCCCTGCACATAAGATTAAACAATTAGTATTGATTGGGGACCCAAGCCAAAGTGGTCTTGAGTCTCCCTTTCTCATCAAAGTATTTACATTCCTTTTTGATGAGGTTTTTAAACTCAGAGCACTCTTTATTAGAGTACTTTGTCAATATGATTGGCTTAGCAGCACAAACACTAGAAGCAGTACAAACCTTAGCAGTACTAACAGAGTTAGCAGTACTAACAGGTTTAGCAGTACTAACCTTGTTAGCAGCACTAACAGAGTTAGCAGTATTAACTTTTGAAGAAGTACTAACAATGTCAGCAGTACTAACATTGTTAGCAGTAGTATTACTTCTAGCAGCACTATCATTTTTAGTGCTTTTAGGAACCCACATATTGACACTTTCTTTAACAGACTTTTTCTTCATGTGGCTTTTAGTTTTAACAGATTTCTTAGCCACATGGTTCTTTTCAATCTTCCCATAACTAAAGGGTTTTTGCATGGATCTTTGAAAATTCATTCTTTGGTTCATAGGATTGAAATAACAGTATTTAGCAAGATGATTCAATTTGCCACAGATAAAACAAGGTTTTGGTCTATTGATTTTACTCAGATCAACCCCTTGTTTTTGTGCCCACTGATTATTCCAGTTTCTTTGATTTCCCCTCTTTTTATCATGTTTTAGGGGCTCAATCTTCTTACATGCACACTGTTTGCAAGGACCTGGATTTACAACTGTGGTCTGTTTGTAATGGACCTTACCAGACTTTCCCTCTGTCTTCTCTATGTCCTTAGATTTGATCCAAGCCCTTCCACAGTCCTCATTTGTGATAATGTTATTCTCTAGAGGAATCTCACCACTCACCTTGTTCTCCTTACTCTTGCCAACCTCTTTCTCAGTCTTATCCTCAACAACTACCTCATCTAAGGGATCTACTTTAGTGGCTCCCTCAGGCAAGTCCTTCCTATCTTTGGTGTCTAATAGGTCTGAAGTAGGAGGGATGTAATTGTTGTTATATGGTGGAGGTGTGGCATTGTATCCAATTCCTCTTCTTAGATTATCATGAATCTGAGTTTGTAGTAAAGAGTCCATTGCTTTAGAAGCATTGGAAAACTTTTCTACATCAAGCTTGACCTTGGTTAGTTCATCTCTCAATTTCTCACTCTCCTCTTTAGATTTGGTCAATTTAAGCTCTAGATCCTTTTTCTCCCACTTCCAGTAATTGGTGTCATATGAGTGTTGGAGTTCATTGGCCTGAAAACCCTTAATATGTTCCTCAAACCTCTCAACAATTCTCACATAATCTTTGATATCCTTTCTAATCTCTTAAGGTCATCACTCATCTTCTGATTGTGATCCTTGTACCTTTTAACAGTGTCTATGCAAGTTTTAGAACAGAGATGATTCTGCCATAAGAGCTTGATTCTGGATAGCCTCTTCTGCTTGATCACTCCAATCAAACCCCATTCCTTGTTGAGAAACAAGGGCTTGAGTAGAGTTTCTGTTGTTATTGAAGCTTCCAGATTGATCTTGTTGGTGGTTGTTGTTGTGAGACACTCCACTTCTGCACTCCCTTGCAAAGTGTCCCTTCAGATGGCATTTGTAGCATTCCACCTTTGATTTATCAAATCCCTCTCCATCTTCTCTTCTTTGGGAGAAGTTGTTCCTCCCAGTCCTCTTTATGAACTTCTTTACCCTCATGGAAAGCATGGCCATCTGCCATTTAATATCCATCTCTTCCAGATCATCAGGATGAAGTTGTTCCAAATCATCATTGATTAAGGAGGAATTCCCATGACTGGCAAGAAAGGCTTCAAACACAGAATCAGTGCCTTTTTCTTGATTTGCTCCATTAGCAGCATTCACTGATTCAGGGTTAGCAGTAGAATCGATGGATGTTGATAGGAGTGCAGCATTATGAATATATCCAGAAGGCTTCTTCTTTGCCTCCACCTCAGCTTCAAATACTCTAAGATCATTGTACAGATCATCAAGTTCTTTCTCTTCCAACTGATCATTCTATCTGAATGAAACAGTGTACATGGTCCACTCATCTCCAAGGGACCTTAAGAATTTTTTGTTTACATCATCTTGATCAATCTGTACTCCCATAGTAGCCAGTTCACCAATCAGTTTGTTAAACCTGTCAAAAGTTTGAGTCATGGACTCATTCTTGGTTGACATAAAGTTTTCATTCTGTTGTTTCAGGATTGCCTTTTGATTTCTCTTGGTACTTTTGGTACCAGAGAATCTCTTCTCTAGAGCATTCCAGAGCATCTATGCATCAGTGCAATTGCAGAATTGGTGCTGATATTCATTTGGAATGTCCAAGAGCAGAGTGCTCAAGGCTTTCATCTTTGTTTGCCTTGTCTTTCTGTCAGCATCCGTCTTTGGAGGGGTTCTTTTGCCATCTTCACCAATCTTTCCTGCATCAGATGGACCATTCTCAATGATGTCCCACATAGAGTAATCTGTGTGGAGAATATATTGCTTGATTCTGATCTTCCACATGTCAAATTCATTGGATCTGAGCATTGGAACCTTTGAGACCAGAGTACTGTTGGATTCAGCTGTGTTTTCCATTATGAATGAGATTTCTGAGAATACTTGCTCTGATACCACTTGTCAGGATCTTAATTCTTAACAAGAATAAACACTCAGAAACAATATCAAAGGAGTTTGCGGAATAACATTTTGATATTCAATAATTAATGGAACACAGTAAATCAGAATAAGGACTTGCAAACTTTATTGAATGATTATAAAGTTACAAGATTCAACACACAACCTCAATATTGATGAACAGGCTCACCAATACGAATTCTACTTCTCTAGAATTAGGATTACATACCTTGAGGTTGATTCTCTCTATCAAAAACAAAAACTCAGAATGCTAAAGTTATTAAAAGTTGATTTCTATCAATTCTAAACTATTCTATATATATTGAAGATAAAAGATAATTACAAATAATAAAAGATCTTCAAAATAATCTTCTATCTTTATCTTCAAGCTTTCCTTAATCTTCAAACTTGATCTGCACGAATCTTGATTATCTCATAAGCAGCACTAAGTCTTCAGAAGTATTAATACTTTGAGCAGTATTAACATTCAGCAGTACTAACTTCTAGCAGTACTAAAATTGCTTAGCAATAGTAATCTCCTCTAGCAGTATTAACCTTGACTTAGCAACATTAACCTTGTTCAGCAGCATTAACTTCAGAAGTAGTAATCTTCAGAAATAGTAACCAAGTTCTTCTAGCAGTATTAATTGTACTTGTCAAATTCTGAATTTCCCAACATGTATCCGGCTAGATTAGGGTATTAAGCTTTAGTAATGGTCGCAGAGTGGGTAGGGGTAACACCTCAACAAGAGGCAAGAAAGAGGGAAGATAGATGATAGTCCAAAGGAAAGTTCACACCTAGCCCGATATCATATCTCAAGGTCCACAAAATTTCACAAATAATACATATTTTAAGCTTAAAGATTAATCTTTACTACTCAATGCAAGAACAATTGAGATCAAATTAAATTGAAAGGATTGAAAGGTGTATAAAGATGGTGAACAAAGTTGAAGCATCACTCAGAATCAACGACATTAAAGCTCAAAATCTCACTAGGTTGATCTCTACTAATGTCCACAATTATGTACACAACTACTCTATTTCTCTACAAGCATGACTCAACAACAGGTATTCATGCCAAACAAAGTTTTTCTAACTCACATAACCAATAATTATCAACATATGTAATCCATTCTAGTTAATTAAGCATTATACAACCAATGCAATTCTACTGATCAATATAAAAGTTCATACAGGTTAATCCACTAAAAATAAAAAACAACAACTCCAAACCTTTGAAACACATTGTCCCCTATGTGCCCCATCAGTTCCAAAGCATTGTTTGTACAAGTGAACCATCACATTTGAAATGGCAACAATACATAAGTAAACATAAACAACATGAACAAAGTGAAAAGAAAAACAAACCAGTCAGTCTTCGCCATCTTGATGCTGCAAGGAGGATCGATCATATATGACATTGCGGGGCCCTCGGGTGTAACTCACATTGGTGAACCACCTATCAACAAGTTGATATACTTGATCAAGGCGCTGGTTTGTACGCCCCTGTCCCACTCGCATCTCGCTCAAAATCTCTCATTAAGCTTGTTGTCCTACCCGTAACTCATCCACCGTCTCTCTAATCGGTGTCGTCCAAGGCGGTGAAACTTCCGGATAACCACCACCTGGGGGTGGTGGTGGTCTGGCACCCCTAGCCGTCGCGCCTTGCCGAGCCCCAAGCTGGTTTTGGGTCGCTGCTCCTCGCCCTCTGTTCGATACCGACCCTCAGTAGGAAGGTTGGGCAACCCATGATGTGTGCAATAAGAGTTATAGGCCATCTTGCCTACATCAGACATGGGTGCCTGAAGGACAGTCTCATCAGAAGATGCTTCTATCCCAGCCATCCTACGGAAATGGGTAATAAAGCACGGAAAATAGAGGAGGCCCCGCTTTTCGCTACCGACCTTGAGAATTTGGCAAAGAATAATACGTCTGACATCGAAGTTGAGGTCATGCTGGATGGCGCAAAGTAGTTAGGCAGTCTTGATGGAAACATTCGTACGGTGTCGCGAGGGTAGCAAATTATGCTTGATAAAGACGGACCAGAAATCCATGTCTGGAAGTAGATCACCATGGTTCAACTCAACATTCCTGGGATCCCAAGCGTCTGAGCGATCACGCCGTAGACTGGCAGCTGAATCACTGGTAGTTAAGTGGCGTATGACATCGTGGGGCATACCATCATTGCGGGCAAAGTCATCCTCGGGTGGCGTCGTATGCAGGTACTCATTGATTGCGGAGTTTGTAAGTAACAATTGAGTACCGCGAACCCATACAACGCCACTGTCCTTGAAGACTTACGGGACCATCGTAGCGTAGAACTCGCATACCAGTGTAGGATGGTACTTCGGAGGGGTACTGGTAAAGCGAGCCTAATTGTGCGTTTCAATGGTGCCCCGAATGGTGGTCGCACCCAACCCGTCCGCTCATGTTTTCATATCTATCTTGATAGTCGATGTTTGGTGAACTTGTTAGGGAAATCCGCTCCTCTTTGTCAAGCTCATTGAATGGTTGGTGACAATCCTTTGTGAGTTGAGCGCTACGTACCATGTTGGGAACCTACAAGAAACTTGAACAGCTAAGCCATGAGTAATTGTTTAAAAAAAGTGAAATAATTGACAAGGTAATATGTCGGAAGAAATGCACGGAATCATGATGATCAAGTTGTGGTGAAAATGCATGTGGTTTTCTAATGGTCTATCATTGCACACCATTCACACCCTATGGATGATAATATGGTTTGAATTAATGTGCAAAAATCAACCAAAGGAATGCAAAAACACAAGTTTCATGAAAATCATACTACATCCCACAAGGAGCATCATAACTTAGATTACCCCTAATTAACATGAGACAAGAGTCAAATATACCAAAGTTGAGTACGAAAGCAATTATCCGACACAAGTTGCATGATAAGACCCAAAACAAAGAATAATGCGATTAAAAAGTCTAATCATCAACTAATCAAGGTTAACCAACAATATTGAACAAGCCAAGGATGAGTAATATTTGTTAACAACATGGTAATACCTTCAATTGGACAATGCGGGTACATTAGGTCACTAGAAGCATACATATAAAAAATTGGACAATTTGTAGCACAATGTATGAGTTCATCATCTCAATATATGAACTTAGCTTCAATTTGGGTAATTAGGGCACACAATGCAAATAATAATGGGTTTTAGGTGAACTCATATATAGGACTTCAACAAGATCCATTATACTAGCAAAATCACCAGAACCCCCAAATGTACAAGTCTATAGAGCATACATGCAAAACCCTAACTTCAATCCATGGTGAAATTGTGCAAAAGATGAAAATGTGGAGTGAAATGATGCATTTACAAGTGAAATAACAACTCCAAACCTAATTTGAAACACAATTGCACAAAAACATGAACATGGAAAATTTTGACCTAAAACCTTGAAATCTCAACAATGTGGTTGAAATGGAGTGTAAGGGAGAGTAGGAACTTACTTGGGATGTGTATAAATCACAATGGAGTAACAAAAATTGGAAGAGATTCGAAATGGAGGAGGGGGAGCCAAAAATCGAACAAAATCGCCCCTAGAGAGAAGTCACAATCGCCCCAAACCTGTCTGATGTGTGCGTGTGTTGGACAAATCGGCTAAGGGTTTTAAAACCAAAAATGACGACCGCGACCCTGACTTACGACCCAGACATGGCATAATAGCGGGTCAGGATCGGGTCGTATGTACCGAGAGTTAGGAGGGTGGTGCGACCCTGACGAGGCGATCCTACCAAGGCACTATCGCGTGCAGGATAGCGCCGAGTGTACCGAGAGTTAGGGGGATTTGGTGCGATCCTAACAGGGTGATCCTGACTGCCACAGTCGTTGGGGCACTATAGCCCCCATTTGTACCGCGGCTACCTTATGGTTTGTGATCCGGACATGTCGCTGGGCACTATCGCCCGAACTGTACCGATAACAAAAAAACATTTAGGGGTGTGTCACACTTGTTGTCACTATGGCATGTGATCAAAAATGGGTATTTTGGTTGGTTTTCATGGGAAAACACATTGCCAAACAAAAACTTGCTATTATCGACAAAAATACAACTAACCTTGGTGGGTTGCCTCCCACCTAGCGCCTAATTTAGGGTCGTGGCATGACCGTGACGATCCTCAAGTTGGTGTCGAGAGCAATATGGAGTCCTTGCTTTTCATTGACTCGCCTTCCAGATATGGCTTTAACCTTTGACCGTTGACCTTGAAGATTTCCCCATCATCACCCTTTAGCTCGATGGCCCCATATGAATGAACTTTGACCACAACGAATGGACCGGACCATCGTGATTTCAACTTACCGGGAAATAACCGAAGAAGAGAATTGAATAAAAGAACTTTTTGACCTTCATAAAACGATTGGTTCATGATAAATTTGTCATGAAATCGTTTTGTTCGCTCCTTGTAGATGCGTGCACTTTCATACGCATCTAGACGAATTTCGTCGAGCTCGTTAAGTTTCAATGTTCGCTTCTTCCCCGCTTCACCTAACTCAAAATTAAGGACCTTGATTGCCCAATATGCCCGGTGCTCCTATTCCACCGGTAAGTGACATGATTTGCCAAAGACTAATCGGTACGGTGACATACCTATGGGCGTTTTAAATGTTGTACGATACGCCCATAGTGTATCATCAAGTTTTGCCGACCAATCCTTTCTTGATAAGCTAACCGTCTTTTCTAGGATTTGCTTAAGCTCTCGATTAGATACTTCGGCTAGCCCATTAGCTTAGGGGTGATAGGGTGTAGTGACCCGGTGAGTGATGGAGTACCTTTTAAGTATGGCATCCAAATATCGGTTGCAAAAGTGACTTTTACCATCACTCACCAATGCACACGGAACTTCAAACCTTGAGAAGATGTGTTTGTGCAAAAAGTTGATAACAACCTTGGAGTCGTTCCTTGGGGTTGCGATTGCTTCGACCCACTTGGAAACATAATCCACCACCACTAAGATATATTCGTTCTTATATGACGGTGGAAATGAACCCATGAAGTCAATGCCCCAAACATCGAATATCTCCAACTCCATTAAAATTTTCATTGGCATTTCATTCCGTTTGGACATATTTCCGACCCTTTGACATCTATCACATGAAGCTATGAAGCTTAGGGCATCCTTGAACAAATAGGGCCAATAAAATCCGGGTTGTAAGGTTTTAGACGTGGTGCGATCGGTGCTAAAGTGACCGCCACACTTGAGAGAGAGACAATGCTTAAGTACATTTGATTTCTCTTCGTCAGGCACACAACGCCTAATCATCCCATTTCCACAATGATTATATATATATGTCTCCTCCTAAAAGTAGTATTTCACATCGGCAAAGAATTTACGCTTTTGATGTGAGCTTAGGCCATGAGGAGCCACACCGCTTACCAAAAAGTTCACCATGTTCGCATACCATGGGTCGGGTACCCCTATGGCATACATACGCTCATCTGGAAAGTATTCATTTATCGGGACCACAACGTCTCTCTCCAGGTTCTCTAACCTTGACAAGTGATCCGCAACAAGATTTTTCGTCACCTTCTTGTCAACGATCTCGATGTCAAATTTCTGCAAAAGTAAAATCCAACGGATTAGTCTTGGTTTTGCATCCTTCTTCGACATAAGATATTTAAGAGCTGAATGATCTGTGTAGATAATGAATTTAGACCCAACAACATATGATCTAAATTTTTCACATGCAAACACTACGGCTAGCAATTCCTTTTCCGTGGTGGCATAATTGACTTGTGCCTCGTCCAAGGTTTTGCTAGCATAGTATATTGCATGGAGTTTCTTATCCTTTCGTTGGCCCAAAATAGGCTCCATGGCCAAGTCACTAGCATCACACATGACTTCGAAAGATAAGGTCCAATCGGGATTTGGTTATAACCCGAGTACCCGCCAAGAAAGCAATAATAAGTGTGTCTGGCCACTATCTCCAACATTTGATCAATAAACGGCAAAGGAAAGTGATCTTTCCTTGTAGTGTTGTCAAGTTTGCGATATTCAATGCAAACACTCCAACCGGTAACCGTCCTTGTCAGGATTAATTCATTCTTCTCGTTCTTCACCACGGTTACCCCACCTTTCTTAGGAACTACTTGAACGGGGCTAGTCCAAGGACTATCAGAAATCGAATATATAATCCCCGCGTCAAGAAGCTTCATCGCCTCCTTCCTCACCACCT
The DNA here is from genome assembly GCA_954870635.1 of Arctium minus. Classification (NCBI taxonomy): domain Eukaryota; kingdom Viridiplantae; phylum Streptophyta; class Magnoliopsida; order Asterales; family Asteraceae; genus Arctium; species Arctium minus. The sequence continues at coordinate 26,721,850 of OX941090.1, read as the reverse complement.
CCTTCATGTTAGGATTTAACCTTCTTTGGTGTTCAACGGATGGTCTATATCCGTCTTCCATCTTGATCCGGTGCATGCAAAAAGGAAGGGCTCAACCCCTACAAATCGGCAATCGTCCACCCAATGGCGGATTAGTGCTCCCTCAAAACCCGAAGCAACTTTTTTTTCCAACTTACTTAGTTGTGATGAAATGATCACGGGCAATGTAGAATTTGCCCCTAAGTAAGCGTACTCTAAATGAGATAGTAAAGGCTTTAGCTCTAGTTGCGGAGGCACTTCCCTCGACGGTTGGGGTTTGACATTTTGAGATCCCAACTCTTCAAATTGTTGGTGCCTTGAGCATTTTCGGAAAGGGGTGGCTTCCAAATGCATCACACATTCTACACCCTCATCTTCATCACTTTCTTCTTCATAACTATTATTCACCAACACATTCCCCAAGTCATCATTGGTGGCTTTCTTTTCAAATACCTCTTGTGCCGCTTTGTCAACAATGTGCACACTAAAACAAGCATTCACATCATTTCGGCTTCGTGTATAATTGAACACTTTGAAGACGTCCTCTTCGTCTCCCACCCGCAAGGTCAATTTCCCACCTTGGACATCAATTATTGCGCCTCCGGTCGCTAAGAAAGGTCTTCCAAGAATTAAAGGCACATCGACGTCCTCTTCCATATCCAAAACAACAAAGTCTACGGGGAAGTAGAATTTCTCAACTTTGGTTAGGACGTCTTCAATGATACCATGTGGGTGTTTGATGGAACGGTCCGCCAACTGAAGTGTGACACGTATTGACTTAATTTCTCCAAGACCAAGCTTCCTGAAAATAGATAAGGAAATAAGATTAATACTCGCACCTAAATCACATAAAGCTTTACCAAACTCAAAATCACCAACTTGAATAGTAATAGTAAAACTCTCCAATCCTTAAGCTTGGTTGGAAGCTTGTTTTGGATGATGGCACTACATTCTTCCGTAAGTGCGATGGTGGCATGCTCTTCAATCTTTCTCTTGTTGAACAAAATGTCCTTCAAGAACTTTGCATAAGAGGGCATTTAAGCTAATGCATCCGCAAAAGGAATGTTGATTTGTAGCTTTTTAAAGACCTCCAAGAATTTAGCGAATTGTTGTTGGTCCTTATACTCCTTGAGTCGGTTGGGAAACGGTACTTGTGGCTTGTATGCTTTCACAACTAGTTTGGATGATGACGGTGCCTCTTGTGCTTTCTTGGGTGTTTCTACAACATCTTCAACCTCAACTTCAATAAGTTACGGCTCTTGAGTGATTGGTGCTTCCTCCTCTTCGGGGCCCATGTCATCTCTAGTAGGATCCTTGATCAACAGCTTCCCACTTCTTAGAGTAATGGCCTTGCAATGCTCTCAAGGATTTGGCTCGGCTTAACTAGGCAAAGTGACATGGTTCCTTGAAGAGTGTGCATCCGCGAATTGACCAAATTGCCTTTCGAGATTCCGAATGGCGAAGGTATTTTGTTCATTGCTTTGTACAAACCCTTTAATTGTGGCCGCATTTTGCTCATTACTTTGCATGACCGCCTTGATAGTTGTACCTTGTTCACGAATGACCGTATCCATCTTTGATAAACATTTCATCATCATCTCCTCTAATCCCGATTTCTTTTCACTTGAAGATCCCTCCCTATCGTTTCTCATGTTTTGGTTTCCTTGATGTTGGAAATGGGGAGGTATAAAATTCCGGGATGAAGTATTTGCGATTGATGTTGACGTTGTTGTGACCGACCCATATCACCCCCAGATTGATCCCCTTGGTTTTGTTGATTAGACCAGGAGAAGTTAGCGTCATTCCTCCAACCCGGATTATATGTGTTCGAGAAAGGGTTGTTGGGTTGTCGGTTGGATTGGTTTTGCATGTAGTTTACTTGTTCCACATCATTGCCATCCAAAGAAGTCGCAAATCGACACTCTTCGGTAGTGTGAGAATCTCCACATAACTGAAAAATTACAATGCCAACCGCTCTCACCGCCATGTTCTTTAGTTGATCTGTTAGCCCGGAAACTTGGGCTTTCAAAGAAGAGATCTCCGATGAGTCTTGAGAGCTAAATGCGATTGGCCTTCGCACTTGGCCAATCCTTTCGGAATGCCATTGATAGTTGTTGTCATCCATTTCACATATCAAAGCGTAAGCTTCGTTATAAGACTTTGACATGAGAGATCCCCCCGTCGCAGAATCAACGGTAGCTTTTGTAACACCCCTAAAATTTGAAAATAGCAGACAATTTAAAACATCCAAAAATCCGGAAAATACATAACTTGAAATACGAATATCTAAAGTTACAAGGGTAAAGACTACTACAACATGTATCAGAGTTCAAAATAGAACTATCTAGTCCCACAAACGGGAACATAGTCCAACGGGTGCTACTAGAACCACCAAGTCTGATATCTTCTCAAAAACTGGATGATGACACTAAGCCATCCTACTGGAACTTCCACCAAGCTCCACTCGTCTCTCAGATCCTCCTAAGACCTGATATACATGCCGATAAGAAAAAGTGTTAAGTTTGACGCCTAGTGAGTTAAAGCAGTTTAATCATATATAAATCATAAGACGTTTTGAAACAAGTTTCTCCATTGAAAAGCAACCTTTCTTCAAATACAAGTTATAAAAGATTATACCTTTAAACCACATTTCCGCCCATGTCACACACTCCTTTTTAAATAAATAAACATCATTTAATTACCCCGAACGCACCCAAGAAGTACTGCATCAAAAATTTGTTTATATAAATAATTGGTACATTCAACACCGAAAGTACGGGTAAGGGAATACCCGAAGTTAACACCTTTCGGTGACGGGGGAGACCCGGTTCCGTTGTTTGTGGCGGAACACCAAGTTAAGCCACTTATCAACGTTTACGAGATTTACAACGGGACATGGATCCTTGTATCCGACTCCATTGAGCAACCACTGCAAGATACCTAAATGACCCTAGTCTACTCGATCTCTAGATGGGTGTCATCACAAAAGTCACAAGTCTTCGTATCCGGCACACCATGGGCACCACCGCAAGACTTAGCTCCGTATACGACTCTTCAAGAGCACCACCGCAAGCTTACATAACAACACAACTTGGGGACTACCCACTAGACTCAAACATGGACAACAAGACTCCATGATGAACAAGACGACTCCTATGCCTATGGATCCATTGCATTACAGTCTAAATATTACATGACTCCATATGAATGAACTAATATATTCCAATATGTAATGACCAACATATGTATAACAATTACATTTCCATAGAATGCTCCATAACGAGCCATTTAAACCGGCCAACGTCCCAAAGCTCTTTAGGATATAAGTCAAGTAATAAAGAATTATAAAACATTTGGCAAATTAAATAAGGCCAATAAGGCTACATATGCCAATTTACGACTTTTCCAAAATGAACATTTTCTCCAAATATAATTGGCCAACGGCCTAACCCATAAAGCTCACATTTTCCCAAAATATGTATAAAGTTAGAAGAATGACCATTTCCAATAATCCATGCTTTTAAAGCCAAAAAAAACTCACGGTTCACATATCCAAAACTCGTGAGTTGGGCAAGATCCCAAAGATAAACCATAACCAAAATACTTGTCCATAAGATTTTTGACTCCTAAAGTCTTTCCTTCCAAAACTATTTGCGACCTATATTGTACATGTTAGAGAACAAATGAAACGAGTGCCCAATCCTTAAAATATCCAATAATATGTCTACTAGTGAATCAACACTCTTTTTGGTGGCCAAACGCCCAATAACATATTATAAATTGTTTATAACCATTTAGCAACTCAACATGCTCAAAATACCAAAATCATTAAAAACCCTTTAAATGTGTAGAGAGCATATAGTGGTATGTTTAAAACCCAAAACATTTATATTTTGACATGTATATAGTTTTGTAAAGCAACTAAAACTCACCTTGCTAGATTTAGGCTAAATCTATATTTTACCCCAAATGAGTTTCCTTGAAGAAACTTGAATCCACAAGCAAAATCTTCCAAAAACCTAGATCCATAAGTTTCCAACCATAAATATTCATATCCAACAATTAAGAATCAATCCCCAAACATCTTATATCCAAATCACCATTTTGGCCAAAAACCCTAATTTGACCTAACTTTTCTCAAAATCTTCCAAACCGAAAACTGGATAAATAAAACACTAGGTTGACATCAATAGAGCATTTATAACTCATAAAAAAGTTTGGAAGTGGAAGGGATGAACTTACCATTTAGGTTTTGATAAAAACATAGAAAACCCCTAAATTCTTAAAGATTGAGGTGATGATGATGAGCTCTTGATCTTTGCTTCCAATCTAACACCAAATAATCTTATATATTCCCAAAACTAAAAATCTAACCTTGAAAAGCTCTCAAAAAAGAAACCATAGCAACTTGAATCGTCAAAAACGGAGTTGAAATAAGAGAGTTATGACCAAACGAAGAAAAGGTTGAATTTATGCACTACACCCCGACCGCGAGAGTGACAAGCGAAAGTGACAGTGGCACTATAGTTGTCACTTTCGCCCAAGCCGTACCGTGGGCTAAATTTTCTCTGAAAAAGTTCCCGGCTAAAGTGGCAGTGTCACTTTAGCATGGCACTTTCGTCCAAAAGGTACCGAGACCCCTTTTCGCCCGTTTTCTCGATCGTTCCTCGACCGTTTTCTCGGTCATTCATTGACCGATTTATCGGTACATTGAATGCTATTATGCCAGTTATCATGCCATTGTCGTAACTTCCTGGCACATTTGTTGGGACGACCAAAACACTCGGTAACGCCGTTGCAATTGTGACATTTGTCACAACTGCATGGCATTATCGCCGAGACGACCATACTCTTAGTACCATTGGTTCCATTATGACAGATGTCACCACCACATGGCACTATATCCATACTCCATACTTGGTTCTTCCTTTACCGATTCATCCAGTTCCACAGTTTTCCTCAATTGAGATGAAAATCAGGGTGTTACAATCCTCCCAACCTTAAAAGAGATTTCATCTTCGAAATCTAGTCCGATAATTGTCTTGTCATCCACTGCTCCCAAAAGGATATCATTCTAATGATATAAACCTCAAATAACATCATTTTTTTCACAAAACGACCAATCCCTTTTTTTTCCTCCAATGATGTGTCTCTATCCCAAGTCATCCATAAGTGATATTCGATAACCACTTGAAAAAACCTTCCATGATGATTTTCGCGAAGACTCTCGCATCCAATATCCACATCGATACGTTACACTCATACTAGAGAGAACATCGAACCTTACTTCAGGAATTTCTAACCACATGATCTCAGTTTCCTCCCAACCTTAGGTGATACGTACTACCTCAGGGGTAGCTTGTGATCTCAACTTCTCATTGTCTAATTCGTCTCAACTCAACACGGTCCTGAATCCGTAATCCAATGATCGACACCAAACTCGGAGAATCCTTAAAATTCCCTAATAATTCACCCTTGGTATTGGTAGAGCTTGCCTTCCAAGGACGTGCCAATACACTCTCCAGGGGGTTGGTTTATCCAAATTCGGCGATTGCGTAACTCCAAACCATACTCCACCACAATCCTTACGACGTCTACAATTCTAGTCCCAACTCCAGCTTAACAGGTCACACTAGCCTCCTAGTCGGTTACACTCCGACTCATCCCCTTGGTTATACCTGACCGAGCATCGGTATCTCTTAAGATTTGATTCAAACCTACCACGTCTGAGGGTGTCTTTCCTTTCATTACACCAAAATCTTAAGTCTAGGATTTGGTTGGATCTACAATTCTACGATAGCCTCGAGTCATTCAATTCATGGATCCATTAACTCTTAAAGGTTTCGCTCAGCGGGGTCTTCCAAAACATCGCACAAACCTTCTTTGCACGCTATAACTAGCAACCATCTATCGTTTTTCTTACTAATTCCCATAGACAATATTACAATTCTCTTAGCGGTCGCTCGCTAACAATTCTTCCCACGGGTACGGGTGGAAACATTCCCTTGACCTCTCTAAGCAAAACTGAAACTCGACTCGCCTCAAGAAACCTCCTCTAAAACACACCGACACTCTATAAATCCGATCACAAAACCTACGAATTACAATTCTTATGTTGAACTCTTGAACTAAACAACCACATCGATCGGTTACCAATCCCATAACTTATCTCTTAAAACCCCCACTCCCCTTATTATCAATTCAAGCCTTGACCACACGACTTAACTCCCAAAGGCCCTTACTGGCTCTCTAGGACTCCTAGAAACACTAATAACATCGATCTCTAGCATCGGGTGCCAGAAACTGACACAACTTATCCATCAAGCAAGATAGAGATAAACCATTCTAATAACGACTCGAACACGACAGCTTAACTATCTTATGGAACGCAACAAATGGGGAACGTACCTGTCGTCACCGACATGTCACCCCAGCCTGGGTACACTGTGCCTGCTTCTCAATCCTTCACCGATCCCTGCACGAGGGCAGTCCTTCTTAACATGGTCCGGTTCTTTACACACAAAACAGATTGTGCCCTTTATAGAACAATCTCGGTGGGAGTGGCCCAACATACCACACTTGAGACACGTCAAAGCGCTAGGATTGCACCTCCCCACACGCTTGGCCCGACACTCCCGACACCACTTTGACTTCCTACGATGGCCAACTCTCTTCTCATCTTTACAGTCCTGATATCTTCGGGGTGGACTCCACCGGTCCTCCCGTTTCCTCTTTTCTGAAAACCTTGCCTCTTCTTCCTCACCCCGGGCATGAACGTCTTCCATGAATTGCGATTCTTCTATTGCTTCCCGAAGAGTGGAAGCCTTGGAACATCGAACCATCGCCTTCATATCAGTTGGTAACCCTCTTAGATAAGCCTTAACTCTATTCTTCTCGCTTAGGACGACATGCCCCACTAAATCCAGTTTCTCCATGAAGAGGTTGGAGTATTCTCTCACTGTCATGTCACCATTCTTGAGGGCTCGGAATTCCTCCTCTATTCGGTCGATCGCCCTTTCGTTATAGTATTCATACAACACCTTCCTTTTGAAAGCATACCATGTTAGTGATGAGGTGATATCAGGCCCATGGATGGACTTGGTAACATTCCACCAAGTAAGAGCTCGACCCCTCATCAAGTGGGAGGCGAATTTCACCTTCTGTCCCTCTTCACACTCATTAGCGTCGAACGCTTGTTCCATATCTTGGATTCAATTCATACACACTACCGGGTTGTCCATTCCTGAAAACTCTGGCGGCTTGCTGCACAGGAAATCCTTGTACGCGCAGGTTCTTCTTTCACGTCCCAAAATAGCATCAACGATATCCTCCCTCCGGATTACATTTCTGGTGTCATTTGGACCTCTCTCATCATGCCCAAAGACTACTTCCTACCTCTGGTTGCTGGCATTTTTGTCTTCCAACAACTTCATTAACCTTTCTTCTTGATGCTCCATCGCCGAATTCATCAGTTGGACCACGCTAGTCAACAATCCGGAATGAGGGTCTACCTCTTAAACATTTGGGTCCGTAAGATTCAAACTCACTCCCTGTGCGTGCTCCGGTCAATCATTAGACGATGGCGGCAATGGAGGAGGTGGTATATGGTTGAGTCCAACGGCATGACTTGGAGCTGCCCTGCTAATGTTATACGCATCCTCTTCTGCTTGTTCTCCTCTTTGCACATCTGCCATGCTTGTCTAACACACACGAGATATGAGGTTAAGTGCTATACATACACTAGATTTAACAATGTAGACATACTACCACATACATCAAGCATCGTAATAATGGTAGAGTCTAGCACGCTCACGTAACAATATATTCATAATAGCAGTAGCTAAGTGAAATTATGAACATAATATACATAAGAATCCTCGTCATCATAGTCACGACTCTCAGCTAGTGCACTTCTGTCGGCCACTACGAATCACTCTCAACTTAAGAGTTCCATTCATAAGGAACAAATCATAACTTAAAGTTGCAGCTTAAGTCTAGGCATCTACAACCCATACTTAGTTCACTTAAACTAGATCTTTGATTGCTTTATAGTTTGGGAGGAGGGCATTGTAGAACATCTCGATGATAAGCCACTCTTGAAGACCATGGTGGGGACACTTTCTGAGTAGTTCCCTGTATCTTTCCCAGGCATCGTTGAGCGATTCTTGGTCCATTTGTCTGAATTGCGTGATTTTCGCTCTCAGTCCTGCAGTATGAACCGGAGGGAAGAACTTTGGCAAAAAGGCCTTCACTAATTGGTGCCATTTAGTGATTTGTCCGACGGGGATACTTCTTTGCCACGATTTGTCCCGATCTCTCAAAGAAAATGTGAAGATCCTAAGACGAATGGCCTCCGATGAGACTCCATCCATCCTGAAGGTGTTAAGGATTTCCGTATATCTTTCGAGGTGGCCAACCGGGTCTTCAGAAGGTAGCCCCCGAATTGTTCTTGTTTTACCATACTTATGATGGTCGGCTTGATTTTGAAAGTGTTAGCCTCCACATTAGGGGCACGGATGCCCTGCTGTGAGCCATCATAAGTAGGGCAAGAAAAGTCTCTCAAAGCTTGATTGTTCGCCATAGGTCTCTCTTTCTCTAGCTCTCTTCTCCTTAGTCGAAGATTGTGTTCGATTTCCGGATCCTAGGGTAACACTATTCTGCCTCGGTTGCGTCTTCTTGGCATACACTAGAGTGAGTGCCTGAAAACAAACCAATAGAATAGTAAGAAAAAAATAATGAATATAAAGAATAATGTCCATCTAGCAGCGTTATAACCGGTAGTGATATCAACACTACAATAGATCCCCGGCAACGGCGCCAAAAACTTGATAGAAGGTTTATACAGCCCTCCAATCTACCGCAAGTGTACGGTGTCAATCAAGTAATACGTACTAAGTACGAGTATCGATCCAAGGAACTATGAGTTTAAGTACCACAAAGGCTATTACAACTACTAACTAAACTGCTGATAAAAAGGTTTGAGTATGGTTTAAAAACTATATATCAAGAGAAATTGGAAGCAAGCACGGAAATACTATTCAAACAATAATTCAAGCACCACAAAGAGAATACTTATATGATTAGGGAAAGGCTAGGGGTTGGATTTCATTTGGATTCCACCGGTAAATAAACAATACACATTCAATAAATCAATACACAAGGTTAAATTTAGCAATTCCAAAAATACTCACTACTCTCTCTCGAGCAATAGCAAGAATGTATCATGCAATATATATTGAAGTCTCTCAACCAATACACATAAACATTCAACTCATTAAGCATAAGAATCACAAACACAAAACTATGGTTTACTTGGTATATCTCTATCCAATATCTCACCCTAGGTTTATCTAACTTTTATTAAGTTATAAAACAAATTTCTCAAGAGGAAATATACCCAAAAGATGAACAAGATGGCCAATCTCATAAACAATAAAAACAAGGAAGATAAACTTCAACCAAACAAGTATAATGACTAAATAATTGCAAATATCATCTATTCAATGGTATAAAACCAAAATTCAACCTTCCCCCAACCTCAAAATGTTTAGCTCATGTTACTAGCAGCAAATAAAACCATAGAGAAGAAGATGACAACACCCAAATACATTGTTGCTCAACAAAATACAAGTGTAATGATAAAACTCCCTCGATTATTGATACACACTACCAATTTTGAGCTCCAAAAGTAGTTTCCACTTTCCCAATCAATGGAAGACTTCTTTTCAGCTCCCAAATCAGTCTAAACAACTCCCCTACAAGCCTAGCCTCCAACAATCCCGATATAACTCTAAAATTTAAGATTTTGAAGCTTTTTATACCCTCAGACCCCAAACGCGACAGTGCCTTGCGACAGTGACGGTGTCACAATCACGTGGCACTGTCGCCCAAGATTCCACACTCACAGTACAAGTGGCGCTATTATGCCTGCGATTGTGACATATGTCACTGTTGCGTGGCACAATAGCATGGCTCCAAATTCTTATTTTTTTTTCGTCCGTTCACTTGGTTCGATGCTTTCTTCGTCCGGAATGTCAAAGTGGAGTAATAATAGGCAATTTTTCTTCCACTTGACATCTTGTATGTCTACACAACACTTGCACAAAATATTAGTCTGAAATACCAATTCTTACTTTAAGACGAGCCGTAAACTTATGATTTGGTGGGTAAAAACCCATCAGATAACGAAGTTATCATACCTATTCATGAATATTCCCGATTTTCCGCTTTAGGCCTGTTGTTCTTTGGGGTTGCTAGTAAAAGGTTGTCTCTATGAAAGCTATGACTGATATGTCATCACAAAAACTTAAAGGTATTTGCTTATACCTTTTCAGGTAGTTGGTTTTTAAGGCGTTGATGGGTTTTAGATATTTTCTTGTACCTTTCTAAAGGAGATTTGTATACTCGTTTATAGTATCAGGTTATTTTAAGTTTACAATGTTGATTTCGGGATAAGTTGTTTCAATCATTTACGTATATAAGGGATAATATATGATTTTCTCTTTGATAAGAAAATGGATTATGGTTATAATTATTATTTTATGTATGAAATTTCATTATCATAACAATATTGGGTTTTTGTATGCTTATATTTTGTTGATAATATTGTATCAATATTTTAATTTGCGAAAAGAAACCACTCAATCTGTTGGATTTCTAGGTAGTTGGGGAATCACATTGATTTATTAAGTCCCTACAAACCTTAGGGCTATTTACACCCGTTTGACAAAATTCTTTCGATATCTTGCAATTTATTTAATTGGTAGATTTTGACATGAGATCAAAAAAATAAAATCAAATTCAGAGAAGTTATTATCATATCAGCATTATGGAGCTTTTGGCACGATGCCAAAAAAATATGAGGTCGAAAGTGTAACTTCCAAATATGAATTAAGGCTGAAAATTATGAGTATGAACTGTTAGAGCATAAATCTGTTGGATACAAGATCAAGAAGATAAAAGTCAAGGTTTAAGAAGTCAAAGCTGAAGAAAGTCAACTCTCAAGTGAAAGTCAAAGTCTTTGTAATAAAAGTCAAAGTATTTGTATTTGTATTAGTTTTTAGTTTCCTTGTATTAGGAGTTGATATAAATACCTTGTCTTTGTATTTTGTTTAGTTAGTTTTTTAGTTGTCTAATTGTCATTTTGAGAAAATACGTATCTGAGAGAGAGAGAGATTTGTAGAGAGAGAGAGAGAAAGTTCTTGAGAGAGAAAGTTTGTAATTGAGGAATTAAAAGTGAAATCAAAACAGTAATTGATTGAGATATCTTGTTTGTTTGATTAATCTTGTTTAGAAACTAGAATCTGGAACACACAATTGGTATCAGAGCAGATCCAATAGTGAAATCAGATCAAGAAATAGAAAAAAGTGTGGTTCGACACTGTGTTCTTGAGTTGAGAATTGAATTCTGAGTTTTAGTGCGAATTAGGTGTTGTAATTGATCAGGTTATGATTGTTAATTGAATTAGATCGAGTTTGTATGGTTTAATTTCAGTATTGCACTGTAATTTTCGTAAATTTGATGATTTTATATGTTTTCAAGTTCACGAGTCTTTATCACTGTAAATTGAATCATTTTGGTTTAATGTGTATTTGATTGTAAATTTCAAGCATTATAACCTGTTCTTGAGTTGTAATCGAGTATCAATACAAAGTTTCAAGACAATTGGACAGGGTTTGGATCAATTTCAGTGAGAAAAGTTGATATTTGGTCGATATTCTGAAGAACGCGCTAGATCTCCAGATCGCGCAAGTTCATCGATCAAACGCGCAAGATTCATCCGCAAGAACGCGCAAGTCGAAGGATTGATTTTGGTCTCAAACGTGCAAGGCGTTATCTGCGAGTTCTAGAAACTCGTTGATCGAAGTCTGGAAGTTTGGAAAAGTTGGAAATTTTTCTAAGGATCAGAACGCGCACGTAGTGGTTAGCGAGTTCTTCAAACGCGCTAATTAAAGGGTGCGAGTTTGAGCTGAAACAGTGGTTTGCGAGTTCATTCGACGTGCGAGTTTGAAATTTCAGGAAAAATTTCTAAGTGTTGGAACGCGCATGAATAGCTAGCGAGTTTTGTTAACACGCGCAAGCATTGTCTAGCGAGTTTTGGAAACACGCACGCCTCAGTTAGCGAGTTTCATCGTGAATAGTGATCTGCGAGTTCTTTCGATCTGCGAGTTTGTTCAAAACACGCAAGTAGGAACTTGCGAGTTCAGGAAACGCGCACGCTGCTATCTGCGAGTTTCAGCGAGTTTTTTTGATCTGCGAGTTTCACTTTGAATAGTGGTTTGCGAGTTTCAGCGCCTGCGAGTTTTAAGCTTTAACAGTGACTTGCGAGTTTCTGTACTTAGTCAAATTTTTCAAAACTGTAATATGCTTTTAAATAGGTACATACAGGATGACTTCCATAGATGATCTCTCAATTGGAACTGATGTCAAGCCTCCGGTGCTGTTCAAAGGAGAATATGAACAATGGAGAGATAGATTTTTGGACTTTGTTGATAGAAAATCAAATGGAGAGAACATTCTGAAATCTATCACAGAAGGTCCAATGAAGAAACCTACTGAGGAGATTCCTGCCGGTGATAATGATTCAGATGGAGCTCCGAGAACAAGGAGAGTGGATAAAAAGTATGCTAGTTTTTCTGATGAACAGAAGAAAAGGTTTGATGCTGATAAACAAGCAAGATCTTTGCTTTTACAAAGCATGACAAATGAGATATATGTGAAAATGGATAGCTACAATGAAACTGACAAATCAATGTGGGATCAATTAAGAAAAATGATGTTGGGTTCTAGAGTTAGAAACCAAATGAAGGTAGCTAACTGCATAAACAGCTACGAAGAATTTAGAGCAAAAGAAAATGAAAGCTTGGAGGAAACCTGTGATAGGTTTGTGCTGCTTCTGAATGAGCTTTCCAAAAACAAGGTCAACAAGCAACAGATTGAGAACAATGTAAAGTTTCTCAGCATATTGCAACCTGAATGGAAAGAGCACACGCGAAGGATGAAACAAATGAAGGATTTGAGCGAAATACCTCTACATGAAGTCTACGAGACTCTGCGACAGAATGAAGAAGAGGTAGAAGAGAAAAGAGCTGAGAACAAGAAAGTTGAGAAAGTTGTTGATCCTATAACATTAGTGGCTGGAGAGAAAGAGAAAGAAAAGAAAGAGAAGAAGAATAAGAAGAAGACAGTGGTTTTAGTTCTGAATCTGAGTCTGAATCTGATGTAGATGACGGAGAAAGTCTCAAGCAGGCTATGCTACTGTTAACCCGTGCTTTCCAAAAGAAGTTCTACAAGAAGCCGGGATCCAATTCTCAGAGATATTCTTCATCAAGCTCAAAGAACCACGAGCATAGATAAAGAGTGGAAGGAAATAGAATGATTGAGAAAAAGCCAGAAGAAAAGAAGAAGTATGTAAATGATTACACAAGTACTGAAAAGAAGACGGCTAATGATCTGATCAAATGCTACAACTGTGGCAAGTTCGGACATTATGCAAAAGAATGTCGGAAGCCAAAGCTTCGCAACTCAGAATATTATCAAAACAAATTACTCTTGGCCAAACAACAAGAAGTTGGTAGGGCATTAATGGTTGAAGATGAATATTGGTTAGATCATTCGGATGAGGAAGAACAAGAAGAGACTGCTCATTTATGCTTGATGGGAAAAGAAGTGAAAGATGATGAGACTGCTGATGAGGTAATGAACTTAACTAAAAATGATTTCATGACCAAAATGGAAGCCATGAGGGTCGAACTTCAAGATCTTCAAAATAAATTGAAAAAGGAAAAAGACAGAGTTGCTAGGAGAAATGAAAAGGCCTTTGAGCTCAACACGTCAGTTATTGAGAACAAAGATTTAATTGATTATCTACGCAAATCTGCTTCTGTTTTTCAAAATGAAAAAGATTGTTTTGAAAGTAAGATTTCTGAATTGCAAAAACAATTGTTTAAATCTGGTTCTGAAAAACAAGAATGTGTTCTAAAATCGTTTAAACTGCAGGTTGAGAACAAGACTCTAGAGAAAAAGGTAAATGGTTTGGAAGCAAAATTGTATCTTAGAGGCCAAACAGATCAAACTATTTTTTTGAATACACCTGATGAAGATGCTGATTTTAAAGAAAAATGGGGATTAGGGTTTGATAATCCTCATTACTTAGAAAAAGTTATCAGAAAACAGCCAGGTCTATATAATGCAAATTATATGTATGCGACTGATGAATATCCTCATTTGAAACCCAAATTTATCACCAAAGCATCAAAAGAAGTTGAGGGAAAAAAAAGATGAGAAAAGAATGAATTTGAAGAAAATGCAACTACCATTCTGTTATGAAAGACTGAATGATAGTTATCTTTCTAAAACACCAAAATTTCTTTCAACTGATTATTTTGCTAGTTATTCTTCGACTGAGATGGAGGCAAAACCTGTTCAAGCCAAAATTTATGTACCTCCACTTGTCTTAGAGAGCAAAATAATTGAGTTAGAAAATATTTTATCTGATCAAAGAATTTTGAGTGATCTAACACAAAACGTATTTTCTACAGTATTAAAGAACACAGATTTTATTTGCAAATCTAAAGTGTGTTCTGCATCTTCAAAAGTACCTCAAACTTCTAAGACAGATTTTGATGATCTATTTGAGTCTGCAAATGATTTTCTAAATTCTGATGAAGGGTGTATCGAGGAAATTGATATGTTTGACTTTACTGCTCAACTTCCAAATCATTCTACTTTTATCATAAATGGAAAAGTTTTACCAAGTGTACATGAGAAAGGTGAATCATCAACTAAGGTTGGTGAATCAGTTTCTTGGAATGCTGATTACTATGCTAATGGTAAGAAACATAAGAAACAACATTCACAGAACAAGAATAACACTGGTAAACGCAAGAAAAATAAATCTCAGAAATCTTATTTTCCTAATAAATCTAAATCTTTTGTTTCAGATATAAGGAAGAAAAGGTCGAAAGCGAGAACCGAATGGCGACCAAAGAGGAAGAATGATGAGATAGCTTAATCAGTTTCTGATAATTCATGTACTAGATCTGTTAGTAGTGATAATGATGTAGTTGGTCAACTTGCTTCACCTAAACAAAACCTTGTAACTTCTTACAAGCGGTATTCAATAAAGCAATTGATTCAATTATCTCCTATTACTACTAAATCTTATCATTATCGGAGAAATGATTTTGCTTATTCTCATAATTCTTCTGATTGGTTTGGATCTTATCATGTTTATTCTTCAAGATTAAATGTTTTTAGAGGTTTTCAAAAGAACAGAGGATCCATATTCAAATGGATACTAAAATCTTGTGCTAATCTGTTAGGACCCGTTTTTAAATGGGTACCTAAATCTATTGTTTCCTGATTTCTCTTGCAGACCCGGCATATGTGGTACTTGGACAGTGGATGTTCCAAGCATATGACTGGGCAAAAAGCTTTATTGTCTAATTATACAGAGAAATTCAGTGGAAATGTCAGATTTGGAAACGATCAGCTTTCACCTATCTTAGGATATGGTGACATTATTCAAGACAACATAACGATCAGTAAGGTGAGTTATGTCGAAGGCTTGGGGCACAACTTGTTTAGCATCGGTCAATTCTGTGATAAAGGGTTAGAGGTCAACTTCAAAGCTAAGAGATGTTTGGTTCGTACTGAAGACGGCAATGAACTCTTAGTCGGAAATCGAAAGACAAACCTCTATACCATCAATCTTTCAAAGGTACAGAATGACAATCAAGTTTTCTTAATGACAAAAGCTTCAATGCAGCAAAGTTGGCTCTGGCACAAACGTTTATCACACCTGAACTTTCGTTATATCAACAAGCTGGTTAGTGGGAAATTGGTAAAAAGACTTCCTGAGCTGAAATACGAGAAAGAACATTTATGTGCTGCATGTGAGAAGGGTAAGATGAAGAGAGTTCCGCATAAACTGAAGCCTAAACCAAGCACTAGTTCTCCATTAGAATTGTTACATATGGATTTGTGTGGTCCAATGAGAACTCAGAGCTTGGGTGGAAAGAAATGCGTGTTGGTTATTGTGGATGATTACTCTAGATACACGTGGGTCAAATTTCTTCGATCAAAAGATGAGAGGCCCGAAGTTCTCATTACTTTCTTAAAGACGACCCAGGTGAATATGCAGAGACAAGTCAAGTTTCTTCGAACTGACAACGGCACAGAGTTCAAAAACAAAATCGTTGAAGAATATCTCGAATCGGTTGGGATATCACATCAATACTCTGTTGCTCGTACGCCTGAACAAAATGGAGTAGTCGAAAGGCGAAATCGAACGCTAGTCGAGGCCGCTCGTACTATGCTCAGACAATCCGATCAACCTCTATTTTTGTGGGCAGAAGTTGTGTCGACTGCATGTCATACTCAAAATCGGTCCATAATACACCGCCGTTTTCAAAAGACTCCATATGAGCTGATCAACAACAGAACACCAACAATCAAGTATTTTCACGTATTTGGGTGTAAGTGTTTCATGCTTAACGACAGAGAGAGACTGAATAAATTCAGTGCTAAGGCGAACGAGGGTATCTTCATTGGTTATTCTTCAACATCGGCATCATATCGTGTTTATCTGAAAAAGTCAAAGACAGTTGTCGAGAGCGTTAATGTAACATTTGATGAAGAAATGGCTTCTGAACAATTCAGTTCAGAACCTGTGATAACTGGCATATTAGCTTCTGGGAAGATCAGTCCAGAACCTGTTTCTACAGAGAAAAATTCGGATAACGCTTCTACTTCAGTTTCACATTTATCTGATTTAGATTTGTTATTTGAATTATTTTATGATGAGTTTCTAGGATCTAATTTACCTAAATCTGCTGTGACTGACAGGTCTGAAGACACAAGTTGCAATCATCCAGTCACTTCAGAAGTCATAACTGAACAAGAATCCCCCGTTCAGTCAGAAACTCACATTCCATCAACTACTCCTACAGTTGAAGATACACAAGTAACTGATAAGCCAGAAGTAACTGTTTCAGTTGGATGTGATATCATGTCTACTCAACATCCAGAGTCTGTTGTTCCAACTGATGCTTCTGCACCTGAAACTTCAACTGCAAACCCCCCTCATATTATTCAAACTGAAGAGCCTGATAGTGGATTTATAAATGATGATCATGTTTAAACTTCATCTACTCCACTACCTCATGAGCATCGCTGGACCAAAGAGCATCCTTTACATCAAGTAATTGGAGATCTCAACAAGCTTGTACAAACTAGATCAGAGACTCTTAATCAATGTATGCATGACTCATTCCTCAGCAAGATAGAGCCCATGAGAGTATCAGAGGCTTTAGCTGATTCGGATTGGGTATCTGCTATGCAAGAAGAATTAAATCAGTTTGAAACCCTGAAGGTCTGGAGATTAGTTCCAAAACCGGAAGGTAAATCCGTGATTGGCACAAAATGGGTATTCAAAAATAAAAAGGATGAAGATGGTATCGTCATTAGGAACAAAGCTAGACTTGTTGCCAAAGGTTACCGGCAAGAGAAAGGCATAGATTACGATGAGACGTATGCTCCAGTAGCGCGTATAGAAGCAATCCACATGTTTCTAGCCTACGCAGCTCATAAGAATTTCACAGTCTTTCAGATGGATGTGAAAACAGCCTTTCTGAATGGCATTCTTAAGGAGGAAGTATACGTGTCTCAACCAGAAGGGTTCGTCAATCTAGATAAGCCAGATCATGTCTACATCTTGGACAAAGCCCTGTATGGTTTAAACAAGCCCCTCGAGCATGGTATGACGTTCTATCCAAATTCTTGGTCAAGTCCGGTTTTTCTAAAGGTAAGGTTGATACCACTTTATTCATCAAAAAGGAAAAAGCTGATATTATTCTTATTCAGATTTATGTTGATGATATAATATTTGGTTCTACTAATCCTAAATATTTCAAAAACTTTTCTAATCTCATGATGTCACGTTTTCAAATGAGTATGATGGGAGAGATGAATTTCTTTCTCGGATTACAAGTTAAACAGTTTTCTACGGGGATTTTCATTAACCAATCTAAGTACAATTTGGACATTCTTCGGAAGTTCAATATGGAAAATTGTAAACCTATTGGAACCCCGATGGCACCAGGTACTAAAATTAGCACTGATCCTTCGGGTAAAAGTGTTGATGTTAGAACTTATAGAGGTATGATAGGATCGTTAATGTATCTTACATCTAGTAGACCAGATATTGTGTTTTCAACATGTTTATGTTCTAGATATCAGGCTGCTCCTAAAGAATCCCATTTGGCTGCTGTCAAACGGATCTTTAGATATCTGAAGGGGACTGCAGACCTTGGTCTGTGGTATCCTAAGGATACTGGGTTTCAACTGACTGCCTATTCAGATGCAGATCATGCAGGTTGCATGTTGGACAGAAAGAGTACTTCAGGTCATATTCAATTCCTTGGAGACAAGCTCGTTAGCTGGGCATCAAAGAAACAATTATGCGTTTCCACATCGACTGTTGAAGCATAGTATGTAGCTGCTGCTAGTTGTTGTTCTCAAGTCCTGTGGATGCGAACACAGCTACGAGACTATGGATTCAAGTTTGACAAAATTCCAATCTATTGTGACTCGAAGAGTGCGATCGCAATATCTGCTAATCCTGTCCAACATACGAAAACCAAACACATTGACGTCAGGTATCATTTTATAAAAGATAATATCGAAAAAGGAACAATTGAACTTTATTTTGTAAAAACAGATTATCAGCTTGCAGATTTATTTACCAAACCATTAGATGAAAAGAGATTTAATTTTCTTGTCTCTAAGTTTGGTATGTTAAATCTTAAGACATAATCGGTTGTTACCTAATAAAGTTACGTATTGTTATTTTTCATCATTTTTTTTCTCTTTATGTCTGAAGGATATCTGCATTTTAATTGTTTGCTCATGATCTCAGGAGTAGTAAAAGAAGAATTTTAGATGATTTACATACATTTGAGGGGGAGCATAACTAATTTCTGCATTTTGATTAACTGACAAATTTTTGTGATGCATGATTTTAGGGGGAGCATATAATATCAAAAGGAGTAAGACTATGATTTCTGATTATTTCAAATCAGAACTCGTACTTTAATCGTTTTACTGCTTTACGTTTTTTTATTTTCGAATAAATTTTGACTAGACTTTGAGACTTATGCAGGATGAGAGAGAATGACACGATCATATCATTTTGACTTAAGCATGACTTCATGAGATTTAAGATTGCGCAAAAAGGTAAATTTCTTATCTTAATCTCAAATGTATCTGAAAGAAGGACAACTTTCAGATATAGAAAACATGTTCTGAAATGTTCAAACTACTTCCCGATTCTTAAACAGATTTTATAATTTGGAAGTGTGATTTTAAATGTTTTCATTTTATTTTTGTGCTTCATTGATAAACAAACTGTGTGTTTCCAAAGATAAATACTTGCGTATTGTCTTTTCTACATACTTTCAAGTATTCACACACATCGGTTTAATTTTTTTTCAACATGTTCTTACCATGTCTCTACATTGAAACAATTTTAATTTCGATGGTAAGACACCCCGCTTGTACTTTAAAGAATTTTGAGCGATATTTCATTTTGAAACGTCATTTCAAGAATGTCTATATTTTTGTTTCGTATAGACAATATCCATTATTCTTGACCTTAAGCTTTGATTGTTATATCATTCAATTCTGATTATTTTTCATACAATGTCAGATTTTCAAACAAGTCTTTTGCATTCATATCTATTCATTCAATTTACTTGTTTGAAATATCTTCAATGTTTAAAAATGCTCATTTCTTCATGATTATATCTCTGAGCTTACATTCATCTGACATTTGTATATTAGCTTTAACTGATAAAGTTAAACCATATTGAGCAACTTTATGCTTTCATAGGAAATATGGGTTCTTTGTGCTAGGACTTCAATGAACTTCTATGATATCACGTTAACCAGTGATTTCTACCCTCTACCTAAGAAGTTAATCTATAGAGATTGAGTGTGAGGAGTCTAAAAGAAATGAGTGTGAGTGTGATGAGGTAAAATGTAAAGGAGAGTTTGGTTAGTAGTGAGCTTAATAAACAACAGAAAGAGGGTGTGAGAACAGAGTAAAATAATATTAAACTCTGCACCAACTACTTTCTGAGCCGGGCAGCCACATTACTAGTGTTTTACAATTTTTTGGTGAACGTTATTGAAACAGGCAAATAGCCCATGCCAACTCTTGCTTAATACCCCACCAACCACTCATTTTTTTCTCAAAAAGAAAATGTTTCACATTTTCAAGGGGATGCAGCATATTATCTATCTGGTTTTCATTTGGAAAATTTGGATATTGAAAAAGAAGGAAGTCTGCCCCACCTTAGAACTTCAATCATGCACATTGAGTCTGTGTTTATCTACAGTTGTCTCAGTGGTTTACACAATGTTGAGCCTTAAAAAGCAATCATTCGTGCTTAATTCTTTCTACACATGCACAAACACACAAGGAATTCGTTTCTTTGTCATAACATTCATAGAAATTGCCTTTGTGGTGTTTCGATGATTGGATGGAAGCCCTGGGGGAGTGAATATCAAAAAGCTCCTTTATATTGTGTATTCGTTACACACAGTGACTTTGTGTTACTGACAGGCATTTTAACTTATTCATTTTTTGATTCAGGGGTTACATGTTCTTTATTTTGTCTGGATTTGCAAAGATCTAGATGAATACTTGGTTATGGATCACAGAATCAGAGGCTCAGTTTGACAGATCAGAATGGTCAAAGACATTTCTTGGAAGAAAGTTTTGATGATATAGATTCTCAAATCATCAAAAAGGGGGAGATGGTATCAAGAAATAATAAAGTCTTAAGAGATATTTTTAAAGAAATGTCCAAGCTAGAAAAATTCAAAGTAAATATTTGAAAAAGATCAAAGAATTTCTGAAGGTGTGCTGATTTTGAGGAAATTTTCTTTGAAGATTATTTGCTAAAGCATTCCGAGCTGATTCTGAAGAAAATTTCTTTCCAAAGTCTGAAAGTATTATTGTGAAAGTTTTGGGGAGATTGTTAATCGTTTGAAGACAGTTTTGGAAAGAATACCGTCAAAGAAAAAGGGGAGATTGTACTGACAGAGCTCAAAGTGAAGACTGTATTGCTATATCTTTCAACAGTGATCTTAAATCCAAAGGGGGAGATTGTTAGAGCATGAATCTGTTGGATACAAGATCAAGAAGATAAAAGTCAAGGTTTAAGAAGTCAAAGCTGAAGAAAGTCAACTCTCAAGTGAAAGTCAAAGTATTTGTATTTGTATTAGTTTTTAGTTTCCTTGTATTAGGAGTTGATATAAATACCTTGTCTTTGTATTTTGTTTAGTTAGTTTTTTAGTTGTCTAATTGTCATTTTGAGAAAATACGTATCTGAGAGAGAGAGAGAGAAAGTTCTTGAGAGAGAAAGTTTGTAATTGAGGAATTAAAAGTGAAATCAAAACAGGTAATTGATTGAGATATCTTGTTTGTTTGATTAATCTTGTTTAGAAACTAGAATCTGGAACACACATGAACCCATAATCAAGATAAACATTTGATAATATTTTAAAATGTCAGGATCTGATTCTTAACAAGAATAATGAAACTCAGAAACAATATTAAAGAAGTTGCGGAAAAACACTTTAATATTCAAATATCGATGTAACAGTAAAGTAGAAATCACAACTTGTAAACTTTATTGAATGATTAAAGTTACAAGCTTTCACACAAAACCTCAATTTTGATGAACAAGCTCACCAAGACGAATTCTACTTCTCTAGAACTAGGGTTGTAAACCTTGAGGTCAATTCTCTCTTGAAACAAAAGCATAGAATACTCGTCCAACAAACTATTCTGAATAATTCTATACATATACTGAAAATAAAATATAATTACAAAACATAAAATATCTTCAGTATATTCTTCCATAATTATCTTCAACCTTCCATGATTATCTTCAAACCTTGATCTGCGTGGCTTACCAAGATTATCACATAAGCAGTATTAAGTCATAGCAGCATTAACCCTCTGAGTAGTATTAATCTTCACCAGCAGTAGTAACTATGCTTAGCAGTATTAATTTCTATAAGCAGTAGTAATTTGGCTCAGCAGTAGTAACCATGTTGTACTGGCAGCAGTAATCATACTTAAACAAATCTTCAGTTCCCAACAATATCCCCCTAACTTGACTTTTAGAGAAGAGAAGTCAAGTTCTTCAGATGCTCCTAAAACTTCATTGCTCATAATCCTGTATCAGGATTCAGCCCCAAACTTTGATTAAGAGTTATCTGGATCAAGTATCTTGCCATTGCAGAATCTGGTGCACAACCAAGCTTTTTCTTCAACATAGCATGCAGCTTTAGCCTGCTATGGTTGTAAACTCTATCCACTAAGAAGTATTCAATGTGATTTGTATCTATAGCCAGTGCATATACTCCACTTCTTTCATACAGAGTCCAGTTGTTAATGGTTTTGAAAACATTTCTGATAACATGCTGAACTTCCTCTGGCTTGAACAACATGCATAGATATTCTATCACAAGTTTTGTAACTGGTATCCCTGGAGTTTTCAGCTTATCAGCATATAATTTCATCCCCACCTCAAACATTTCCTCTAAATCAGATCTGGAGCATACTCTTACAATCTTGGCCCAAGTAGGATACACTTCAAACTTGTCATCTTTCCTCTTAATCCTGATATACTCCATTCCATCTACTTCCATGGTATCCCAGTGAATAATCTCAGGAGGCTTGACACCAACCGGTTCAGCTGTTATAGGCTCAGGCACTTTTTCCATCACCACCATGTACATATTCACATCAGAAGTACTGGATGGTTCTTCCTGAGATTGAGCTTCCTGTTCATGAGACTTAGGTGCCCCTTCTTCTTCATCTACCTTCTGTTCTTTCTCAGCTTCTTCCTCATCCACTCTAGGTTTCTTAGCTGGTTTTCTTCTTGCCATCATTTTTGTTCTTTTCAAAGTCCTCAAACTTTCACCTAGAGTAGCTTCCTTCCTTGGTGTTTCTTGATCATCAGGAAATGGTTTTTGTATTTGAAGGTCATGCCTCTCTTTCATCTTCTTTTCCACTTCAACTCTTGCTTGGTCATTTCCTTGAAACTTAGTCATCTCTACCTCATACAAACCTTTGATTTGATCAAATGACATTTTTGTGAACATTTCCTTTTTGACTCCCACAGCACCTTTGAGGAAAGTGATCATCTTCTTTCTCTCTTGGGTGCAAAGTAGGTCTGTGAAGGTTGCCTCTTCTTTGCACCCATTTTGATCATTACAGGCTTCTTTAGAATTGCAGATTTCTTCTGTGCCATCTCTGTTGCCAAACTCTTTTGATATGCTTCATTAAGCTCTGCAGCTAGAGCTCTTTCCATCTCCCTATCTTTTTCCACTTGATCTTTTTCTGCTTGTTCAAGTTCTGCCTGAATTTTCTTAGCCAAAGCTTCATCTGACTCAACCAACTTTTGCTTTTTAAGTGGTTGGTCAGATTCCACTATCTTGGTTTTGCCTTTGTCCTTGCTTGCTACCTTATCAGCACTAGCTTTCTTGATAACCTCAGCATTGTCTTTGATGACAACTCCTTTGGTCTTTGAAGTGACCTTAGGAGTGTCATGTTTAGCCTTGATTAATGCTTCAGCTATCTCAATTTCTTCCAAATTGCTACTAAGGATGTCGGTTAATATCTCTTGAACAATTTCTGCTGCTTCATTTATTTCAGCAGCATTAACTGTTTTTGCTGCTTTGCTTGCTTCAGCAGCATTAACTGTTTCTGCTGCTTTCTCAAATACTGTTTCTGTTTCTACTGCTTTCTCTGTAACTGTTGCTTTTTCAAACCCTGTTTCTGTTTCTACTGCTTGTACCTTATCCCCACTACCACCAGCAAACTCCCCCTCATCTCCATGTTTCTCCCCCTTATTCTTAGCATTCTCCATGTTGACCTCAGCTTCTGACTCCCCCTTTTTGGGAGCATCATCCACTGGGTTCCTTCTTCTGAACTCAAATCTTTGCTTTGACCTTCTTTGAACCACCTTCTTAACCAACTTCTTTAAGGTGCTGATTTCTTCTTGCTGGTTGATGATGACTTTCTTGAGTTCATTTACAACCTTCTTGTGAGAATCCAGTTCAGTTGCCATGTTGGACATGGCAGAAATCAATTCCTGGTAGTCATATCTATCCTCACCTTCTCCAGGAGTGTTACCCCCTTTTGAGGGATCATTGGAATGTTTAATAGGGATCTCCATCCAGACTGAAGCACCACCTATTCCCTTGGTTTCTGGGCACCCGGGACCTTTGAATGATTGCTCATTCAAAGTTGTCGTGGGGAAGGTCTTAGTGATGTTACCACTGGCCTCCTCTGTGCTAGCAGGAGTAGTGGCAGCCTTCTCACCCACATGCTCATACATCTCCTTAGTGAGCACCTCCTTGGGGTTGGGAGATACCCCAGTGGTTTCCCTATGGATATTCTCTAATAGAGAATGCTCCATTACAGGGCTTTGAGGTTCTGGGTTTGTAGGAGGTACAACAAGGGAAGGAGCCTTGTGTACCTTTCTCTTAATATAAGTTTTGGATATAACTGGGGTTGGCTTAAGAACAAGGGACTGAGAGAGTGATATAGTGGTTCAAGGTTGGGTTTGGCTATAAGTGGGATGGTCTAATGAGGGCCTTGGCCCTGATGCCATACCTTCTTGATTGTGGGACACCACCATCATTGTAGAGAACAATGGGGTGTCAACTCCTTCCGAGTCCTTGGCAGATCTTTTCATATTTGAAAAGACTTTGCCCTTGGGGATTTTAGGTACATATACCGCATTAGACTGAGGCATATCCGTCAATTCAGAGGTGATAACTGCCTGGACAAATCTTGGATACATATAGAAACTCTTTTTATTATCCAAGTTTGACACAAGGTCATTGAAAATCATTTGTGAGAAATTATACTTTCTGGCAGTGGACAAGAAGACCAAAGCATAAGCAATGGTACTACTGAACTGACTCCATCCAGTAGTTTTTCGAGAAATACAGTGCATAAGAGTATGAACAAAGAAACGTCATTGGGGAGAAAAGTTAGCTTCGTAAAATTTGAAAACACCCAGTTGGCCTTCATACCCCATTCTTGTGAGATTGGAAAACAAATCCTCATTAGAGATAGAGGTAATACCTGAGGCATCGTCTAGTCGTAGACTGATGCGAATGACCTCTTCAGAGACTATCAAGGGCTTGTCACACACCCTTGTCTTGATAAACTGCACACCGTTTTCAGTAACAGCGGTGGCATTCGCCCAAAATTGCTTCTGGTGCTCGATGTAAATTTGTGGTGACACTGTAAGAGCATGAGCTATATGACTGGACTTGAGAAAATCAACTATTTGATGGAATCCAGCAGCCTGCTTAGGCTTTTGAAGCATTGTGATCTCATTGTGTTCATCAATAAATGCCATGGATGCCATCTGGCTTGAGGATTCTTGACTGAAACACACTGGTTCCTTGAGAGAAAAGAGTTAGAGAGAAGACGAACAGTATTCAAAGAGTCGTTGTGAGCTTTTTGGTGGGCAAAGAGGGTATTTATAGAATTCAGGAAAGAAGCAGTATTAACCCTAATTTCAGTTAAAGCAGTACTGACCCACTCGCAGTATTAACTGAGAGCAGTAGTAACCAACTAGCAGTATTAACTAACTAGCAGTATTAACTAACTAGCAGTATTAACTAACTAGCAGTAGTAACACATACCTGAAGTAGTAACTCAGACTAGCAGTAGTAATAATGAACCTGCAGTAGTAACTTTGCACTGGCAGCATTAAAACTGCACTAGTAGCATTAACGATACTTACACTGTTGAAGCTTGTGTTAGTCTGAGCAAGGCAATAAAACTTCCTGAGAAAGATGATTAGTAGCACCAAAAAAATAAACAAATAACAGGTATACAAACACTTTTTAAACATGAGCTCATTCAGAGTTGATCATGCCCACACTTGTGACCAAGAAAGTGAATCTACCCACATCAAAAGCTTTAGTGAATAGATCAGCAAGCTGGTTATCAGTATGAACTTTAGCAACTTGAATAAGCTTCTTTTCATTGCAGTCTCTAATAAAGTGATCCCTGATTTCAATGTTCTTTGTTTTGGAGTGCTTGACTGGATTGTTAACAATGCTAATAGCACTGCTATTGTCAATGAGGATTGGAGTATGAAGAAAGGTTACCCCATAGTCCATCATTTGATTCTGAATCCATAGAACCTGAGAGCAGCAACTTGTAGCAGCAATGTACTCAGCTTCTGTTGTGGATAAGGACACTGTGGTTTGCTTCTTACACTGCCAAGAAACTAGTCTTGCACCCAAAAGCTGACATCCTCTGCTTGAAGATGTGACTGTTTTGGCTTGACTTGGAATCTGGCACACACACACACTGGAAACATGATATCCGGTCTTGAGGCTGTGAGATACATGAGAGATCCAATCATTGATCTATAAAGATGGACATCAACATCCTCCCCCTCGAGATCAGCAGTGATCTGTTTGTGTGTTTCCATTGGTGTGCTTGCTGGCTTTGAGTCTGATAAACCATACTTATCTAGGATGTCTTTCACATACTTTGATTGACTTATGAAAATCCCATCTTTCTGTTGTTTCACTTGAAGCCCAAGGAAGAAAGTGAGTTCACCCATTGAACTC
The DNA here is from genome assembly GCA_954870635.1 of Arctium minus. Classification (NCBI taxonomy): domain Eukaryota; kingdom Viridiplantae; phylum Streptophyta; class Magnoliopsida; order Asterales; family Asteraceae; genus Arctium; species Arctium minus. The sequence continues at coordinate 26,695,146 of OX941090.1, read as the reverse complement.
ATTTTGAAGCTCTTGTGCATCAACTCTTCAAAGTCTCTACACATCTGATCTTTTGTGGATCCAAATATGATGTCATCCACATAGATCTGAACAAGTAGGGTGTCCTTCTTACTTCTTTTAATGAAAAGGGTCTTGTCAATGATTCCCCTTTCAAACCCATTTTCCAAGAGATAGGTAGACAGAGTATCATACCATGCTCTTGGGGCTTGATGTAGACCATAGAGTGCTTTCATAAGTTTGTATACTCTGTCAGGATATGATGGATTTTCAAATCCAGGGGGCTGACAGACGTATACTTCTTCATCAATTGTTCCATATAGAAAGGCACTCTTCACATCCATCTGATATACCTTGAACTTCATATATGAGGCATAGGCTAGAAACAGCCTAATTGCCTCTACCCGTGCAACTGGAGCAAAGACTTCCTCATAGTCTATGCCTTCTTTCTGAGTGTACCCTTGTGCCACTAGCCTTGCTTTGTTCCTGATTTCTATTCCTCTCTCATCCTTTTTATTTCTGAAAATCCACTTGGTGCCAATTGCTCTATGACCTTTTGGAAGGTCCACCAAGTCCCAAACATCTTGCAATTTAAATTGTAGCAACTATTCTTGCATGGCTTCTATCCAACTTGAATCTTTCATTGCATCATAAGCCTTCTTAGGCTCAATCTGAGATAGAAAGCAAGAGAGTACTGTACGTTGTTGATCCTGCAAATCTTGAAGTCTGCTTTGATTCCTAGTCATCATAGGAGAAGTGATATCTCCTATTACCAGCTCAGGAGGATGATTCTTCTGAGTTCTTGTCTGATGACTAGGTTCTTCATTAATTCCCACATCTAAATTGGAGTCATTTAAGTCAGCTGAGGGGATCTCATCAGCTACTTCTGGCTCTTCATGCTCTGGATTCTCCTCATCTCTTCTTTCTTCTTCACTCTGAATTGGTTCAGTAACAGTCTCCGTTTCACATATTTCAACAGGGTTCATTGTAGGTATGGGAAAGATCACAGACTGAGGAATAATATCTTGTACTTGTTCATCCCCTGATCCTCTACTTCATGATCCTGCATGATCATCACTACTGAAACCCAAAGAGTTAGTTAGTGAATCAATGTCAAATAACCACTGAGGACCTGAACCAATAGGATTTGGTGAGTTCTCATTGCATTTGACATTGTCACTTTCCTCAATTATTCTAGAAGAAGAATGAAACACTTTGTAGGCCTTACTATGAGATGAGTAACCAACAAGAAAACCATCATCTGCTTTGCTATCAAACTTTCCTAAGTGAGTTTTGGTATTGAGAATGGTACAAGGACACCCAAAAGGTTTGAAAAAACCAATAAATGGTTTTCTTTTATTTAAAAGCTCATATGGTGTCTTGTTCTTAGGCTTGACTACTAGAACTCTGTTTTGGACATAGCAAGCAGTATTAACTGCTTCAGCCCAGAAAGTAATTGGAAGTTTTGAATCAGCTAACAGAGATCTAGCAGCCTCAATCAGTGTCCTATTCCTTCTCTCAGCAACACCATTTTGTTGTGGAGTCCTAGGAGCACTGTATTGCCTCTCAATTCCTTTTTCCTCATAAAAGGTGTTTAGGTCAAGATTTTTAAATTCAGTACCATTATCTGACCTAATGACTTTTACCTTTTGATTCGTTTGGTTTTCAATTCTTAGAATAAAGGATTTGATCAGTCCACTTGTCTCATCCTTAGTCCTTAGAAAATATACCCAAGTAAATCTAGAGTAATCATCAACAATAACTAAGTAGTATGATTTCTTACCTATGCTCATGACATTTGTAGGACCAAACAGATCCATATGCAATAACTGAAGAGAAGAAGAAATTGTGTTCAACTCTTTGGACTTATGAGAAGTTTTGTGTTGTTTGCCTTTGAGACAATCAACACAATGATCATCACATGAAAAGACTTTTGAAGGCAGACTTCTTACAAGGTTGTTTTTAACAAGTTTATTCATTGTTTTAAAGTTCATGTGACACATCCTTCTGTGCCAAAATGATGATTCATCCAAAGAGGCTTTTGAAACAAGACAGTTTAGGGATGAATCATTTGAAACATTTTCCATATCCAAACAATAGACATTATCCTTTCTAGGAGTTCTTAGTAGTATCATCTTTTCATCAACTACCTTGAATCCAGGAGCAAAGATAATGCATTCTGAATCAGTGAATAATATACTATGTTTTTTGTCACAAACCTATGATACACTTAACAGGTTGTATCTTAACTGCTCAACATAGTAAACTTCATGATGTGCACTTAATGCCATCCTTTTGCAAATCTTTCAAAATTGAGTCTTTTTCTTTTGTCTTTGTATTGCTTGGGGACAAGATAAGTTTTTAGTTTGGGGTGGTGATAAGTACTCATTTTTTAGTACTTAAGCCCTTCTCTTTTAGCTTTTAGATAGGATTTTTCACTTCTAAACCCCAACCTTGAGTCATTTTTACCTTATTTTCTACTTATTAAGTTAATGGAGCTAGAGTATATGATTTACTTGTTTCTATTGGTAGAATGGCTAATTTGGTTACTTTTGGACAACTTTTGTGGATCACAGGTCATGCTGTAGCATCTGGGAAGCATGGATCTGATGAAAGAATAGTGGAAGATCAAGATGAGAGCTTAAATTAGCTTCTTTTGGATTGGAAAAGTTCTTTTGTTGACCCTTGGATAAACATTTTGGCTGGAAATTAGGATGAACTAAGTCTTAGTTGTCTTTTGTACTTTTAGTTACTTAGTTGTACTTGTTTCATTAGATGGTAATTAGATGCTAAGTATTTAGTTTGAATTTTCACTTTTGCCCCCTCCCTTTGCCTATAAATAGGGAGCTTGGGTTCTCATTTAATGTACACCTTGAAGAGTTGATCTCCATCAACTCTAAAACTTCTCCCTACTTTCTTTAATTAATGTTCTTAATGTTCTTCTTTCTTTCTTCCTTTTTCTTTTATTTTTAAAGCCTAGTTCATACTTGCATTTTATTTACCTTTCCATTTTCATCTCTAGATTTGCCATTTACTTTACGTCTTTATTTTTATGCAATTACTTTTAGTACTTTAAAATAGTGCATCTAGATAACGTCTTTACATTTCCTTGTCATTTACATTTTTGTCTTTACATTTCAAGTCATATACATATATTTATATATTTTCTAGTCATTTACATTTCAAGAGCATTTTACATTATGTTTACCTTTGTAGTTCTTAGCATTTTTCATTCTTTATTTATTGTAATGAGTAGCTAATCATATTAGCTTGAGTGTAAGGCGAAGAGTGGTTATGTAGATCTAAAAGAAAGTGGGTTTTTGTGACTTTAACCAAGTTTTATTGTTCCAACTCAAGTTTTATCAAGATAACACAACTCCTTGACAAATTGATCACTTTGATAGTGTTAAAGTGTGATGGACCTAGAGATAGGCCATTAAATAGCACGTCAATTTGACTAACATGGGAGGTAATATCGAAAGAGTTACTTGCAACGAGAGCTGTTACTTGTGTCTTTTAAAATGATTCATTGTTGATAAATGGTCACTTTTTCAAAGGGTTAAAATGGAGTAGACTTAGAGATAAGCTATTTGGAATACATCAACTTGGGAGGTACGGGGGTTATTTCGAAAGAGTAACTTTTAACGAAGAGAATTTGTTTCACCGGATATTTTGAGAACTCCATTCCCATCATTCCCTTATCTTGAACTTTGCTCAGAGATGAGATTGTTTATGGCTACTGGAATAATGGGATGGTGAGAGTCCGAGAGGAACGTGTCTTAAAATCGATAATAAAACTAGTTATAGTCAGAAGCATGCTGCAGCATTTCAATAGCATCATGCTATGACAGTGCTGTAGCATTGACCTGCTGGAATTTGGATTCAACTACCACCACAAGTCTTACACCCTTGCTTCTCATTTAATCTTGTTTAATCAGATCTATATTAACCAACCATTAGAAAATATGTCTTCAACATCGTCATCTGAAGTTAGTTTTTCATCTCGATATCTTGTAACCTAAGATACCTATCCCTGTGGAATACGATACTTGGTTCTTACCATTTTATTACTTGAAAGACGACATTAGATCTCATTGTATACTTGCTTTGAGGTTTAATTGAGGTTTAATTAGCACACATCTGTAGGTGTGTAAAAAGCACCCATCAATTACCAAAGGCAACCTGCCCTCCATCAATTTTCTTGAAATTCTTGAGGCAAGCCATGTTCCCTGTCATGTGCCTAGAGCAACCACTATCAACATGTCAAATGCTCTTTCCCTTGAGCTGTTGATTGCCCTGCACATAAGATAAATCAATTAGTATTGACTGGGAACCCAAGCCAAAGTGGTCTTGGGCCTCCCCTTCTCATCAAAGTACTTACACTCCTTTTTGATGATATTTTAAAATTTAGAATACTCTTTACTGGAGTACTTTGTCAAAATGATTGGTCTAGAAGCACAAACACTAGAAGCAGTACTAATTTTAGAAGTACTAACAGAGTTAGCAGCACACTAACAGGTTTAGCAGTACTAACCTTGTTAGAAGCACTAACAGAGTTAGCAGTATTAACATCTGATGAAGTACTAACAATGTTAGTTTTAGAAGTACTAATACTCTCAGCAGCACTAACATTGATAGCAGCAGTATTGCTTCTGGCAGCACTATCTTTGTCAGCAGCACTATTTGTGGTAGCAGTACTAACACTTTTAGTGCTTTTGGGAACCCACATCTTGACACTCTCTTTTACAGTCTTTTTCTTCATGTGGCTTTTAGATTTAACAGGTTTCTTAGCCACATGGTTCCTTTCATCCTTCCTATAACCAAAGGGTTTTTGCACAGATCTTTGAAAATTTATCCTTTGGTTAATAGGATTAAAATAACAGTGCTTGGCAAGATGGTTCATTTTGCCACATATGAAACAAGGTTTTGGTATGATGATTCTACTCAGATCAACTCCTTGTTTCTGAGCCCACTAATTATTCCAATTTCTTTGATTGCCCCTCCTTTTATCATGTTTTAGGGGCTCAGACTTATTACCCGCACACTGTTTGCAAAGAACAGGATTCACAACTGTAGTCTGCTTGTAATGGACCTTTTTAGACTTTCCCTCAGTCTTCTCTACGTCATCAGATTTGACCCAATCCCTTCAACCACCCTCATTGATAAGAATGTTATTTTCTAAGGGAATCTCACCACTCACAGTATTATCCTTACTCTTAACAGCTTCTTTCTCAGTCTTGTCCTAAACAACTACTTCATTTAAAGGATATATCTTAGTGGCTCCCTCATGCAAGTTCTTCCTATCCTTGGTCTCTAGCAAGTCTGATTTAGGAGGGATGTAGTTGTTGTTGTATGGTGATGGTGTGGTATTGTACCCAATTCCTGGTTTAAGCTTATCATGGATTTGGACCTTTAGAATTGAATCCATGGCTTTAGAAGCATATGAAAACTTTTCCACATCTAGCTTAACCTTGGCTAGCTCTCCTCTCAACTTTTCATTCTCCTCTCTAGACTTTGTCAGTTGGATTTCTAGCTCATTTTTCTTCCACTTCCAGTAATTTGTATCATATGTGTGTTGAAGTTCATTGGCTTTGAACCCTTTAATTTGTTCCTCAAACCTCTCAACAATTTTCACATAGTCTTTTCTACCCTTTTCTAACCTCTTAAGGTCATCACTCATACTCTGGTTGTGATCCCTGTACCTTTTAACAGTGTCTATACAAGTTTGAGAACGGAGATTAGAGAGTACCTCAGTTGGAAGATCAGATACCTCTGCCATGAGATCTTGATTTTGAATGGCCTCTTCTGCTTGATCACTCCAGTCAAACACCATTCCTTGTTGAGAAACAAGAGCTTGAGCAGAGTTTCTGTTCTGGTTGAAGCTTCCAGTCTGAGCTTGTTGGTGATTGTTGTGAGACACTCCACTTCTCCATTCCCTGGAAAAGTGTCCCTTCATATGACACTTGTAGCACTCCACCTTTGACTTATCAAAGCCTGCTCCATCTTCTCTTCTTTGGGAGAAGTTGTTCCTCCCAGTCCTCTTGATGAACTTCTTCACCCTCATAGAAAGCATGGCCATCTGCCATTTAATATCCATCTCTTCAAGATCATCAGGATGAAGCTGTTCCAAGTCATCATTGATTAAAGAGGAGTTACCATGGCTGGAAAGAAAGGCTTCAAAAACAGATTCATTGCCTTTTTCTTGATTTACTCCATTAGCAGCATTAACTGATTCAGGGTTAGCAGTAGATCAGTTGATGCTGATAAGAGTGCAACATTATGAACATATCCAGTAGGCTTCTTTTTTGCTTCCACCTCAGATTCAAACACTCTCAGATCATTGTACAGATCATCCAGTTCCTTTTCTTCCAATTTGTCATTCTGTCTGAATGAAACAGTGTACATGGTCCATTCATCTCCAAGAGATCTGAGGAACTTTCGGTTGACATCATCTTGTTCCATCTGGACTCCAACAGTAGCTAACTCACCAATTAACTTATTGAATCTATCAAAAGTTTGAGTCATAGACTTATTCTTTGAAGATGTAAAATTTTCATATTGCTGCTTGAGAATATCCCTTTGATTCCTCTTAGTGCTCTTGGTGCCAGCAAATCTCTTCTCTAAAGCATTCCATAGAATCTGAGCATCAGTGCAGTGGTGAAACTGATGTTGATACTCATTAGGAATGGCCAAAAGCAGGGTGCTTAAGGCTTTCATCTCCAATTGTCTCACTTTCTTCTCAGCATCAGTTTTTGGAGGTGGTCTTCTTCCATCTTGTCCAATTTTACCTTCAGCAGAGGGACCATTCTCAACAATGTCCCACATAGAAAAGTCTGTAAGGAGGATGTACTGCTTGATCCTAATTTTCCACATGTCAAACTCATTAGGTTTGAGCATGGGAACCTTTGAAACAAGAGTACTATTTGATTCAACTGTGTTGTCCATGATGAATGAAGGTTTCTGAAAATACTAGGCTCTGATACCACTTGTCAGGATCTGATTCTTAACAAGAATAATGAAACTCAGAAACAATATTAAAGAAGTTGCGGAAAAACACTTTAATATTCAAATATCGATGTAACAGTAAAGTAGAAATCACAACTTGTAAACTTTATTGAATGATTAAAGTTACAAGCTTTCACACAAAACCTCAATCTTGATGAACAGGCTCACCAAGACGAATTCTACTTCTCTAGAACTAGGGTTGTAAACCTTGAGGTCAATTCTCTCTTGAAACAAAAGCTTAGAATACTCGTCCAACAAACTATTCTGAATAATTCTATACATATACTGAAAATAAAAGATAATTACAAAACATAAAAGATCTCCAGTATATTCTTCCATAATTATCTTCATCCTTCCATGATTATCTTCAAACCTTGATCTGCGCGGCTTACCAAGATTATCACATAAGCAGTATTAAGTCATAGCAGCATTAACACTCTGAGCAGTATTAATCTTCACCAGCAGTAGTAACTATGCTTAGCAGTATTAATTTCTACAAGCAGTAGTAATTTGGCTCAGCAGTAGTAACCATGTTGTACTGGCAGCAGTAATCATACTTAAACAAATCTTCAGTTCCCAACATAAAATTTTCATGTTATTTTTAGAGTTTTTAGCAAAACACCAAAAGTTATGGGCGTAGAAAGTGTAGCTTCCAAAAATTAATTATAAGATTATGAATTATAATGAAGATAAACATTTAAATATTAACATAAGCAAATAATGAATTAATATTATAAACTAATTGGATAAGCATCTAAACATACCAATATTAAGATGAACATTTAAACTAACTATCTAAATATATGAATATTATAATCTAATTTGATAAACATTAATAAATAATAATAATAGTTATAAACGATAAATATTATCATATCCATAATTAAACGGTAATTGATCTAAATAAAATAATATTAACGTAATTAAATTAACCAATTAAACATGTCAAGATTGTACAAATTGAGGATGACTAAATAACGAACAATATGTTTAAAACAATAAAAGTTGTACAAACACAATTAAAATAAATAAGATGCAACAAATATTTTAATAATTAATAGTCTAAAGAATAGATTTAATAGGTACAATAAACTAAAACTAAGTAAACATGTTCAAAATTAAGTCAAGATTTACTAGTATAGATAAATAATATTAAACTTAAATAAAAGTTAATATAATAAATATTTATTAAATAAAAACGTCATATAAAGTAATGAATAAGACAATTAAGTTTTTTTTTCCTTTAAGAAAATGATAATACATATCATCTTGTGGGATATATGGCTCCAAGTTCTGAATTATTTATATAAGTCCTTTTTATAATTAAAAAGAAAAAAATGAAAACAAAGTCAGACAATTATCCAAATAATTCAAAATTAGATCATAATCATAATAAAATCACATATAGATTCAAATAATTATTTTTTAATATAATTTCTTTTCTTTTTACGGCAATATCAATTTTATTTATTTAATTATTTCAATAAAAAAAATTAAATAATCATGAATGCAATTTGTTTTTTTTCTTTTCTTTTATGAATTCAATTGATATCAATCACGAAAATAACGGAAGTATTCTACAAAAAACTTAAGAATTAAAAAGAATAAACATGATTTCATAACATTCACTTATGAAGATATTGATAGAAAACTTACTAGATTTTTCTTTTTGATATGTGTGGCAACGAGAAAAAGATAACGGAGTAGTGATGCAATTTTGCGACAAGTCGTTCAACGACAAAGTGCAACAACCATTTAGAGACGATGAAAAACAACTTTAAGCTTTACGTGTTGATAACGTGTTAAAGGAAAAAGCGTATAGAACACAAGCCCGTTCCTGACATTTTATAGGCCCTGGGCCAGATGTAAAAATTGGCCCTCGATAACTACGAAATTGTTTTCAATATATTGTTTATATTATAAAAAATAACATTGAATTCAAGAAATACTAATAATTCATATAAAAACGTTTTTTCCCAGTATTCCTAGTGCAAGATCAATCAATAATTATTTCTAATATCATATTATCTACCATATCATTTTTACATAACATCGTCAATCAGTTCCACCATCAAATGCATCTTATGATATACCTTTAATATATAGATTGAAATTATTTAACGTCACTATGTTGACCATTCGGAGTAACAATTTAAGTAAATCAACATAAATCAGTTGATATTCCACATGTTACTTGATGTTAATGTTTTTCATCATCATTTTAAACTTTTAGGGTTGAAACAAACTTTTTAAGAACCATCAATCTTAGAATCAAAAGTTCATATTGGTTATAGTTTAAAATCTTATTTTTGTTTTAGAGATAGTGTTGGGTCATCAAGGATTTGAAGCTGACCACCCCTTCAGCTTGTTATTTCATATCTGTAATATGTTGATCATCTCCATACTTAGCTTATTTTAAGGTTCTTTGTAATAGCTTAGTTGTGTCTCAAAAGATCGGTAAAGTCGAAGACCAACCAAAATCAGCAATAAGTAAGCCATCTGATGTGGATCAAGACAAGCTTCCAAGATCACTAAGTTGAGCATCTGCCGAAGTTGTCCCCTTCGGTCGACAGATATTATACATGTCGATCCACATCCTTTTTGGTCGGCAGGATGAGCTTTTGTCGATAGAAGTTATTCTCGGCAGATTACTCTAATAGTCAAATCATCATGATTTGGCTAGTTCCCCTCTTTCCAACATCCTTCTGACAAAACGATGGAACATTCTATTGCACAAAAGATATTCACCCGAGTTCTGAATTGATGGAAACCTTCTCCAAAAAAATCTCAAAAAGATTTGTGCCAGATATATTTTATTAAGGTATTGTCTTATAAAGGTACAAAGGTCTTCTTTGTATCCTGATAAGTTATGTCAAATATCTTTTTCTTTGTGGAAGAAAATCTCAGGGATCCAATATCAGTTTGACAAGTGTCATTTGCATTCAATGCATAAGATAGTATATAAATGTGAAGAACTTCTCCATGTAAGCCACACTTTTACAAGAGAACTATGTGCACTCAAGAAAGGTGACAATCTCACTCTCTCATCCTCATAGCTTTTAATCTTTGTGATTTCAAGTTGTGTTATAAGTTTCTTTGTGAAAAGATTGTTAGAATAGTTTATCTGTTCTTTCTGCAACAATCTTTATAAGTTTTCTATGTGTAACTCTTGATAGTTATATCAATAAAAGAATTAAAATTAAGTGCAAATTTTGTGTATTGTATTCAAACCCCCCCCCCTCCCTTTCTACAATACTTGTTTTACTTTCTTATTTACTTTTGGGACAAACAGATAGAAGAGTATTTAAGATTCATGCACCCGAACCACAAGGGTTGTGGCGTACTGGTTAAGGCCCTGGGGGATGTGATGGAATATCTCATTTGCTAAGGGTTCGAATCCATGCGTACACAACAATTATGGCCACTAAGGTTTAATCAGGTCTGATGTCTTACAGTCATAATTTGTCAATGGATTAGTCTAGGCATAGCCTAGGACACCATTCCAAAAAAAAATTCATGCACCCGCCACCCAGTATTAGGTAATAAGGAGTCAATAATGTATGAAGAAAAGAAGTATCTTTGAAATCCTAAATATAGATATATGTTGGGTCGTCTCATATAGTTTGGTAATTGTTTTCAAAAGGTAAAGAGTTTTCTTAGTTAATAACAAAAAATCTACATCCAGGGTTCAAATCCAGGCGCTGCCAAGGCTCTTGCGGCCACAGAGGTTCACCTGCGATGACTCCAGGTCATTCGTGGTCGCCCGGGGATTAGTCGGTATGCGTAAGCTGGCCCGGAAACCCACGGTTACCAAAAAAAAATCTACTACATTCTAACACAATAATAAAATTCATGTTGATGGAATAATGAGTACGTCGAAGATAAGTAATAGAGTATATATCAAGGATTAATGACAAAAATAGTTTTTAGATAAAAAAAAATTAGAGAAACAATAAGTAATACTATAAAATGAAAGACTAAATAACTTTTTACAAATTTTCTTGTCCAATGTTATTAATTAATACATGTTTGGGCCCTTAATATAATGTTAAATTCTTTTTAGATCCTATTATATACAATTTCTTTTGTCTTTTTTATTTACAATTTTGTTAACTACTGATATATAGTATATACTAAAAAAATTGGGCCCCTATTTCATTTGGGCCTTGGTCGTACTCCCGGCCCACCCTCCCCCAGGGACGGCCCTGATAGAACAACAATAGAATAAAGAGAGAAGAAATTTGTAATTATCATTAATCATAAGCCCTTTATATAGGGATGAGTTACAAGTAGATAACTACGAGATAGTTTAGTTCTAATCAATCTCTGATATATTTATTTCTATCTATATCGCCATTTCCTTTTGACGATGGCACGCTTATCCTACAACATCTAACTATTATTTAATTAATTAATAAGTGTAATATTTTTTTTAAAAAAATGAGTGCATTTTGTATATATTTATCTTGGGAGGGATAGAATATTATAATATTTCTCTCGATATCTATACTAAGGGGACGTTTGGTTCATTTTAAGGAATATGAATGAAAATGAAAATGGGAATGAAGTAGAATGGGAATAAGAATGAGCATTGTATTGATGTTGTTTGGTTAAACCAATATAAGCAATAAAACATTATTTTATATAATATTTTTTAATACAAATATGTGTCGTCCAATACGAAAATAAAAAATATATTTCATTCAACATCGAGAGATGAAGGGCGTATGGGAAAAAGTGACTGAGTGGGAATAAGATTTTCATTCCCCCCCAATTTGGTCAGGAATGAAAATTAATGGGTTTGAGGTAATAAATGGGTTTGAGGTAATGGGCATATTATATTATGTCAAATCAAACAACATTTTTCATTCTGATTCTCATTCCTTACCCCTCGATACCTCCAATCAAACACCCCTAAAATAATGTACTATGGACATTAGACTATCTTCATTAGCAATCTAAACCAATCTCAATATACTAAAAGACAAAACAAGTAAATAAAAAGAATATAAAAAATTATATCATTATTGCAAACCAAATCAATCTTAATCACAATGTGAACTAAGATTGCAATCTCATTCTCTTTTCTTATTATTAAATAAATTTAACAAAAGGAAGTATATGATTGGTTGAAGCAACTAGTTTTTTTATTTTCTAATTCCCAAAATAATAATAAAAATATTATAAATATGATAAAATATTAAAAAATATATGAATTTATAAAAATATTTGAGATAGGATTGGATCACTAATAAACCATAAAAATTGTAGCATTAGTTTGGAATTGAAGATTGGATAGGTGGAAGAGAAGGAAATTAATTTTTTAATAGAGATTGAGTTGAAAACTTGAAATAGATTGTTGATAAACAGTCTTAAAACATCAAACTTGTTGGAACACACTTTATTTATATTGTTTTTTTTTTTTTTTTGTTAAATTTTCATAATTACAAAATGCTTGAAATTTATGCATTTTATTTCACACAGTTTTTAATTTAATAGTTTTTACATGTTAATTATATTATATAATAAATTACTTTTATATCAATTTTAAATTTTTAACAATTTTAATTCGTATTTTGAAAACTAACTATTTTTTGGAAGGAAAAAAATTAAGGGATCGATATTGAACATGATCTCAATGCATCAACTGAAATTACAAGAGAAGTGTCACCGATAGGGATCGAGACAGTAAAACATTGATAGATGATGTGGTCCGATTCTAACAATGTTTTGTTTATTATATACAAATCAAGAATAAAAAGTTCACTTCAAACTTCGAAATGCATTAATTTATTATTTATGGATGCATTATAACAATTCCAATGTTTAAAATGCATATCAGTATTGTAATATAGTTTTTCTTTTATATAAAAAGATAATTGAATTAGGAATTAATTATAATATAAATAAGATAACTTATTAAGTCATTATAAAAATAAAAAATAAAATATGGTTGTCTAAGAGTATTAACGAAATTTAAGGTAGAAAAAAATATATTACTGTTTTGATGTAGAAAATGTTGTTATTCATCTAAAAAGCTACTCTTTACACCAAATGTTTCTTCCTCTGAGTGATATGTTAGATACAACAGCCACCTATATATGTAGTTGCAAAATAGGTGTTTTTTAGTCAAACTTGTACCTTTTTTTTTTGAACGGCAGCTAAACGTACACACCTGCCCCGACCGAAGTCGACGAGGTATCCGGGATCCATACGGGCACCCGACTAATCCTCGCAACCATGGACCGTTACCGATCCATAGCCTCGCCCATGCCCGACCCGAAGGCCGACCCATGGACTGGGGTATCGCCACCCGTTCCCCCAAGGAATCGAACCCGGGTAGACAGGGATGCCATCCACTGTCCCACAAGGATGTTACCGATCGCTGGGCTACAAGGGCTTTTAAGATTTGTATATTGTATGTTTGATGAAATGCTTAAAAGGAATTGTATGGGTAATTTTTTGTTTGGGTGTTTCGGATTGTTTATTTGAGGTGTTTTTTAGTTTATTGCGATTTGACACCGGAGATAAGCACTTTCGAGTATTTGGATGAGGAAAAATTAAAATGACTTATAGATGTGACAAACCGCTGAAAAGCACTTTTTGATAAGTCATTTGGTTTTAACTTATCAACTTATTTGAAAAGTGTTTATCACTTTTTTGGTTATTTTATATGTATAAGCAATCTCAAACACCTTAAAATAACAACTTATTAGCTTATTACGTTTTGGTACCACAATAAGCTAATCCAAACACTTTTTTAAAAACTCCGGTTTGACACCGCATAAGTTGATAAGCACTTTTTAAAATAAACATAAGTTGTTTTAAATAAGCAATCCAAACACCCCCTTAATTTTATGTTTCTTTAATATATGTATGGTGTTTGATGAAATTTCTAATCGACTCCTATTGGGTGAATAGGTTTAATTGAAGGCAATGGATAGAGAGCAACTAAGAGGAAGATGGTGATACGGACAGGGTTGTTTGTTTAACTCTTAATGGTTCTATTAAGAGGCAACATCTGAATCGTTAAGAGGTAAATCTTGTTTGGCAAAAAAAAGTCGGTCTCTTAATGGTTCCAAAACCCTCTGAATGATTTTGTATATTGACCTTGTCTTAACCATTCAGAGCTCTGATTTCATTCTTAAGAATTAGCAAACAACCATATTTCATTTCACACTATATCATAAGAGCCTCTTAATCATTATGACCACTTAATCATTCTGCACCAAACCATTCAGCAACTGCCAAACAACCCCTAATTAGTTTTTTTTAATTCTTCCATTGTTGTTTTATTTCTTTTACTTCCTTACGTTTTTATTTTATTAATTTGCATGCTTTAAGTCTTGGGAAGTTATTAGGAGAGTAATTAGGAGTCATTAATGGGTAGTGGTCCTAATTTATGTAATGGGTCTTTACATATTTTTGTATGGTTATCATTTGGGAGGAATGCAGTAAAAAGTTATCATTTTCTTCTTTCTTTACTCTCTGGTTTTGGAGATCGCCTGTCTCGAATCGGGTTGTAACAATTGGTGCTTTCATTGAGAGTATTACAGTATGCCGCCACGCAAGGATGTACCGTCGTTGGAAGAGTCCATGGCTCAACCTGCTGAAAATCTCGCCAAGCTTCAAGCACAGTTCAGTCAAGACCGGGAAGAGTTAGCCACCACCATTTCTGTCGCAATCACAACAGCTCTCAACAACAGGCCATCATCCTCTCATAACCCTTTCGCTGTCAACGATCTGCACTTCACCCCTCCTACTCCACCTCATAAACTACCCATTAAACCACCTAAGATGCACCTTTCGACATTTGACAGAACTAACCTGCTGGACTGACTCTTCCAAGCGGAGCAATACTTTCGGTTCTACGAGATCACTCCCGAGAATCGTTAGTCACTCGCATCTTTTTATTTGAAGGGTGATTCCCTAAGTTGGTATAAATACCTCTTCAACAATCGGCTTCTCACATCATGGGATGGATTCACGCGAGCCTTGGAACTTCGTTTCGGTCCTTCGAGGTACGAAAACCACCAGGCCACCTTGTTCAAACTACAACAAACCTCTACCGTGACAGCCTATCAAACTGAGTTTTAGAGGCTTAGTAATTGTGTTATTGGGTTATCTCAAGAGGCTTCACTCAATTGTTTTATTTTATCTCGGGGTTACGAAGGGATATCAGTCAAGAGTTGGTCGCTCACAAACCGCAGACGTTGAACAGGCTATCAGCCTTACGAAGTTAATTGAAGACAAGCTAGCTGATTATAGGCCCTACCGGCTATACGACACCTTTCGCCGCCCACATCCAACACCCCTTCCTACCAGTCAAGCATTTCAGTCCGGAGGAAATGCAACGTCGGAAGGCACAAGGGTTATGTTTTCGGTGTCCCGAGAAGTTCCATCCATGGCACCAATGCAACCCTCCTCAACTCTTGATGATCGAGTATCATGAGTCGTCGATGCCCCATGACAACATGCCCCTAACTGAACCTACTCTTGATCAAACCCATAACCCAGATATGGGTGCCTCCATGGCCGAGGAGGAATACCTGCGACATTTCAGAAGCCACTTGGGAGAACCGGGATGAGATCCTAGCTGTTTTTTTATTCCCGACCTAGCGGACAAGGTCGTAGTTAATGGGCAGGAATTGATACGAACGCGTGTTTAGTTTTTGTTTTTAATTCTTCCATTGTTGTTTTATTTCTTTTACTTCCTTATGTTTTTATTTTATTAATTTGCATGCTTTAAGATTTGGGAAGTTATTAGGAGAGTAATTATGAGTCATTAATGGGTAGTGGTTCTAAATTTATGTAATGGTCTTTACATATTTTTGTACGGTTATCATTTGGGAGGAATGCAGTCCAAAGTGATCGGTTTCTTCTTTCTTTACTCTTTGGTTTTGGAGATCGCCCATCTCGAATCGGGTTGTAACATATGGTCATAGATTTCATGGTTGATTACTACAATAATATCTAGACTTTCCCTATTCACAGCCAGGTTGAGGTATGTCCCTATCTCATTCCTTTCATTTTCACTGTTTCATATAAAAAATTAACTAATTTGTCTATTCCGAGATTAAATAGTCGACTCAGCCAACTATTCCATGTTAAACTTTTGGTTATGAACATCATCACTTTGTTTTATGGTCCGATTGTTTATAGAAAGTAACATGTGAATAGGAATAGACGACGGAGCGTTATACTTCTAAGCAAACTAGTGTTGTTACCGCGCGTTGCGCTGTGGCGATAACTTTTTTAGACAAAAATTGAATTAAGTTAAGCATGGCATGATTCTTTTACATATAACATACTAAACTAAATGAACCGATATTTCACTTGATATGAAGTACCTCATCATTTTTGTTGTTCCTTTAGACGATGCACATTTATACATTTCAAAGACGTCCCTATCATTTATATATATATATATATATATATATATATATATATATTCAAATATAAACTCCAATCTATCATCTCACTACCAAATGGGGATGACCAAAACCAAACTACAATTAAAGATTTTAAATCTTCAAATTAAATATCAGATTATTTAGAAGTTTTAGACCAAGTTAAAATGAAATGTATTTCTTTAGTGTTTAATTTGCATATATTGATAATATTAATCCGTTTCTGTTATGAAAAGTTTAAGATGCACCATTAATAAATGCCTTTTAGGTTATTTAGAAGTCAAATAACATTTTTCACGATACTACCTCATATATCTAACGTAACAATTTATTTTTCTGCTTACTTTTTATTTGGATAAATCTTATTTTGTAGAAGAAGTATCACCTAAAAACATATTTGGTCAATGAACCTTTTTACTTATCAAAGACACCCCTCATAATTTTTATATATAATCTATTTTTAATGTCTATTAAAAAAAATATTTAGCAAATGCATTTTTTTTCACATTTCAATAATACTTTTATTCTTTTTACATACTCAAATCTATTTCCAACATATGATCTCTCCATCGATGTGGAATGATCAAAACAAAACCACAATTCAAAATTTTAAAATTTTGATATATTACAATGTCTAGGGGTGTACAGAAAATTCCCAACCCGCGAACCGACCTACCCAACCCGCTCCCAACCCGATTAAACCCGAACCGCCAAACCGCTAATTATAAGGGTTGAAATTGGGTTAGGATAACTCAACCCAACCCAACCCGTCAACCCGCCGCTATTTTTTTATTTATAAAATTATATATATATATATATATATATATTTATTTATTTACAGCTTAAGACTCAAGTTATAAAATACAAAGTCTGATTTATAATTTTCAGTTATATAATTTATAAAGCCCATGTTAACTAACTAAATAAAGGCCCAAAGATTTAGCCCAAATTATTTCAAGCCTTAATCATTTACTAACTTACTATGCACCTCATACTCATTGACTCATTGTCGCTTGAAATTGAATTAGGTTTTGGGACTGAAGTAGTGAACTGAACGATCGAACATCGAAGAAATCAAGAAACTGCTGCCGCTGCCGACCGCTGCCACCTACTGCCGCCGCTGCTACACGCCTACAGGTAATTTTAACAATGTTTCTTTTTTCATTCTTATATATTCTTAAATCTTAATAAGTTGTTTAATTTTTGTTTTTTAATGTAGACAAACTCAAGGAGAATGCATCATTGGGGTCGGAGAGGTCCAAGAAGGTCGTGCTTGATTAAGGATTTGAATCGGTTGCCTATTTTGATGATTGTAATGTAATAACTTATAACTTTCTTGAGAATACTTTTAGTATTATTTATCGTATTTCAATCTACAAATTTTTATAGATTACTAATCCGCCAACCCAACCCAACCCGCCCTAACCCGCAAGGGTTGGGTTATACTTTTGAATGGGTTTGGTTGGATTGGGTTGAGATTTTTCAAACCACCATAATTGGGTTGGGTTGTAAAATTGCCAAAAATCGCCCAACCCAACCCGCGTACACCCCTAACAATGTCAGCTCATACATATATCATATTCTTTTTATAGTCACTAATATCAATGGACATTCACTTATATATAATTTAGTATTATTATGAGAATAATAATTAATAATACGTTATATTATATTAAATTATTATAAGTAGTTCATTTATGTATATTGATTACAATAAGGTTTTTTACATGCAAATAAATTGTATTAAATTGATGTGATTAATCATTATCTTCATTATATTTTTATTTATATCAATTGTAATCAGTTTCTTACTTTATTCAATTGTTATATAAAAATATACATATTATTGTTTTCAAGTGTCATGTAAATAAAAGGCATTGATTTTAATAAGAGTTGAAATGATTAGTAAAATTTAGAACTTAGGAAAATTGTAGAAGACAAATTTAAAAAAAAAAACCTCTAAATCCCAACAAAAGTTAAAAATAAAAAAAATATTCTTATGTAAATAGTAATTAATGTTAATGGTTTTATTACTTATATATAAAAATAGAAGTATTTTGTAAATAATAATTAATGATAAGTTATATTATAGTAAATTATTGTAAGTATTTCATTTATGTATATTGATTGCAATAAGGTTTTTTATCGTGTAAATTAAAATGTATTAAATTGACGTGAATATTGATGAGTCAATTACTCCCTCCGTCCCAAAATAAGTGCTTACATTACTATTTCAGTTTGTTCCAAAATAATTGTCCAATTTCAAAAAGTAAATGTCCACTTTCCCATTGTACCCTTGAGAAAATTTCTCTCTCTCTGTAATTAAGTGTAAAATTGTATTTTGGTTAATTAAAAAGCGTAATAATTACACACACGGTGTGCCTCTTTCATTGTGGACATTTATTTTGGGACGGAGGGAGTAACATTTAGTTCACATATTTATATTACATAAAAAATTGACCATTGACATTAATTAGTATTTACATAACACTTATTAGTCATTTTGTACTTATATAAATAAATGACATAATTGAAAGATCAATATGTACATAATACTCATTTTATATTTATATATTTCATTTTATTCATCAAGTCAATTTCATTATAACCTATCATTATATATACAGTTGTGTTTATTTACCTTTCTTATTAATTTATCCCAATTATAATCAATTTCTTATTGTATCAATTATTATGTAAATAAAAATATACATATTATCATATTTAAGTGTCGTGTAAATTAAAAGTATCAAGTTTAACAAGAGTTAAATGATTAGTAAAATTTAATACTTAGAAAAAATATAGAAGACGGAAAAAAAAGAACTCTAATATCCCAACAAAAGTTAAAAGAGATGTATATCCATATTGGTCTTCTCGAAATAAACCTGAAAAAATAAAAATGATGATTGAAAAATAACACATTGAAGTTTGTTAAGGTTATATCACATATTGTAATACGTACTTGAAAGATTCGATTATCGAACCGTTGTTGCCATTAAAACTCTAAAACCGCTGTCAAAAACAAACCCCTGGTTCCTTTGAGAAAAAAAAAATAAGACAAACACAGAAAAATAAATAAACTCTAAAATCCCAATGAAAGTCAATAAGAAATAATACACGGATTAGTTTTGTCAAAAGTAAACCCGAAAAACGATTTGTTGAAGAAAAACCGTTTATGAAATGAAAAAACAAATCAAGTGGTCAACGGAGAGAGAGAGAAATAGTTTACATGAAAATTGATTTTGTTGAAGAATAATGATTTGTAAAATGAATAATACATCAAGTGATGGAGAGGAAAAAGAAGACATATAGTGATGAAAAAATCATGATGCAACATGGAAAGGTTTTGAGGTTTCACCTTCAAGAAGAAGATGAAAAGATTTGGAGGTTTTACCTTTGAAATGAAGATGAAAGGTTAGGAGGTTAAACTTTTTAAAATTACCAAAACAACCCCTATATCAATGAATTTTATCTTTTTAGTATAGGGACGGAAAAAAGTCTTTACCATATCAAATACTTTTTTTAAAAATCAAAAATCATAGAAAAAAGAAAAATAGCCTTATAATGCTTAGGAGATGTCACCTCATTGTTGATGGTTTCTCTTTGATATATATATATATATATATATATATATATATATATATATATATTGATTGATTTTTTTCATAATTACAAACTTTGTTATAATAAAAAACTGAATTATCTAAAATATTTTTCTATGTTTTAGATAGGATTTGATTTGATACACCATTTAAGTTTTATTTGTCATATAAGATATGTATGGTGGCTGATTTGCACTTTGAAATGATTAAATAGTGCCTTGTTTACGTTTTGAGGTCTATTTAGGCTTACTTTTGTAGGGATTTCATGGTTTCACTATATTGTTGTTAGTTTGGTTGTTTTTCAAGCAACATTGAATGGTGTTAATTTATCAGCCAGGATATCTTCACAAGCTTTTTTTTTTCCTGAATCTAAATACATGTGCAGCGTGAAACCTTGTAAGCAATTCGTCAAGGTGATGTTTCTACATCAGTATTTTGTGGGCCTGGATTTGTTAAATGTACCTAGCTTACAGGTATAAACTTCTATTGTTTATTCCTATAATCACGTCTTACTTTAGACAAACATTCGGGCCCACAAAACAAAGTGAAGATTTGAACAACCAAAATTGTAACATGCAAGAGTCACTTGAGTCGTTTATCTAACTTAAGCAAAACTAGTTTAATTTCGATATGAAACGGTGAAAAGGAAAGAAATGAGTAGTGGCATACCTCAATTTGGCCAGGGAAAGTCTAGATATTCTTGTAGCAAGGCAACCAGCAATGAAATCTATCATCTTGTGGTCATTTTCGCTTAGTTGCTCTAAATTCATTGCCTTCCTATTCAACCCATTATCCATGTCATGTATTCACCAAACACCGAATACCTTGTATTGAAAATCAAACACCAGACATATATTCAAGAAACATAAAATAGGCAGAGGCTATGCATACAATTTCTTTTAAGCATTCCATCCAACCTCAAACAGGTAGTAGATGAATCTCAAAGTAAGAATTTTTTTTTTAAAAATTACCCAATGATGTTTACAACTACATATAGGTTGCTGTCATACACAAATATAATGGCATTTTGGTAAATAGTTAGATGGCAATTTGGTAGATTAAAGAAAAAAAAAAAGTTAAATGGTCTCAAAAAATAACAATACATCTCCAATGACTCTTCTGCTGGCCAATCACAGCCTACCATGTGGCAAGCAAAAATTTTTAAAAAAAAATTATCCAGATTCAGTCCCTTTTAACCCAGTCCGAGTAACCGGGCTTAACCCAAAATGCTATAAAAAATCATAACCTGTTGGAGAACAGAGAATTTACGCAGAAAATTATGGAATGAATTCAATTGACGGAAGGGAAGAGAATTTGATTAATTGATGAATAACCAAAGGGAAATTACAACCACACTTCCAGGGAAAAACTCCCTCTCTCTAAGCTATCTAGCTAAGAGCCTAACAAAGTTAGTTATTTCTCACATGTCCCATACACACACTATTCCCTCCCTTTTATTCCCACACTCTCTCCTCTAACAGCATATTAGCCACTTGACTGTTTTACCCCTTTCCCCCTTCTAGAATAAACATGAATAATTTGTGGGCTTGGGTGTCGTTGGGCTCGACTGTTTGAAACCCCATCATTACTCCCGTCTTCCAAAAAAGTCTTGTCCTCAAGACTTAAGTCCGGGAACTGACTCTGTATCGAATTGGCATTTTCCCACGTTGCCTCTTCCACCGAGCAGCCCTTCCACTGAACCAACCACTGTTGGATTTGTTCATCATGCTCCGTGACTATACGAGACCCCAAAATCGCTGTTGGCACCGATAAGTCATAGGCCCCTGTTTCTAACTCCGGAGGCAATATGGTCTCAGTAGGTGCTTGAACAGCCTTTTTTAGTAAGGAAACGTGAAAAACAGGGTGTATTTTAGAGGTTGTCGTCAAGTCCAATTTGTAAGCGACAGGCCCAATTTTTTCTAGAATCTTAAAAGGTCCAAAAAACTTGGCTGCCAATTTATGGTGAATACGTTGAGCCACTGACATCTGTCGGTATGGTTTCAACTTGACATAAACCCACTCTCCTGCCAAAAATCGGACGTCCCGCCTTTTCTTATCAGCTTGCTCTTTCATGATTGATTGAGCATTAGAAAGGTGGTGTTTAAGTTGTTTCAAAGCCTCGTCACGGTCTTGCAACTCTTGACCCACCACTTGCACCCAAACTTCTCCCGGAACAAATTGGAAAACCGTAGGTGGCTTTCGGCCATAAACCACCTCAAACGGTGATTTTCCGATGGACCCGTGGAACGTCAAGTTGTACCAAAACTCAGCCCAAGGTACCCATAAAGACCACGAACGGGGTTGATCGACAGCAAAACAGCGCAGATAAGTTTCTAGGCAACGGTTGATGACTTCCGTTTGTCCATCCGATTCCGGGTGATATGCGGAGCTCATATTCAGTGACGTCCCTTGCAATCGAAAAATCTCCTGCCAAAACACACTCAGAAAAAGAGGATCACGATCGCTTACAATGGATTTAGGAATACCGTGATGTCGTATTACTTCCCGCACAAACAATTCCGCCACTGATTTGGCCGTGTAAGGGTGTTTTAACAACAGGAAGTGGCTGTATTTTGATAGTCGATCTACAACTACTAAAATCGTATCATACCCACGAGATTTAGGAAGGCCCACAATAAAATCCATAGAAACGTCCTCCCAAATAGCGTTAGGAATAGACAGAGGTTGGAGTAGACCCCCGGGTGAGACGGAGCTTGCCTTACATCGTTGACAGACCTCTGTTTGACAAAACATTTCACCGTAGATACCATGTCTGGCCAATATAACGAAGCTGCTAAGCGTCTATACGTTCGATAATACCCCGAGTGACCTCCCGAAGCTGATTGATGAAATTCAGCTAATAACAAGGGAATGAACTTCGAATTACGGGAAATAACTAAGCGATCTTTGTAGTAAAGAAATCCCTGACGAACAGAAAATTTCAGATGTCGCGATGGGTTTGCTTCAGAGTCGGCTAACAATTCTTGTATTTCTTTATCTTGGCGCACCTCGTCTAACAGTTGTGCCCCTTGCAACCAGATTGGTGCAGACAAGATAGAGTTCAATTCTCCTTCCGAAACACATCTAGAAAGAGCATCCGCTGCTCGGTTTTCGCGACTGGGTTTGTAACAAATGTCGAAGTCATAACCCAGAAGTTTGGCTACCCAATTTTGTTGATCTGGAGTAGTGATCCGTTGTTGCAACAGAAATTTGAGGCTCTTTTGGTCCGTGTACACCACAAATCGTGCTCCCAATAAATAGGAACGCCAATGTTGAACCGCCAACACGAGTGCCATTATTTCACGTTCGTATGCCGACTTGGCCAAGTTGCGGTCGCTAAGTGCCTTGCTGAAATAAGCTAAAGGTCGGTTCTGTTGCATTAAAATCGCTCCGATACCCCGACCCGATGCGTCACACTCGACCACAAATGGTAAGTGGAAGTCTGGAAGAGCTAGCAATGGGGTTGATACCAACACCTCCTTCAAATTAATAAAAGCCTATTGTGCTTCATCATTCCACGTGAATGCATCTTTTTTTGTCAAATCCGTAAGCGGTCTCGCAATACTACCGTAATTCTTAACAAATTTACGGTAATATCCGGTGAGTCCCAAAAAACCTCGCAGCCCTTTAATGTTTCGAGGAATCGGCCAATTCAGCATTGCTTCGATTTTCTTTGGATCCATCGACACTCCATCACCCGTGATTATGTGGCCCAAGTACTCCATCGATGGTTGTCCAAAAGAGCATTTTTTTTTGTTAACCACAAAATGGTTGTCCCGTAAAATCTGTAAAACCACCGTCAACTCATCAAGATGTTGGGCCCAAGAAGAGTTATAGACCAAGATGTCGTCAAAAAACACCACCACAATCTTTCGTAATAGGGACCTAAAGACATCGTTCATAACTGTTTGGAAGGTAGTCGGGGCATTCGAAAGCCCAAACGGCATTACGAGGTATTCGTAATGGCCGTCATGAGTACGAAACGCTGTTTTTTCGATACTCGAACTCTACATACGGATCTGGTTGTAACCCGACTTCAGATCTAGTTTGGAAAAAAAGCGTACCCCATTTAATTCATCGATAAGTTCCTCCACGACCGGAATTGGGAACTTATCCGGAATTGTAACCTTGTTGAGAGCTCTATAGTCTAAGCACATTCGCCAAGAATTATCTTTTTTACGAACGAGGATAACCGGGCTAGAGAATGAACTTTTACTCGGTCGTATCATACCCAACTGGAGCAGCTCGTGAACTTGCCTTTCAATCTCGGTTTTCTGAACATGAGGGTATCGGTAGGGGCGGACACAGGTTGGGTCATGTGGAGATTTTAAGGAAATCACATGATCATGTATCCGGGAAGGAGGTAGTCCCGTAGGATCACGAAACACTTCGTCAAAACAATGTAAAACATCGTTTAATTGATGCTGTTGGGATGGAATGGTGGTTGTATCCATCACCGAACTTGACGAATGTAACACCGAAAATGAGCCCGAACAGCGTGTGGGAGAAGAAAGCCATGATTGCAACGATGCCGGAGACGAATCGAGTTTCGATGTTCCCTGAAGATGAACCGAAACCCCCTGAAACATGAACCGCATCGAAGATTGCTCCCAATTATGGATTACATCCCCTAAGGTTTGTAACCACTCCATACCAAGAACCACATCCAACTGCCCCATATCAAAAACCAAAGCCGTAATAACGAAATTACAGGTGCACACGCGAACAGTTAACAAAGGACAGCGATGGGTAACCCGAATACGATGGCCATCTCCCAACTTAATAGTGATTCCCGAAAACGTTTCAACCGATAAACCCAAACATTTCACCAATTTACGAGAAATAAAATTGTGGGTTGCCCAACTATCAACCAAAATCATTATGGGGATTTCACAGAGAGAGCCTTCGAGTTTAAGAGATTTACCCCTTGAAGTATCTTCAGCCGACGCGCCAAAAAATTCCATGGCCAAACATAATTGCGCAGAATCAGAGTCATTAGGGATCACGTCTTTGCTTTCTTCCGACGCCAATGAATGTAGCACTCCTTGCTCCTCATCAGATTCATCGTCGCCTAACAGCAGAACACGCAATTTTGCCTCAGGGCATTTGTGAGTCGGCCCAAACTGTTGACCGCACCGGAAACATAAACCCTTTTTACGTCGCTCCTCCCATTCAGTACGTGAGAGCGATTTCAGACCACGATTGCGATTGAACAGATTACCAAAATCAACAGAGGACGATCCCTGGGAACGGGGAATCGAAGGCCGAACAGAGTCAGAGCGTCCGCTCAATGGTGATTTGTCTAGAGAAGAAGTGAGATTGGGCCTGAATTGATCAGATCGACCCCCACTAATGGGCCTCCCTTCGAAAAACATACCCTGGCCCGGCCCTTGATGATAACGGAATCTGGATAACGTCATGTTTGACGCCGAAGGGTTTAGCATCCCCTCAATATCCTTCGCTAAATACATGGCATCCAATCGGGAATTAGGACGATGTAATCGCACCCATTTTTTGACATCATCTCGCAGCCCTGCAACAAAGTAACCCAACAATTGCGATTCAGGAAGTCTGGGCACAAGAGACAATAGGTATTCGAAATCCTCGATGTAATCGTAGATAGAGCCCCCCTGTTTGAGTTTGAGGGTAGCGAGTTGTTCATATGAGTTTTGTATCTCTAGGCCACTAAAACGTTGTAACAAGATTTGAAATTGCTCCTAAGTGATGTTTCCATACACTTGATTAACAATTGTAAACCAATGTTGAGCAACACCAGTCATACTCAACTGAGCGAGACGAATTCTCAGCGCGGAGGGGGTACCATTGATGTCGAAATATAAATTCGCTTTCTGGATCCATCCTTGTGGATCAAATCCGAAAAACTCAGGGAGTTTAATTTTCTTAACAGCCCAAGGCAGGTTGTCAGACATGCCACCCCCAGAATTCGGGAATTTAGAGTTTGGCATAGGGGTATTACAATCGGGGCTTAGAGACGTTACCTGAGGTGAAGCGCACCGGTAGAGGGCGAGGCAGGATGCTTCTCCTGTTGTTTCACCCATCCCATCATAATTCGACGGAACTCCATAGCTTCAGTACGATCTGTATCCAGAGAAGATTTGATATCGAGAAGATCAGCCTGGATTTTTGCAATTTGCTCCTCATGTAAATCCAAACGAGCAGCCTGAGATCGGGTTTCCACTGTTGGTTGCACCATGGTGAAAAAACAGCGGCGGCAGGTCGGACCAATGTTGGAGAACAGAGAATTTACGCAGAAAATTATGGAATGAATTCAATTGACGGAAGGGAAGAGAATTTGATTAATTGATGAATAACCAAAGAGAAATTACAACCACACTTCCAGGGAAAAACTCCCTCTCTCTAAGCTATCTAGCTAAGAGCCTAACAAAGTTAGTTATTTCTCACATGCCCCATACACGCACTATTCCCTCCCTTTTATTCCCACACTCTCTCCTCTAACAGCATATTAGCCACTTGACTGTTTTACCCCTTTCCCCCTTCTAGAATAAACATGAATAATTTGTGGACTTTGGGTGTCGTTGGGCTGGACTGTTTGAAACCCCATCATAACCGGTTGGTCCTATCCGTTCCTGTATCACCCTGCTAACAACCAATCTTGTTTCAGTCATAACCAATTCTTGACTGGACTGGTCCCTCGGTCCTGGTTAAGGATGCCCATCTTTACCTGCTATATATACTAGACTAGATTCATAGCGTGGGCCCAAAAGCCCTATCGTAACACATCAAAAGATATGTCAACCTATTCAGTATTATCGAACATTACTTTGTTTAAAATATCTGTAAAACTGGTATATTTCCATTATTAAGATGTTCTCTGGTCAACATATCAAATCAAACACCTTGTATCTTCTGGCCATCAGATTATGAGGCACCAACATTATACTAACTTACAGCAAATTTCATATATATCTCAAGTCTGATATGCATTTCGTTTAACCGGGTACCAAATGATTATTTTGAAACTCACCATCAAACAAGATGTGCATATTTTGATCATATAAAAGAAGTATATCAAATCTGAATCCAAAATACTTGAGAAAGAAACTTGGGTACCTGATAAAAGACCGCTGCTAGTAAAGATTAACTGATCTGGCCATGGGTTTTGCACAAAAGCCATAAGAAAGAGTCCTGAAGCGATCTGAGCATTCACTGGATGATCAATGGTTGGTGGTGTGTGTGTTCATTGACAGCTACCTGATATATCTTGTTCAAGAACTAAAAGGATAAACAACAAAACTTTCTTATGTGATCCCGGCCTGAAATTCGATGATCAATTCAAGATTAACCAAAGAAACTATTACCACAAAGAATCTTCTCCGAATCTAATCAAACATTCCCACCCTCATGTTGATCAAGATATTAAGCACCAAAATTTACAATCATATTATAAGCAAAATCATCTTGATCATTCAAGCAGCTTTGATAGAATCCAGTTTTTCCACTTAGGAAAAAAAAAGTTCTATGAATATGATATCTATGGAAAAGATGCCATGAATCATAAGGCTGACATCAAACAGTCTTGCATTCATTCAATCAAAAAGTTGCCAGTCAGTCTATTTGATTGGGGGAAATTGACTAAAATAGCCATTTTAGACCCTCCAATTCACTTTATAGCCACCTTTTGAACTCATTGATGGATTTAGCTAAAAATTACGCAACTTGTGTAATCCACTTTTCGAATTAAAATAATGAGGAAAAATAGGTATTACGTAAGTCATAAGTGCTACTTGCGTAGTGCCTCCTTTCACCCCCCCCCCCCCCCCCACCCACCCACATTCACTTGCACAATTATGTTACGTAATGCCCATTTTTTCTCGTTTTTAATTCGAAAAGTGGATGTAATGCCCCCTTGCGTACTTTCCAGCTAAATCCGTCAATGGAGTCAATTCCCCTATTTGGGATCGGATTGGGTATTTTAGTCAATTCCCCTATTTGGGAATCTGATGAAACTTCCCTCCATAAAAATATATATATATCGCATAAGAGAAAGAAAAATGCTAAGATGGAGGAAATGGCAGCTGAGTGCTAGCTATACCTAATGTTGATCAAGATTCAAGCTGCTAGGAGATTCATTACATTCGAATGAACAAACAAGAAACAGATGAGTTTCAAGAATGAAATCAAGCACCAAGCCATTGAATATGGAAAACAAATCAGAGCATATCATGAAGTTAGCCAGTGAACAACATTCCAATTGTATGAAAAGCAGCAAGTGAGCCAATGCAAACTTAAAAGACTCACATAATTCCAAGAGTAGTTGATCCTCGAAACGTAAAAACAAGAATCCATTAAAAGTAACAATACTTCTTTAACCCTACAATTTGAAGCAATGACATGTATAATAGGATATAGTTAAGCTTATCAGCCATAACTATTAGATAAACCTCAAAAAACTACAACCAACTGCTTCACCAGGTTGAAGGCAAGTAAGCATGAACAGCATATCCAGTCTTCCAGTTATCCAAATACACAACTTTTCTCACAGCCCATACTGAAATAACCATGGCAACAATCATGATCGTCCTCTGAGCAATCGAATTCTTCACCCTAACTAAAACATGAGTAACAAAAGCCAACAACAGCCCAACAATCGTGTACAAGAACCCGATAGCGAAACCCTCAGCACCCAACTGCATTCCGGACCCCTGGTAAAAGAAGACCATCTTGCTGGGATCATTTCTATCGGATATAAACATGGGCATTTTGCGGATTATGTTATGCATAGTGCCCGAAACACTAAAGAAGTATACAAACACAGACCCCGAAAGCCACAACCTCTTATCATGTAAAAGCGTTTCACCAGCTAATAGTTTTTTGAACATGAATGGTAATGATACCAAAAACCCAGCAATTAAGAACCCTATTTGGGTTTTCGAAAGAATCGGGGGACGGTGGATTTCACCCATCGTGAGTTTAGTTCTCGATTCGATAAATTCCGCCATGGACTCGGCTAAACGGGAGAAGTCTCCGGCGTCCATGGAGATCGAATCGGACTTTAAGCTGGAAGCATCAGGGGGAAGGAGGCGGATGTGTGGTAAGGCATTTACACCAAATTGGGCAAAAGTTGATTGCGATTCACCGAATTCAATATCGCAGAAGAAGAGTTTGGAAAGCGTGGATGGAGAGTCTTGATTGTTGATGGCGAAGGATTTGGAGAGGAGGAAGAACTCGGATTTGAGTGATTTGAGGTGGAGTTCGGATTTGTCATGGAGTTGGATGGCGTCAAAGAAGATGATCAAAGAGAAAGATCGGGGTTTGGTGGTGATGATACGGCGGAGGAGGTTGTCGTTGAGGTGGACGACGCCGGAGGAAGAGCGAGATCGGATGGATTGGAGGTCGGAAACTAGATCTGCATCGGCGTTGTCGGACAATGAAGGTTTGGATAGAGAGGCAAGTGTGATTGTTATTAGTAACAGGAATAGGGTCGGAGCCGATCTCGGAGAAATCGCCATTGCTAGATCTACCGAGGTGTTGTAGGGTTTATCTTTGAAAATTGGTGAAGAAAAGGAGACCCCTTCACTAGAGTTGACTCTGACCTGCGTTGTTTGGGAGTATGCATCATTCTAGCCAATGAAACACTGCCATGTCAGCAATGTTAACAATCACAATGGAGGAAATATTCCAATATTCAGGGGTGGTAGGGATTGTTTATTAAAACTGCTTATTAATTTATTATGTTTTCAAACAACAAATAAGTTGTTTTGAGTGTTTGGATTGGAAAAAAAGAAAAAAATACTTATGACTTTTCCATCCCGCTAGTAATCAATTTTTGATAAGTCATTCCCAACTGATTTATTTGAAACTTCTTATTAGCTTATTTAACCAAATTACATATTTACCCCTTCTTTCTATAAGTTAATAAACACTTTATAAATAAGCATAAGTTAATAAGCACTTTTACAAATAAGCATAAGTTGTTTTAAATAAGCAATCCCAAACACCCCCTCAATGTCTATATATAACAAAATTTATACATACTCTTTATCATTAGTAATATATGAATTGACTTCAATAAAAGATGGGTTTATGAGGTGTTGTTGGGTCAATGGCTCTTTGATGACACGTTTATATCGCAAAAAATATTGATTGAAAAATGGTGCAACTTAAGAAGCAAAAGAGGTTAGACGGAGAGTATCATGTGCGAAAATCTGAAAAAACAACTAATGTTTTTAGTGATTTGGTATATGTGGGAATGGGTAGCAACAAGAAGTTGAGCAAACGTGAAGTAGAGTAACTCATACCGTTAGAGCAATGGTTATGAACCATAAGAAGTATTGTTGATGGAAGAAAGAAGTCGAAATGAAGGTTAAGGTCAAACAAACACTTTTGAAGGACCAGATGATACTTTGGTAGTTGGTAAAAAGAGTAGGATGAAAGAACTATACATGGAAGCAAAACGAAACGAGAAAAAAAGTGGTAACTATGGCAAGAATAAAGCTTATGAGGAGATGTATAAGAGGTTAGATACCAGGGAATGAGAGATTGGAATATACTTGCGAGCAAAAGCTAGGGAGTGGATACGTCAAGACTTGGGTAATGTAAGGTGTATTAAGAATGGAAATGGATCTTCGTAAAACTGTAAAAGAAGAAGACATCAAGGAGAGATGGGCTACTTACTCTCGCACGTTATTTTAACGAGGCAATTGGGAAGAGAAGTGGAGGTGATGGAGATGTAGGAGGAGTAGGGGACAATAAAAAAAACACAATCTTTGTTTTTGTCATCGAATTAGCTAAGGGGGAGTGAAGGGGAACTAAAAATGGGGGAAGAGTGAACTCGTAGGCTTGGGCCAGACATTGAAATATGGATATGTCTGGTGGAGGCGGTACATAGTGGTTAACGAAGCTCTTCATCGTCATACATAGAAATGCCAAGATGCTAGAGAGTGAAGACTTAGTGTGGCGATGCTACTCTATGAGGAAGAAGACAACTTTAAGGAGGAAGGTGTGTAGGGAAGAAAACAACTTTAGAGCATCTCCAGCAGATTTTTCAAAAAAATCTCGAAAATAAAAATTTTAATTCTCCAAAAAAAATTACATTCAACTCTAAGGGGGCGTTTGGTTCGCAGAATGGAATTTGGTGGAATTGTAATCCATCAAAATAATTTGACTCTGAAAGAACTGGAATGGAATTGGATGGAATTTGACCACCCGTTTGGTTGGTTGGAATTGGAATGGAATCTCTCAAAATAATTGGAATCTCCAACTTTGTCTGGGGGAAGGTGGTAACTGTGACGACAACAGCCACCCCCACCCTACCCTCCCCAACCCCACCATGCACTGCCCATCCACCCCCACCTGCCTTGCCCACCCCCATCCACCCGCTTACCATACCCACCTCCATTCATCCCACTATAACATTCGTATAATTAAGGTAAGTGCTTATTAATCGTAAATTACCTTTTTGCTCTAAAATTATTGGATTTTGCATGTAGATAAAGCTTTGTTGGTACGTTAATCAATATTTTCCAACCTTAAGATTTCATATGTGTGCAACGGGTCGAAATCGTCAAAAAACAGCAGGTCCGGGGGTGGGAGCGATAGTGACCAGCGACTATGACAATGGTCATAGCCGCGTGGCAAGGTCGCCAGTCGGGGTATGGTCTCGGTACATCCCCGGCGATAGTGACCGCGAGAGTGACACGGGCATTATCGCCCTGTCACAATTGTTGGACTTATACCGAAGCTCAGGGGAGTGGCGCGACTATGCCCTTGCGACAGTGCCAAGGGCATTGTCGCCGGCGAGGGCTGAGGTTATAAAATGAGACCCTTGACCATTTTGACTTCACTTTCTCACTTCACTCGTTTTGGAACCGAATTGGAGAGCTCTTAGGGCGACTTTCCACCATCCCAACCCTTCCCACATTTATTGAAACCCTAGTTCTAGTTGGAAGCCTTTATTGGCAATCAAAGGTCTTGGAGGAGCATTAAGTGGAGCATTTAAGAGCTTAAAACAAGTCTTCACCTTCTCACAATCTCATCTATGTTTTCTAGGGTTTTTATACAAAACCTAGATAGTGAGTTTTCTATCAACCATTTTCAAATGAGATACCTATCTTAACATGTTACTCGTCATTATTTCATACTTATGTATATATCTTGATCACCTGATAAGTTTGACCTATTTTTCTACTTTTGGTATTTAATGGAGTTGTGACTAATATTCTTTATGTGGGTTTTAATTAAGTTATTGTTGGCAAGATTTTGGTCATGGTTATGTGTTAACATGGGATTGATGGATATTGTTGGTGAACTCACATGTTTTAGGGTTTTGGACCTAAAATGGGATTGGAACTATATGAGGTCCTATACATGTATTTAACTTGAAGTGAATTATGTATAATGATGGATGTTATATATATTGGATGAACCATGGATACACACTAGGGGGATGTAGTCTTAGGATGTCACCATGACGGTATGCACCTAGACCTACGCCATTTGGAGTAATGTCTGGGAGGTAGTCTCCAAATGTGTCGGGCCTTCAGGATGTTGCTCACACGAGTGAACATCAAGGTACATTGACTTGAGGTGAAACTCTTTAGTGTGATGGGTCTCCCCCATTGATTCCTCTATGGCTCTTGTTGTCTATAATTGTTTAAATGATTATGCCATGTTATTGTTCAACTCACTAGGCTCGTTTTGCCTAACACTTGATTGTTTGATGTGTATCTCAGGTTCTAGCGGCACGATCGCCAAGAAGGTTTAGTGGCCGAAATTGTGAGCTTGGGGAGCATTTTTAGGTCGCCAACCATAGAGGACAATTGTTTTGGAATTTAGATAACAACTTGATGTAATCTCCTTTTGTCACACCCCGCTAAAGCGGAAACACGAGGTATAACAGCTCCGATGTCATTGCATAAGATTATAACATACCCACATTTACTTAACTTTCAAAATACATTACATTTTTAAGAACATAGTATCGTCATTGTTTACAATTCCCAAACATAAAATATAACGATACACATAAAGCAAAAATAATCTTGCTTCAAAATATGAAGTGCGCTAATAAAACATCATGGAATTACTTTCTTGATTCCTGAAAAGCATGAATAAAAACCAAGGTCAACTACAAAGAGTTGGTGAGTTCACAGGTTTTAAATATGCACAAATCATTTTTATATGCAAGTTGACATTTGTAAAACATTCGTATAACCCAACTTCAATTCTTTGATTCATGAGCACCACAATTTACTTTCTTTACGATAAGTGTATGCAAAGACAATATTACGTTGAGCCACTACTAAGCCATCCCTGACCGATTTCAACGCCCCCAATGAACTAACTCAGCGGTGGTTCATGCCACATGTTTAGTCATCTTATCTAGTATAGTGCACCCCTGCTCGTCAGCATAAGGTGGGCTTGTCACACCAAATAGCGCTATCCACTAATACTATAGGCCCGATTTTCTTCGAGTTAATAGTAGTGTCACGGGGTCTTAACATTAAAAACTCAACACATCAATTGCATACTTATCATATAGCTTATAATTCCAAATGCTTTTAACAAAGCCTTATAAATTGCCAATTCGCAATACTTTCAAACAATTCTCATGAATCTTTAAATACGCAATTTAAACATGCTTTCCACCCCAAAATCAATTAAAACGATAAAAGTGGGGCTGTGAATACTCACCTTGACGAAAGTAACGAGTGAAGCTTTACTTTAATACTTATGGAATTTTGTCACGCCCTTAATTTCCCTATACAAGAGTTGCCATAAGGAAACACATTAATGCCCTATTCCGATGACCAACCAATATGTCCAATTGTCCCAGGAAATGCCATTATATAAATTCTTTAGTCCATATCCATAATTAAACTATACAAAGTTCCAAAATACAATAAAACAAAATTTTATACTTAAGAAGGTTACCTTTCTGGATTCAGCACATGCTGTCCAGAAAGTTGTTCGATAAAATCAACACGGAAGCTTAACTTCCCAAGAGAATTAT
Organism: Arctium minus; assembly: GCA_954870635.1. NCBI lineage: Eukaryota > Viridiplantae > Streptophyta > Magnoliopsida > Asterales > Asteraceae > Arctium > Arctium minus. The sequence goes on along the minus strand of OX941090.1, from coordinate 26,661,139 downwards.
TTAATCACAAATTTTGTGATGATACTATAATATGATTAGAGTAAATCTGCATTTTTTTTATAATTTTTGAATAACTTTTGATACTTCAAATAATTTTTACAAAATAGAGTGTCACTGATTTTCGGATCAGTGACATACCTCACTTGCAACAGGCTTTTGAGGTATCAATTCTTGTAATTAGATAGTGATCCATATATGGATGCAAACCTAACTCAAAATACTAACATTTGAAAAAAGATTCACTCATTTTGGATAAGTAATGAGGGAGTTATGGTCTCTACAAGATAGGTGTATGAATCTGTCTTCACTGGACAGATTGCACCATTTTCTTGTAAAATCCATTTAAGTGCCCAAATCAACTCCAAATTCAGTGTTTTCGGACTTTTTAGAAAGCTAACACTCTATATTAAAGTTTAGAAGCAAAAACCCCAAATTTGTACAAGTGGTTTGTGAGTTGTGCAAGCTAGAAATGAAGTCTATTTTCTGGACAGATTCTAGAATGAAATAAATACTATTTTATACCACCAAATAATGATCATTAGACATGGTTTTTGGATATAAACCATGTCTTCACTCCTCATTACATAATAAACTAACTTATGCATCATGGATTCATTGCAATCAAAATGCTCATCCACATGCATGCATGAACATAACACCATATAAAATGACATTAACACTATTGTTAAGTTCTTAATCATGTGGAACTTGGGAAATTCCTTCATAAGAACATTTTTATACTAACATTCATTGTAACAAGAGTCAAAAACTCACATTATATACATCAAAGATAATCCTTCTCATCATCAAAATTTCAATCACATGCAAGACAAAATAAACACTAAATTTATGACTTAACACTATTTAAAAACTCTTTAATCATATGAGATTGAACAATCTCATCCTAAGAGTTTATTTATGCTCAAAATTGATGTAAATGCATATATTTCAATCCAACATTATTAAAATTTTGTGGTCCAAAACCACATTTCATAAAATTATCATTTCTTGAAGAAATCCCATAATAATACACTTGGAAACCCTAGTTTCATTGGAAGATCATTTAATGGTTCATTAACAAATATATTGATACTAATGTATCCCATTTCACTTCCAAAACTTGGATTGCACAACATTTACATGAAAAGATATGAAATATACAACTTTTTGATAATAAACTTGAAAAATGAAAGTGTTAAGTGATTACCTTCACAAAAGGAGATGAAGACTTGAATTCTAACTTCAATTTGGAGATGGATTCTTGATTGGATTTTGATTCTTAGCAATGAGAAGAAAAGAAGAAAAAAAAATGGTGATGGTGGTGGTGGGTTTTCGGCCGAAGAAGAGAGAGAGGAGAGGGAGAGGAGGTGAGGAGTTGATCTTGAAAATGAGGAGTGTTAATTGGTTTTAATTTGGTTTTTAATTAAAGAAAATAATTAAAATAGGTAGATTTAGGACAAGTGTCTAGTGACTCACCAACACATATAAAAAAAAAAATTTAATTTAATACCATTAGTTGAATTACTAGCTTTAAACTATACAATATCAGATATATTTGAGAACCGAAATACCCGATTCTCAATTTTTGCTAAATAAATGACAATTTGAAAATTTTGCAATGTAAGAGAAATTAACATACTGATTTATATAGTTTACGGATTTTGGACTTTTATTCCCTTATTTGGCATTTCTGGACAGTGGCGGTCAGATGCGGAACTGTTCCGGGTTTTTAACGCAACTTCTAAATTTTTCGGGAAACTTTTTATCTTAAAGGCTTTTAATAAAAATTTAAAAGTGACAAAACTTATAAATTAATCTGAGGGTGCTAACCTTAAGATTCAGAATTTGACAGGTGTCACAGTCTCCCCTCCTTCAAAGAATTTCGTCCCGAAATTTATGACTGATATTTCTGGACAGGCTTTTCATTAAACAACTTAGGGTACTTGCGTTTCATGAAATCTTCTCTTTCCTAAGTATATTCAGGTCCATGACGTGAATTCCAACGGACCTTTATGATTGGAATTTTGCTGCGCCTAAGACGTTTAGTTTCGCGATCGAGAATCTCGATAGGTTCCTCTCTAAAACATAGGCGCCCATCAACTTTTACTTCATCTGGGGACACAATCATTGATTTGTATATCAGACATTTCTTTAAATTTGACACATGAAAAGTGTCATGAATAACACTTAACTCTTGAGGTAGACTCAGCTTATAGGCTACTGGTCCAATTCTTTCCAGTATCTCAAACGGACCAATATATCTTGGACTTAGTTTACCTCTTTTCCCGAATCTGATCAATCCTTTCCATGGTGATACTTTTAAAAGAACTTTGTCCCCTTTTTGGAATTCTAATGGTTTTCTGCGGTTATCCGCATAATTCTTCTGACGATCCCTTGCAGCTTTGAGTCTGTCCTTGATGATTGATATTTTATCGGTGGTTTCTTGTATAATGTCAGGCCCAATCAGTTGACTATCACCAATTTCCATCCAACTAAGTGGAGATTTACACTTACGTCCATAGAGAGCTTCATATGGCGCACATTGAATGCTGGTGTGATAGCTGTTATTGTAAGAGAACTCAACTAACGGCAGATGCTTATCCCAGCTTCCTCCAAAATCTATAGCACACGCGCGTAGCATATCTTCCAAAGTTTGAATGGTCCTTTACGTTTGTCCGTCTGTCTGTGGATGATATGCAGTACTCAGATTCAACCTGGTACCCAGCGCTTTCTGAAATGCTTGCCAAAATCGGGAGGTAAAACGACTATCTCTATCAGAAATGATAGATAAGGGTACTCCATGCCGAGAGACAATTTCGTCTATGTACAATTGTGCCAATCTTTCTATTTTGAAGTCTTCTCTTATAGGGAGAAAATGCGCAGATTTCGTAAGTCGATCCACAATGACCCAAATCGCGTCGTTCCCTTTTCCAGTCCTGGGTAGTTTGGTGATAAAATCCATAGATACCTGATCCCATTTCCATTGTGGTATCTCAGGTTGTTGAAGAAGTCCAGAAGGCTTTTGATGCTCGGCTTTGACTTTAGCGCAAGTCAAACATTTACTTACAAATTCAGCAATGTCCTTCTTCATTCCCGGCCACCAATAATATTCTTTCAACCCTTTGTACATTTTATCGGCTCCTGGGTGAACCGAATACCTTGATCGGTGAGCTTCTTCCAGAATCATTGATCGCAGATTATCAACCTTTGGTATCCAAACTTTATTCTTGAAATATCGTACTCCATCTGACCGTGATTCAAACTCTTTTTCCATGTTATGCAAGGCTTCACAACAAAGATTTTCTGTTTTCAATGCTTTCTCTTGGGCTTCACGAACTTGTGTCTTAAGGCTTGATTGGACCAACATTCCCAAAGCTCGTGTCCTTATTGGTCTTACTCTTTCTTTCCTGCTTAATGCATCAGCTACCACATTAGCTTTACCAGGATGATACTTTATTTCGCATTCATAATCATTAAGTAGCTCAACCCATCTCCGCTGTCTCATGTTCAACATTTTCTGATCAAAAATATGCTGGAGACTTTTGTGATCAGTATAGATGGTACATTTAGTGCCATAAAGGTAATGTCTCCAGATTTTTAATGCAAACACTACTGCTCCCAATTCCAAGTCATGAGTGGTGTAGTTCTTTTCATGAACTTTGAGTTGTCTTGACGCATAAGCTATAACCTTATTCTTCTGCATTAATACACATCCTAAGCCTTGATGTGATGCGTCACAATACACCACAAAGTCATCCGTACCTTCCGGTAACGCAAGAATTGGTGCGTCACATAACTTGTGCTTAAGTATTTGAAATGCTTCCTCCTGTTTTTCTTCCCAGACAAATTTCTTATCCTTCTGTGTCAGTGCTGTCAGCGGTTGAGCGATTTTTGAAAAATTCGCTATGAACCTTCGGTAGTAGCCTGCCAGACCAAGAAATTGACGAATTTCTGTTGGTGTCCTTGGGGTTTCCCATTTCTTGATGGCTTCAACTTTTGCCGGGTCAACATGAATTCCTTTTTCATTAACTACATGACCCAGAAAGTGTACCTCTCGAAGCCAAAATTCACATTTGGAAAACTTAGCATACAACTTCTGATCTTTGAGAAGTTCTAAGATCAACTTCAAATGTCTCTTATGATCTTCCTTGCTTCGTGAATAAATCAAAATATCGTCTATGAATACAATCACGAACTTGTCTAAATACGGCCGACAGACTCTATTCATTAAATCCATGAAAACTGCCGGTGCGTTCGTCAATCCAAAGGGCATAACTAGAAACTCATAATGCCCATAACGAGTTCTAAATGCCGTCTTATCAATATCCCCTTCACGAACTCTCATTTGATGATATCCAGATCGCAAGTCAATCTTTGAGAAGTACGTTGCGCCTTGCAGTTGATCAAACAGATCATCAATTCGAGGAAGTGGGTATCGATTCTTGAGGGTTAACTTATTGAGTTCTCTGTAATCGATACACATTCGGAATGTCCCATCTTTCTTCTTAACAAAAAGAACTGGAGCTCCCCATGGCGAAGAACTGGGCCTGATGAATCCTTTGTCAAGCAGCTCTTGGAGTTGTTCAGACAGTTCTTGCATTTCGGATGGCGCCAAACGGTATGGTGTCTTAGCCACTGGTGCAGCTCCCGGAATTAAATCAATGCGAAATTCGACTTGTCTCGGTGGAGGTAACCCAGATAGATCTTCAGGAAATACTTCGGGAAAGTCTCGAACCACAGGAATATCTTGCAAACACTTCTCCTTGATCTCTTTATTGACTACATGAGCTAAAAACGCACTATATTCTTTCCTTAAATACTTCTGCATCTTTATGCAGGACACTATTCTTAACTTCCTTTTGGATTTTTCTCCGTGTACTATAAGTACTTCTCCTTTAGGTAACGGAATTCGAAGAGTCTTTTCGGAGCAACATATTTCCGCTTGGTTATTAGACAACCAATCCATGCCCACAATTATGTCAAAGCTTCCTAACTTGATTGGAATTAGATCTATCTTAAATTCCTTTTCAGCTAGACTTAGGGTACAATTCGAAAATACATCTTCAACCCTAATCTCTTGTCCGTTAGCGAACTCAATAACATAAGTTTCTTTTAGTTTTTGGGGCATTTGATTAATTTTTGATCTAAAACTTAATGACACAAAGCTTCTATCTGCTCCGGAATCAAATAATACAAATGCACGAAGATTATTTAAGAGAAACGTACCTGTGATCACATCCTGATCCTGTCTCGCTTCTTCCGCTCCAATTTCAAATACTCGGCCTCGTGCTTGACCTTTTTGATTCCTCTGATTGACCGGTCGAGTCTGGTTTACGTTCGTCCTTCTGATAAATTTGGGACAGGCATTTCTGAAGTGGTCCTGACTCCCACACTCAAAACAAGCTCGCCTTCCCCCATTCTTACAATCTTTCGCATAATGACCTCCTTTGTTACATTTGAGACAAATAACACAATTTCCGAAATGATGATTGTTGCACTTGCCGCATCTCGGATATACTTCCTTTTCTTTATCAGCTGTTTGAGTCTGAATTCCATAATTACCCACCGTTCTCTGTTCCTTTCCTCTTCTCTTGTCAAACGGTCTCCTTGAAATTTCCTCAACCTTCCTTTTTCCTTTGACTTTATCGTGAATGAAAAGCCCCGATCGATTGGCATTATTGGTGAGCTTGGTTGCCAGATTTACCGCCTCCTGAATGGTTTTTGGATTACCCGAGGTCACATCCCCTCGGATTTCTGGAGCTAAACCCCAGACATACCTGTCTACTCGATTCTCTTCTGGTGTAACCAGATGTGGCACCATCTTCGCCAGCTCATGAAATCGTGCAGTGTACGTATCAATGTCGTTTCCTTTCATCTCATGCTCCCATAATTCTGCTTGTAATTTCTGCATTTCGCTTCTTGAGCAATATTCTTCCTTAAGCATTTGTTTAAACTCATCCCAAGTGAGTTTGTTAGCTACTTCCCTTCCTCGAGTCTACACTTGAGTGTTCCACCACGTCAGTGCTCTTCCTTGTAGTAAACAAGCTGCGAATTCTACTTTGTTTGCTTCCGAGCACTTACTTATGTGGAGAACGGATTCCATTCCTTCAATCCAAGATAATAACCCAACCGCTCCTTCGGTACCGCGGAATTCCTTTGGGTTACAAGACCTAAAATTCTTATATGTACATTCTTTTTCTATATTTGCATCGGCTCTTGGTTGATTAGGTTGGTTAACATTTAAACCTGCTGCTATCTGACTGACTATGTTAGGAAGTGTAGCTAAGATTTGCTCGGATACGAGTCGTGCAATCTCAGGATCTTCTCTTCTTGGCGGCATAATTTCTAATGCAACAATTTATTTTAAAGCCTCGTTAATATTTAATTCCAAATCCTTATTTCCCTTATTTCTATCCTATAATCTTAATACAATATAAATTGTATTTGTTTATTCAGACATCCAATACATCATACATCAACCTCATAGAATTTAAATTCACAGTTCATAAACATACATAAACAATATATCATAATCATATTCATCATCATTATAATACTACGTCAAGCATTCAATATTCATCCAAAAGTAATAGCCAAGCTATTTAATAATGTACTAATATGACGAGTTACATGCCCAAAAAAAAAAAAGTTAGTCACCCAAATCTCCAACCATGATTCGTACTACTGATGCCTGAAAAACAACATCATCGCCCATGCTATCACAATTACCAAAAGTCCCATCATCACAGATAAGCAAGAGTGCATCCATGCTACCATAGCCCTAGTTTCCATCAGTTCCCTCACAAACCCACTCATAGATTGATCGCCCATACTTACCATTGATATAAGCCCATTTAAAATCTGATCGCTTGAATTCATTATAGTCATGAGTGCATCAATGGAATGCTCATGATGGTTTACCTCCATTCTAACTCTCTCCACTTCTCGGGCCATACCCGAAACCCAGTAGTTTTCTAATGCTGTCATACCGGCTGGTTGAGACACTGGTATTCCAGCGCATGGTGGTGGTGATACCCTCCGACCCCTAAGTCGAGAAGGCCCCGCCTCGTCCCTACGTGGGACAGGTGTACTCTCTCGCTCGAAAGTGGCGGGTGAAGTCGGCTCCAAAGTAGGTGTGACCGATCTCTCCGGTGATCGATCAAAATCTGAATAATCGTGCTCAGATGGGTCATAGTCGTCACTCGTCGGAGAATTTCTTCTAGGGATGTAAGTGAGGTAGCCTGATCCGTCAGGCGACTGTTCTTGGTGAGATGGTGATCGTGACATAATGACTGCGATAATTAATAAAGTTTTAATTGTCAATCATGCTATAATTTTTATTAAAAACCAAAAATACCACGCAACTCACATAACAGTCATGCTTTTCATTTTTGTATCAAAAAGTTTCTATTTTTAGTAATTCCTAGTATAGCCAATCCATGTCCCCTTTATACACACTTAAATTAAACAAAGGTGATCAAGCTTTGCTTAAGTTAAAATATGATAATGTGAAACACATCTTAGTTATACTACAGCGCACTTTAATTTGAAAACTTTATTTGTAAAAGGTTATAGTGTGTGGTTTTAAAACAAAACCGGTATTCCCTATAACCTATGGCTCTGATACCAAATCTGTCACACCCCGCTAAAGCGGAAACACGAGGTATAACAGCTCCGATGTCATTGCATAAGATTATAACATACCCACATTTACTTAACTTTCAAAATACATTACATTTTTAAGAACATAGTATCGTCATTGTTTACAATTCCCAAACATAAAATATAACGATACACATAAAGCAAAAATAATCTTGCTTCAAAATATGAAGTGCGCTAATAAAACATCATGGAATTACTTTCTTGATTCCTGAAAAGCATGAATAAAAACCAAGGTCAACTACAAAGAGTTGGTGAGTTCACAGGTTTTAAATATGCACAAATCATTTTTATATGCAAGTTGACATTTGTAAAACATTCGTATAACCCAACTTCAATTCTTTGATTCATGAGCACCACAATTTACTTTCTTTACGATAAGTGTATGCAAAGACAATATTACGTTGAGCCACTACTAAGCCATCCCTGACCGATTTCAACGCCCCCAATGAACTAACTCAGCGGTGGTTCATGCCACATGTTTAGTCATCTTATCTAGTATAGTGCACCCCTGCTCGTCAGCATAAGGTGGGCTTGTCACACCAAATAGCGCTATCCACTAATACTATAGGCCCAATTTTCTTCGAGTTAATAGTAGTGTCACGGGGTCTTAACATTAAAAACTCAACACATCAATTGCATACTTATCATATAGCTTATAATTCCAAATGCTTTTAACAAAGCCTTATAAATTGCCAATTCGCAATACTTTCAAACAATTCTCATGAATCTTTAAATACGTAATTTAAACATGCTTTCCACCCCAAAATCAATTAAAACGATAAAAGTGGGGCTGTGAATACTCACCTTGACGAAAGTAACGAGTGAAGCTTTACTTTAATACTTATGGAATTTTGTCACGCCCTTAATTTCCCTATACAAGAGTTGCCATAAGGAAACACATTAATGCCCTATTCCGATGTCCAACCAATATGTCCAATTGTCCCAGGAAATGCCATTATATAAATTCTTTAGTCCATATCCATAATTAAACTATACAAAGTTCCAAAATACAATAAAACAAAATTTTATACTTAAGAAGGTTACCTTTCTGGATTCAGCACATGCTGTCCAGAAAGTTGTTCGATAAAATCAACACGAAAGCTTAACTTCCCAAGAGAATTATTTAATCACAAATTTTGTGATGATACTATAATATGATTAGAGTAAATCTGCATTTTTTTTATAATTTTTGAATAACTTTTGATACTTCAAATAATTTTTACAAAATAGAGTGTCACTGATTTTCGGATCAGTGACATACCTCACTTGCAACAGGCTTTTGAGGTATCAATTCTTGGAATTAGATAGTGATCCATATATGGATGCAAACCTAACTCAAAATACTAACATTTGGAAAAAGATTCACTCATTTTGGATAAGTAATGAGGGAGTTATGGTCTCTACAAGATAGGTGTATGAATCTGTCTTCACTGGACAGATTGCACCATTTTCTTGTAAAATCCATTTAAGTGCCCAAATCAACTCCAAATTCAGTGTTTTCAGACTTTTTAGAAAGCTAACACTCTAAATTAAAGTTTAGAAGCAAAAACCCCAAATTTGTACAAGTGGTTTGTGAGTTGTGCAAGCTAGAAGTGAAGTTTATTTTCTGGACAGATTCTAGAATGAAATAAATACTATTTTATACCACCAAATAATGATCATTAGACATGGTTTTTGGATATAAACCATGTCTTCACTCCTCATTACATAATAAACTAACTTATGCATCATGGATTCATTGCAATCAAAATGCTCATCCACATGCATGCATGAACATAACACCATATAAAATGACATTAACACTATTGTTAAGTTCTTAATCATGTGGAACTTGGGAAATTCCTTCATAAGAACATTTTTATACTAACATTCATTGTAACAAGAGTCAAAAACTCACATTATATACATCAAAGATAATCCTTCTCATCATCAAAATTTCAATCACATGCAAGACAAAATAAACACTAAATTTATGACTTAACACTATTTAAAAACTCTTTAATCATATGAGATTGAACAATCTCATCCTAAGAGTTTATTTATGCTCAAAATTGATGTAAATGCATATATTTCAATCCAACATTATTAAAATTTTGTGGTCCAAAACCACATTTCATAAAATTATCATTTCTTGAAGAAATCCCATAATAATACACTTGGAAACCCTAGTTTCATTGGAAGATCATTTAATGGTTCATTAACAAATATATTGATACTAATGTATCCCATTTCACTTCCAAAACTTGGATTGCACAACATTTACATGAAAAGATATGAAATATACAACTTTTTGATAATAAACTTGAAAAATGAAAGTGTTAAGTGATTACCTTCACAAAAGGAGATGAAGACTTGAATTCTAACTTCAATTTGGAGATGGATTCTTGATTGGATTTTGATTCTTAGCAATGAGAAGAAAAGAAGAAAAAAAATGGTGATGGTGGTGGTGGGTTTTCGGCCGAAGAAGAGAGAGAGGAGAGGGAGAGGAGGTGAGGAGTTGATCTTGAAAATGAGGAGTGTTAATTGGTTTTAATTTGGTTTTTAATTAAAGAAAATAATTAAAATAGGTAGATTTAGGACAAGTGTCTAGTGACTCACCAACACATATAAAAAAAAAATTTAATTTAATACCATTAGTTGAATTACTAGCTTTAAACTATACAATATCAGATATATTTGAGAACCGAAATACCCGATTCTCAATTTTTGCTAAATAAATGACAATTTGAAAATTTTGCAATGCAAGAGAAATTAACATACTGATTTATATAGTTTACGGATTTTGGACTTTTATTCCCTTATTTGGCATTTCTGGACAGTGGCGGTCAGATGCGGAACTGTTCCGGGTTTTTAACGCAACTTCTAAATTTTTCGGGAAACTTTTTATCTTAAAGGCTTTTAATAAAAATTTAAAAGTGACAAAACTTATAAATTAATCTGAGGGTGCTAACCTTAAGATTCAGAATTTGACAGGTGTCACAGTCTCCCCTCCTTCAAAGAATTTCGTCCCGAAATTTATGACTGATATTTCTGGACAGGCTTTTCATTAAACAACTTAGGGTACTTGCGTTTCATGAAATCTTCTCTTTCCTAAGTATATTCAGGTCCATGACGTGAATTCCAACGGACCTTTATGATTGGAATTTTGCTGCGCCTAAGACGTTTAGTTTCGCGATCGAGAATCTCGATAGGTTCCTCTCTAAAACATAGGCGCCCATCAACTTTTACTTCATCTGGGGACACAATCATTGATTTGTATATCAGACATTTCTTTAAATTTGACACATGAAAAGTGTCATGAATAACACTTAACTCTTGAGGTAGACTCAGCTTATAGGCTACTGGTCCAATTCTTTCCAGTATCTCAAACGGACCAATATATCTTGGACTTAGTTTACCTCTTTTCCCGAATCTGATCAATCCTTTCCATGGTGATACTTTTAAAAGAACTTTGTCCCCTTTTTGGAATTCTAATGGTTTTCTGCGGTTATCCGCATAATTCTTCTGACGATCCCTTGCAGCTTTGAGTCTGTCCTTGATGATTGATATTTTATCGGTGGTTTCTTGTATAATGTCAGGCCCAATCAGTTGACTATCACCAATTTCCATCCAACTAAGTGGAGATTTACACTTACGTCCATAGAGAGCTTCATATGGCGCACATTGAATGCTGGTGTGATAGCTGTTATTGTAAGAGAACTCAACTAACGGCAGATGCTTATCCCAGCTTCCTCCAAAATCTATAGCACACGCGCGTAGCATATCTTCCAAAGTTTGAATGGTCCTTTACGTTTGTCCGTCTGTCTGTGGATGATATGCAGTACTCAGATTCAACCTGGTACCCAGCGCTTTCTGAAATGCTTGCCAAAATCGGGAGGTAAAACGACTATCTCTATCAGAAATGATAGATAAGGGTACTCCATGCCGAGAGACAATTTCGTCTATGTACAATTGTGCCAATCTTTCTATTTTGAAGTCTTCTCTTATAGGGAGAAAATGCGCAGATTTCGTAAGTCGATCCACAATGACCCAAATCGCGTCGTTCCCTTTTCCAGTCCTGGGTAGTTTGGTGATAAAATCCATAGATACCTGATCCCATTTCCATTGTGGTATCTCAGGTTGTTGAAGAAGTCCAGAAGGCTTTTGATGCTCGGCTTTGACTTTAGCGCAAGTCAAACATTTACTTACAAATTCAGCAATGTCCTTCTTCATTCCCGGCCACCAATAATATTCTTTCAACCCTTTGTACATTTTATCGGCTCCTGGGTGAACCGAATACCTTGATCGGTGAGCTTCTTCCAGAATCATTGATCGCAGATTATCAACCTTTGGTATCCAAACTTTATTCTTGAAATATCGTACTCCATCTGACCGTGATTCAAACTCTTTTTCCAAGTTATGCAAGGCTTCACAACAAAGATTTTCTGTTTTCAATGCTTTCTCTTGGGCTTCACGAACTTGTGTCTTAAGGCTTGATTGGACCAACATTCCCAAAGCTCGTGTCCTTATTGGTCTTACTCTTTCTTTCCTGCTTAATGCATCAGCTACCACATTAGCTTTACCAGGATGATACTTTATTTCGCATTCATAATCATTAAGTAGCTCAACCCATCTCCGCTGTCTCATGTTCAACATTTTCTGATCAAAAATATGCTGGAGACTTTTGTGATCAGTATAGATGGTACATTTAGTGCCATAAAGGTAATGTCTCCAGATTTTTAATGCAAACACTACTGCTCCCAATTCCAAGTCATGAGTGGTGTAGTTCTTTTCATGAACTTTGAGTTGTCTTGACGCATAAGCTATAACCTTATTCTTCTGCATTAATACACATCCTAAGCCTTGATGTGATGCGTCACAATACACCACAAAGTCATCCGTACCTTCCGGTAACGCAAGAATTGGTGCGTCACATAACTTGTGCTTAAGTATTTGAAATGCTTCCTCCTGTTTTTCTTCCCAGACAAATTTCTTATCCTTCTGTGTCAGTGCTGTCAGCGGTTGAGCGATTTTTGAAAAATTCGCTATGAACCTTCGGTAGTAGCCTGCCAGACCAAGAAATTGACGAATTTCTGTTGGTGTCCTTGGGGTTTCCCATTTCTTGATGGCTTCAACTTTTGCCGGGTCAACATGAATTCCTTTTTCATTAACTACATGACCCAGAAAGTGTACCTCTCGAAGCCAAAATTCACATTTGGAAAACTTAGCATACAACTTCTGATCTTTGAGAAGTTCTAAGATCAACTTCAAATGTCTCTTATGATCTTCCTTGCTTCGTGAATAAATCAAAATATCGTCTATGAATACAATCACGAACTTGTCTAAATACGGCCGACAGACTCTATTCATTAAATCCATGAAAACTGCCGGTGCGTTCGTCAATCCAAAGGGCATAACTAGAAACTCATAATGCCCATAACGAGTTCTAAATGCCGTCTTATCAATATCCCCTTCACGAACTCTCATTTGATGATATCCAGATCGCAAGTCAATCTTTGAGAAGTACGTTGCGCCTTGCAGTTGATCAAACAGATCATCAATTCGAGGAAGTGGGTATCGATTCTTGAGGGTTAACTTATTGAGTTCTCTGTAATCGATACACATTAGGAATGTCCCATCTTTCTTCTTAACAAAAAGAACTGGAGCTCCCCATGGCGAAGAACTGGGCCTGATGAATCCTTTGTCAAGCAGCTCTTGGAGTTGTTCAGACAGTTCTTGCATTTCGGATGGCGCCAAACGGTATGGTGTCTTAGCCACTGGTGCAGCTCCCGGAATTAAATCAATGCGAAATTCGACTTGTCTCGGTGGAGGTAACCCAGATAGATCTTCAGGAAATACTTCGGGAAAGTCTCGAACCACAGGAATATCTTGCAAACACTTCTCCTTGATCTCTTTATTGACTACATGAGCTAAAAACGCACTATATTCTTTCCTTAAATACTTCTGCATCTTTATGCAGGACACTATTCTTAACTTCCTTTTGGATTTTTCTCCGTGTACTATAAGTACTTCTCCTTTAGGTAACGGAATTCGAAGAGTCTTTTCGGAGCAACATATTTCCGCTTGGTTATTAGACAACCAATCCATGCCCACAATTATGTCAAAGCTTCCTAACTTGATTGGAATTAGATCTATCTTAAATTCCTTTTCAGCTAGACTTAGGGTACAATTCGAAAATACATCTTCAACCCTAATCTCTTGTCCGTTAGCGAACTCAATAACATAAGTTTCTTTTAGTTTTTGGGGCATTTGATTAATTTTTGATCTAAAACTTAATGACACAAAGCTTCTATCTGCTCCGGAATCAAATAATACAAATGCACGAAGATTATTTAAGAGAAACGTACCTGTGATCACATCCTGATCCTGTCTCGCTTCTTCCGCTCCAATTTCAAATACTCGGCCTCGTGCTTGACCTTTTTGATTCCTCTGATTGACCGGTCGAGTCTGGTTTACGTTCGTCCTTCTGATAAATTTGGGACAGGCATTTCTGAAGTGGTCCTGACTCCCACACTCAAAACAAGCTCGCCTTCCCCCATTCTTACAATCTTTCGCATAATGACCTCCTTTGTTACATTTGAGACAAATAACACAATTTCCGAAATGATGATTGTTGCACTTGCCGCATCTCGGATATACTTCCTTTTCTTTATCAGCTGTTTGAGTCTGAATTCCATAATTACCCACCGTTCTCTGTTCCTTTCCTCTTCTCTTGTCAAACGGTCTCCTTGAAATTTCCTCAACCTTCCTTTTTCCTTTGACTTTATCGTGAATGAAAAGCCCCGATCGATTGGCATTATTGGTGAGCTTGGTTGCCAGATTTACCGCCTCCTGAATGGTTTTTGGATTACCCGAGGTCACATCCCCTCGGATTTCTGGAGCTAAACCCCAGACATACCTGTCTACTCGATTCTCTTCTGGTGTAACCAGATGTGGCACCATCTTCGCCAGCTCATGAAATCGTGCAGTGTACGTATCAATGTCGTTTCCTTTCATCTCATGCTCCCATAATTCTGCTTGTAATTTCTGCATTTCGCTTCTTGAGCAATATTCTTCCTTAAGCATTTGTTTAAACTCATCCCAAGTGAGTTTGTTAGCTACTTCCCTTCCTCGAGTCTACACTTGAGTGTTCCACCACGTCAGTGCTCTTCCTTGTAGTAAACAAGCTGCGAATTCTACTTTGTTTGCTTCCGAGCACTTACTTATGTGGAGAACGGATTCCATTCCTTCAATCCAAGATAATAACCCAACCGCTCCTTCGGTACCGCGGAATTCCTTTGGGTTACAAGACCTAAAATTCTTATATGTACATTCTTTTTCTATATTTGCATCGGCTCTTGGTTGATTAGGTTGGTTAACATTTAAACCTGCTGCTATCTGACTGACTATGTTAGGAAGTGTAGCTAAGATTTGCTCGGATACGAGTCGTGCAATCTCAGGATCTTCTCTTCTTGGCGGCATAATTTCTAATGCAACAATTTATTTTAAAGCCTCGTTAATATTTAATTCCAAATCCTTATTTCCCTTATTTCTATCCTATAATCTTAATACAATATAAATTGTATTTGTTTATTCAGACATCCAATACATCATACATCAACCTCATAGAATTTAAATTCACAGTTCATAAACATACATAAACAATATATCATAATCATATTCATCATCATTATAATACTACGTCAAGCATTCAATATTCATCCAAAAGTAATAGCCAAGCTATTTAATAATGTACTAATATGACGAGTTACATGCCCAAAAAAAAAAAAGTTAGTCACCCAAATCTCCAACCATGATTCGTACTACTGATGCCTGAAAAACAACATCATCGCCCATGCTATCACAATTACCAAAAGTCCCATCATCACAGATAAGCAAGAGTGCATCCATGCTACCATAGCCCTAGTTTCCATCAGTTCCCTCACAAACCCACTCATAGATTGATCGCCCATACTTACCATTGATATAAGCCCATTTAAAATCTGATCGCTTGAATTCATTATAGTCATGAGTGCATCAATGGAATGCTCATGATGGTTTACCTCCATTCTAACTCTCTCCACTTCTCGGGCCATACCCGAAACCCAGTAGTTTTCTAATGCTGTCATACCGGCTGGTTGAGACACTGGTATTCCAGCGCATGGTGGTGGTGATACCCTCCGACCCCTAAGTCGAGAAGGCCCCGCCTCGTCCCTACGTGGGACAGGTGTACTCTCTCGCTCGAAAGTGGCGGGTGAAGTCGGCTCCAAAGTAGGTGTGACCGATCTCTCCGGTGATCGATCAAAATCTGAATAATCGTGCTCAGATGGGTCATAGTCGTCACTCGTCGGAGAATTTCTTCTAGGGATGTAAGTGAGGTAGCCTGATCCGTCAGGCGACTGTTCTTGGTGAGATGGTGATCGTGACATAATGACTGCGATAATTAATAAAGTTTTAATTGTCAATCATGCTATAATTTTTATTAAAAACCAAAAATACCACGCAACTCACATAACAGTCATGCTTTTCATTTTTGTATCAAAAAGTTTCTATTTTTAGTAATTCCTAGTATAGCCAATCCATGTCCCCTTTATACACACTTAAATTAAACAAAGGTGATCAAGCTTTGCTTAAGTTAAAATATGATAATGTGAAACACATCTTAGTTATACTACAGCGCACTTTAATTTGAAAACTTTATTTGTAAAAGGTTATAGTGTGTGGTTTTAAAACAAAACCGGTATTCCCTATAACCTATGGCTCTGATACCAAATCTGTCACACCCCGCTAAAGCGGAAACACGAGGTATAACAGCTCCGATGTCATTGCATAAGATTATAACATACCCACATTTACTTAACTTTCAAAATACATTACATTTTTAAGAACATAGTATCGTCATTGTTTACAATTCCCAAACATAAAATATAACGATACACATAAAGCAAAAATAATCTTGCTTCAAAATATGAAGTGCGCTAATAAAACATCATGGAATTACTTTCTTGATTCCTGAAAAGCATGAATAAAAACCAAGGTCAACTACAAAGAGTTGGTGAGTTCACAGGTTTTAAATATGCACAAATCATTTTTATATGCAAGTTGACATTTGTAAAACATTCGTATAACCCAACTTCAATTCTTTGATTCATGAGCACCACAATTTACTTTCTTTACGATAAGTGTATGCAAAGACAATATTACGTTGAGCCACTACTAAGCCATCCCTGACCGATTTCAACGCCCCCAATGAACTAACTCAGCGGTGGTTCATGCCACATGTTTAGTCATCTTATCTAGTATAGTGCACCCCTGCTCGTCAGCATAAGGTGGGCTTGTCACACCAAATAGCGCTATCCACTAATACTATAGGCCCAATTTTCTTCGAGTTAATAGTAGTGTCACGGGGTCTTAACATTAAAAACTCAACACATCAATTGCATACTTATCATATAGCTTATAATTCCAAATGCTTTTAACAAAGCCTTATAAATTGCCAATTCGCAATACTTTCAAACAATTCTCATGAATCTTTAAATACGTAATTTAAACATGCTTTCCACCCCAAAATCAATTAAAACGATAAAAGTGGGGCTGTGAATACTCACCTTGACGAAAGTAACGAGTGAAGCTTTACTTTAATACTTATGGAATTTTGTCACGCCCTTAATTTCCCTATACAAGAGTTGCCATAAGGAAACACATTAATGCCCTATTCCGATGTCCAACCAATATGTCCAATTGTCCCAGGAAATGCCATTATATAAATTCTTTAGTCCATATCCATAATTAAACTATACAAAGTTCCAAAATACAATAAAACAAAATTTTATACTTAAGAAGGTTACCTTTCTGGATTCAGCACATGCTGTCCAGAAAGTTGTTCGATAAAATCAACACGAAAGCTTAACTTCCCAAGAGAATTATTTAATCACAAATTTTGTGATGATACTATAATATGATTAGAGTAAATCTGCATTTTTTTTATAATTTTTGAATAACTTTTGATACTTCAAATAATTTTTACAAAATAGAGTGTCACTGATTTTCGGATCAGTGACATACCTCACTTGCAACAGGCTTTTGAGGTATCAATTCTTGGAATTAGATAGTGATCCATATATGGATGCAAACCTAACTCAAAATACTAACATTTGGAAAAAGATTCACTCATTTTGGATAAGTAATGAGGGAGTTATGGTCTCTACAAGATAGGTGTATGAATCTGTCTTCACTGGACAGATTGCACCATTTTCTTGTAAAATCCATTTAAGTGCCCAAATCAACTCCAAATTCAGTGTTTTCAGACTTTTTAGAAAGCTAACACTCTAAATTAAAGTTTAGAAGCAAAAACCCCAAATTTGTACAAGTGGTTTGTGAGTTGTGCAAGCTAGAAGTGAAGTCTATTTTCTGGACAGATTCTAGAATGAAATAAATACTATTTTATACCACCAAATAATGATCATTAGACATGGTTTTTGGATATAAACCATGTCTTCACTCCTCATTACATAATAAACTAACTTATGCATCATGGATTCATTGCAATCAAAATGCTCATCCACATGCATGCATGAACATAACACCATATAAAATGACATTAACACTATTGTTAAGTTCTTAATCATGTGGAACTTGGGAAATTCCTTCATAAGAACATTTTTATACTAACATTCATTGTAACAAGAGTCAAAAACTCACATTATATACATCAAAGATAATCCTTCTCATCATCAAAATTTCAATCACATGCAAGACAAAATAAACACTAAATTTATGACTTAACACTATTTAAAAACTCTTTAATCATATGAGATTGAACAATCTCATCCTAAGAGTTTATTTATGCTCAAAATTGATGTAAATGCATATATTTCAATCCAACATTATTAAAATTTTGTGGTCCAAAACCACATTTCATAAAATTATCATTTCTTGAAGAAATCCCATAATAATACACTTGGAAACCCTAGTTTCATTGGAAGATCATTTAATGGTTCATTAACAAATATATTGATACTAATGTATCCCATTTCACTTCCAAAACTTGGATTGCACAACATTTACATGAAAAGATATGAAATATACAACTTTTTGATAATAAACTTGAAAAATGAAAGTGTTAAGTGATTACCTTCACAAAAGGAGATGAAGACTTGAATTCTAACTTCAATTTGGAGATGGATTCTTGATTGGATTTTGATTCTTAGCAATGAGAAGAAAAGAAGAAAAAAAAATGGTGATGGTGGTGGTGGGTTTTCGGCCGAAGAAGAGAGAGAGGAGAGGGAGAGGAGGTGAGGAGTTGATCTTGAAAATGAGGAGTGTTAATTGGTTTTAATTTGGTTTTTAATTAAAGAAAATAATTAAAATAGGTAGATTTAGGACAAGTGTCTAGTGACTCACCAACACATATAAAAAAAAAATTTAATTTAATACCATTAGTTGAATTACTAGCTTTAAACTATACAATATCAGATATATTTGAGAACCGAAATACCCGATTCTCAATTTTTGCTAAATAAATGACAATTTGAAAATTTTGCAATGCAAGAGAAATTAACATACTGATTTATATAGTTTACGGATTTTGGACTTTTATTCCCTTATTTGGCATTTCTGGACAGTGGCGGTCAGATGCGGAACTGTTCCGGGTTTTTAACGCAACTTCTAAATTTTTCGGGAAACTTTTTATCTTAAAGGCTTTTAATAAAAATTTAAAAGTGACAAAACTTATAAATTAATCTGAGGGTGCTAACCTTAAGATTCAGAATTTGACAGGTGTCACACCTTTCTAGTTAGAAATTAGATTAAAGTGTTGTTATCCCTTATTGCATATTTATTACAAACTTGTAATTAACAGGCGTGTATTATTCCCTTTTTGGGTAAGCTCGTGCTTTGGCACTATTTTACACCACATTTCCAATTCCGGAAATTTTTGTTTTCCCCGATTTTTGGGGTGTTACACCCACACTGGTGGTATTGGTGGTGGGTGGGGGAAGGGGGTAGGGGAACCCTCGCCCCCATCCCTGCCACATCCCAATCCCACCCTCCCTCCCTGACAACCCCATGGATGGGTGGTAGCTGGGCTGGTAACTGTGATGACAGCAGTAGTGGCGTGGTGGTCAGTAGGTGTGTAGTGGGGGTGGCTGGGGTGTAAGGGTGGGAGCTGTGATGATGATAGTAGTGGCATGGTGGTCGGTGGGGTGGGGTGGGGTATGGGTATAAGGTGGGGGCCAGGGTCATGGTGCATAGAAGGGTAGGGTGGGCCAGGTATGGGGCAGGATAAGGACATGGGGCAGGGTGGATCGGGCCACCCTAAACCAATAATACCACTAGGGGTGGGGGTGGTCAGGGCAAGGCAGGATGGGATGGGTGGGTGGAGTTTTTGTTGTGACGACAGTTGTGCCATGGTGGTCAGTGGGGGTAAGGTGTGGGGGCGAGGGAGTGGGTGAGGTTTTTGTTGTGACGATGATAGTAATGGCATTGTGATCGGTTGGGTAGGGTATGAGGGATGGGTAGGGGTACTAACAGGGTGGGGGTGGGCAGGGTGGTCGCTGTGTGTCTGTGATGACGACAATAGTGGCATGGTGGTTGGTGGGTGGGGGTGGTAGGTGTAACGATGACAGTAATGGCATGATGGTCAGTGGGTTGGGATTAGTGGGGGTGGGCGGGAGTAGGTGGCGGTTATGACAGTGACAGTAGTGGTGGGGGTTAATGGAGGGAGTGACAGTAACAATAGTAGCATGGTCGTGGTAGGGGCAGGGGAACGATGTTGGTTAAATTGGATGCAAAAGCATGGAATACAATGTTTTCACTTATGCCAAGGATTTATGAATTCCTTAATTTTATGGAATTCAAAGGATTCCATCCATTTCAATATGTGAACCAAACAAAGGAATTGGAATTTGGTCAAAGAAATTGATCATTCAAATCCCCTTGAAATCCCTTGAATTCTGTGAACCAAACAACGCCTAAGGGGGCGTTTGATTCGCATAATGGAATTTAATGGAATTGGAATCCATCGAAGGAATTTTACTTTGAAAGAATTGGAATGGAGTTTGATGGAATTTGACCACACGTTTGGTTGGTAGGAAACCAATTCCTTCACTTACGTCATGGAATGATGAATTCCTTAAATTGTGGAATTCAAAGGATTCCATCATTTTCATTACATGAACCAAACATAGGATTTGAAATTTGGTCAAAGAAATTATCCATTCCAATTCCTTCAAAATCCATGAACCAAACACCCCCTAAGAGTTTCTCAATTTTGGAAATTGCTACATTAATTATATTACAAAAACATTTCATATATTTAATAAAATATTATTTTTCTCTCCTAACATTTATTTCAAATGTTTCTTATCAGTGAGAATATAATAAGAAAGATATTTCTCTCTCATAGTATTTATTTTTTGGGAGTTCTCCATTTTTAAGAAGGTTTTGAAAATTTTGTTGAAACAGAAAGTTTATGCAAAATCCTCAAAATCTCCATTTTGGAGAAAATCTATTAGGTTGCATTTGGTACATGGGACATGACAAAACAGGACGAGACACAACTCATTGTCCCACGTTTGGCATGACATGAGACAAGACAAAAACTCACTATCCCATGTTTGAAGTAACATGGGACAGGGACTGGATATGGTGGGATAGGATGAGACAAAAAATGTTTTTCTTGTTCCATAAAAATAGGTGGAACAACATGAGACAAGAATGAGACAGAAACTAAAAAATTACTCATCTAACATCATTTGATATATAACTTTAATATGATATTTGTTTTAATGGTCGTCACCACCCATCATCACCGCCACCACCATCGGCGACCACTGGTAGCCCCCACCAACCACCGTCGGCGACCTTCACCTCTTCATCCACTATTACAACTTCCTCCACCACCTCCACAACTACCGCCCATCGCCACCACCACTACTATCGTTAACCACCGACACCAATCACCACCCCATCACCGCCACCATCATCGGCAACCACTGGTAGCCACAACTAACCACCTTTGCCACCACCACATATTCCTCCAGTACAACCACCTTCTCCACTACCTCCACAATCATCGTCTATCGCCACCACCACTACCATCGTCGACCACCTCCACCTCCACCAATCACCACCACCATCGGCGGTCACCGGTAGCCAACACCAACCACCGTCGGTCACCTCCACTTCTTCCTTCACTACTTCAACCTCATCTACCATAGTCCACAACCACCACCACTACCACTGTTGAACACCTCCACCAATCACCACCACCCATTGCCGCCCACCACCACCTATACCTCCGCCACATCGACCACAACTACTTCCTCCACCACCAATGTCCACCATCTTCACGTCCTCCACAATCATCTTGAAATGTTTTTAAGAACCTTCTTACAAGGGGGAGAGTTCAGGAAAAGAGAAAATCATGTGTTCTCGAAATCTTTTAGGAGAAAATAAAGTAAAAAGTAACAAAAATAATCTTGATTTTCCTTTAATGTTTTCCCTAGGAAAGAAATGTCAACCGTTAAAAAAAATTGTAAAATTATGTAACACCCTCAAATTTGGAAAGAGCGACTAATTTAAAATTTTCATTAATACACCAAATAAAAGGATAAATCCTTTTCTATGAATCAACACGTGAATTACCTCAAATAGAAAACTCTAGATTTAACATCAACAAAAAATAAACCAAGTCTTATATAAAGATTAGATTAAGGTCGGGTGTTACTAAAACCCAATAATCGTCGCTATCTCTAAAAGCGAAAGACATCATTGAATAACTAGATCTTTCACTTGCGTCTAACTAGCACTCATGCCCCCAAATTATAACTTATGGAGATACTTCATACTCAAAACGTCACCGAAAAACATGGATAAAACTAAATACCAAAACAACACCTTTCGGCGACGGGGGAGACCCGATTTCCAAGGTTAGTGGTGAAACAAAAAGTAGGTCATTTTCCAAAGTTATATAGCTCATACTAGGATCAACGGCCAGAAGCTCGCCGACTCATACTAAGATGTGGGGGAGGGGCACTCGATGATCCTAGTCATACTCATTCACTAGGATTACATTTACGGTTCATGTCCAATATCTGGTCCCACATAACCATACCAAGTTACCTCGTAGGACCCAATGTCTCAACTAGTTACAAATGGGAAATAACAATCCTATAAAAACTGACTCATAAATTAAATGTAACACCCTAAAAAAATTGGGGTAAATTTAAAACTCGAAATTTCGGCAATATGACGTCTATAAATAATGAAAACCACCCAAACGGGCAAATGTATAATAGAGTTTACAAACCCTGTGAAAGAATATTAAAATCGAAGACAAACTAATCTAAACAATTTACATCTAGAGTATATTGGTTGTCAACCCAAATTCCCAAAATGCTATAATTTTTGTACGCCATGTCTCCAAATATATTTATCACCAAAAATGCCTCATTGACCCAATGCTCTTCCCTCAAACCTTGGGTGACCCACCGCTAAGGGAACCTGTTATACACATCATTTGAGAAAAAGTGTTAGGCTTAACGCCTAGTGAGAACAAACAGTTTATATCAATAATTTGGAAATGATTTAAAATATAAATAAATAACTTTTCAGTGAGTTGGATAGATAAAGTGTAACTAAAAAACACATAAGAACATTTCGATCCAAAACATCTTACGATGACGGGGGAGACCCGATTTCCAAGGATCATGGCAGAACACAAAAGTAAGCCACTCTCCGAGTTGTGAGCTCAATAATTGGACCCATGGCCACGAACAATGTCGGCTCGTACTTAGATGTGGGGGAGGGCACCCGAGGATCCAAGTCATACTCATTCATTATGATTACATTTATGGCCCATGGTTAGTAACCGGTCCCACATAACCGTACCAAGTTGCCTCCGAGGACCCAATGTCTCAACTAGTTACATAGGGGAACAACATCACAAAATAAACCAATTCCTTTTCCTATGGATCCAATAGTAATAGTCTACGGTTAGTCACAATTTCATTTGTGACAAAGCTATGTTAACAATTATAGTCAACATAGGAGAATCTTTATAATACAATTTTCCTTACATTTAACCCATGTATAACTAATAAGGGTTGTTTCCATTTCCAACACATAATGCCTCCAAAATAAGGTTTTTCTAACATTTACTAGCCCTTGAGAAACCCTAAATAGCATAAAATGAATTCCTCCATAAATTTATTCACAAATATGTAAGTAGAATATAAGTTACACCACAATTCAACTTTTCCAACAACAAATTCCATATATATATATATATATATAGAACTTTTAAATCTCCAAAAACCCATGTTAGGTCAAAATCTTGCAACTAAGGAAAATGTAAACATGGAGATGATAATAAGTTCAAAAGTGAAATTTTGACATGTAACGAGAGCTCGGTCAACCCTGCGACAATGCCTAGCGATAGTGACAGATGTCACAGTCGCGAGGCATAGTCGCCGACTATGTACCGAGAGTGGCTACGGTCACACAGCATTGCCAGGCAATTGTGACCAATGTCACTGTCGCCGACATAGTCGCCCAAACACTCCTCAACCCTCAAAACACTGATTTAAGCCCCAGAACACTCTCAATTCGACCCACGACATAAGGAGGAAGTATTTTTTTTAAGATTAAACCAATAACTAGGAAGTCTTAGGAATAAGATAACTGATTTTATAACTTACAGAAATTTCCGGGTGTTACATTAAATCATAGGGTCAATGGAAGATGTTCGACTTCAAGAGGCCACACCATAAGACCCTCGATGACCCAATGACTAATCCTTGTCCCAATATGGGAACAACTGTCCCTTTTAAAATGATGAAAACTGACTCTTATGCATATGGATCCATTGCATCACAATCTATAACATTACATGACTCTAATTGAATGACCAAAACACTCAAAACATGTACTTCTCAAATAATACGCAATAAACACAATCATACTCAAAGCTCCACAACGGGCTATTATAACTGGACAAATGTCCCCAAGACTTATCTTAGTCAAACCGAGCCAAAAGATCAACAATTTAAATGACCATACAATAAAAGTCAATATAAACAATAAATCACATTTGACAAACGGTTATGCAAACACAAAAACAAAAGTATGATTAACTCGAAAACCCACCGTGGTCCGGAACAACTCATTTTCCAAATAAAATTATGTCATTTATATATCCAAAATGCCTCAAAACATAATAATATGCATTTTCCAAACGGTTTATAAAATTAAACACACTAAAAGCGCATTTACGTCAAATGACCTCCATTTATACATTAAATCATTAAAGAAACATGCTAATATGATTTATTTATCAAAATGTCCAAGAATCCCAAATACGGGCATTTCGTGATATTTATAAAGAAACCAATGCACCAAATGTACAAAACTCAACAAATAACCCAACATTTGATAAATATCAAGTAAAATACATAAATGCCTTAAAATGGACATTTTTTCCATGTACAAAATTTTTACAAATCAACTTGAATTCACCTTGCTAGATTTAAGTTAAATTTAGGTTTTACGACAAACTTGAATTTTCTTGGTGAAAATTTGGATCTACAAGCCAAAACCTTCTAACCCTTGATCCAACACTTGCAAAGGGTTTCATTCACTTCCAAAGGCCCAAAACCTAAGACCACATGGAGAGAAGATAAGAGAAAATGAAGAACACATCAAAGCTTAACTTTAAACTTGAGAGAGATGAGAATATTACCCATACCAAATGTTCTTTGAATACACTAAATACTTCAACTATCTTGATCTAGTCATTAAGATCTTCAAAAATCGAGCTCATAGCAAAATGAATCACCAAAATCGGAGCCAAAATGAGGAAGATACGACCAAATGAAGAACCCAAGAAAATCGGATTTTGAGGCCCTGCACCCGCTCGAGACAATGTCAATGGCATTGTCGTCGGGCATTGTCTCCCAGGATGTACCGAAGCTGGTACACTCCCCGCAACTTTGCCCTGCGACTATGCCATTGGGCACTGTTGCCAGGCAATGTAGCCCCAACCGTACCGAGAGTTTTTCGACCGCTTTTTCGATCATTTCTCGACTGTTCCTTGATCATTTTCCCGGACGTTCCTCGACCGTTTTCTTGGTCGTTCTTCGACCGTTCTCTCGGCCGCTCCTCGACCGTTTTCCTAGCCATCCCTCGACCGTTCTCCTGGCCGTTCCTCAACCGTTTTCTCGGTACATTTGATGCTATTATGACAGTTATCGTTCCATTGTCATGATTTCATGGCACATTCATTGGGATGACCTAACACTCAGTAATCTCGGTGTTGTTGTGACATATGTCACAGCTGCATGACACTATAGTCAGGACTACCACACTTTCAGTACCATTGGTGCTATTGTGACATATATCATAACCACATGTCACTAAAACCATACTAAATATTTGGTTCTTCCTTTACCGATTCACCCAGTTCAACACTTTTCTTTGATTGTGATAAAACCAGGATGTTACAAATTACCTATTAATTAATTACCAACTGTTATAAAATAAATAATTATACATTTATAAAAATGATATATTTATGTCCCTTTCTCTCCTGTTAAGAAACATAGAAAAATATTTCCTTTTATTTTTCCTTCCCTTTTAAAAACAAAAATATTTTTTTTCATTTATTTTAGAGTAAATTACATGTTTCGTACCTGTGGTTTATGTGTTTTTAAGAGTCTGGGTCTCTATTATGAAATATCTATGGATTGCATCCTCGTAGTTTCCATTTAATAACGCATTGGGTCTCTAACTCTAATTCCTTTAAAAAAAATTTGTTAAGTGAGTTAAATCATATGGGTATTTTAGTCTTTTTAACATTTTCTACATTTTTCTATTAAAAAAATTTCTTTTTTCTTTTGAATTGATTTTTTAATGTTAAATAATATTTGATTTTGTGAATCCCCACTTCTCCGGTCAAACGCCAAACACAAGGACGATTTTGTGAACCCCTACTTCTCCGACGAATACAAATTCAAAAACACAGGGACAATTTTTCTCCAGCCAAACTCAAAACACTTGTCATCTCCAGCGATTTTTCTCCGGCAAAACTCCAAACACAAGAACTCAATCTCCCTTCAAGATTTTGTTCTCTCGATCTTGTTCCCCGACCAAACTCCAAACATAAGAACTCTAAACGATTTTTCTCCTCCAGATCTCGTTTACTCGATCTGTTCTTAAGAGATCGATCTTGTCCTTCAGGTCTCATTCTCCCGATCTCGTCCTCCAAGTCTCGTTCTTCATATCTCGTTCTTTAGGTCTTCTCTAAAAGGATGCTTCTCCAAATCGTCTTTGTCTATTAAAACATCTCCATCCTTGGAAGATCTGGATCTGGATTGAACGACTTCACACCCATCTTTGTTTTGAACATCTAGATATGGTTTTGATATGAGTTGCGATCTAGTTTTTGATATTGGTTTTCATTTGGGTTTCGATCTCGTTTTCGATTCGAATGTGGATTTGTTTTGTAATCATGTTTATTTTGGAATCAGAGTTTTGTTTTTTCTTTTGGATATTTGATGTTGTTTTAGAACCATGATTTCTGTTAGAGCATAAATATATTGGATACAAGATCATAGAATACTAAAGATTGAAGTCAAAGCTGAAGTCAACTCTCAAGCATCAAAGTCAAAGTTTAGTGTAATAAAAGTCAAAGTCAAACTTGTAATGTTGTAATAGTTTAGTGTTTTGCGCGTTCCTATAATGTGCGCATTTTGTATTGGTTTAAAATGCGTGTTGTAAGTGAATAGCAGTTCCATAAGAGTTGTTGTGCGCATATGTTGTAAGAGAGAAAAAATTTGAGAGAGCTACAGTGTATGTAATTTGTGTCTGAGAAATAAAAATGGAGATTGATTAAAATTGTTGTTGTCATCTTGTTTACATTGTTATCTGGGATAACAATTGGTATCAGAGCATACAGAATTTAGAGAAAATTGGATCTAATTCAAGAATCTTGATCGAAACTTTCACAAACTCGCATACGGATTGAAGAAATTCGATTTTTGATTTTGAGTGATGTTTGTGATTCGAGTCTTGTATCTTTAGATTCGAATTTTCATCTAGATTGAGTTTTGTTTGGATTGTTTTGTCCAATTTACGAAAGATCATGGTGAATTTTTCAAATTTCTTGAATTTTTGTTTGAAATAGTTTAGCGGACTGTAATAGAATCAAAGTATATTGTTTTGTGTTTTTGATTGTAATTGATTGATAGGAATCTGCTCGAAATTAGGTTCTAAGCATCTCTACAAAATCTCAGATCAATTGAAGATGGTTTGATCGAAATCTGTTCAAAATTCGAGTTTTTGGAAATGTGCAAGTGAAGAACTCGCAAGATCCAACAAACTTGCTAGTGAAGAACATGCAAGGTTAAGAACTCACAGAGACCTTGATTTGGTGTTTGAAGTGAAGAACTCGCAAAGAGTTGTGTGCGTGAAGAAGAAACTCGCACATCATTAGGTGCGAGTTTGTACTGTTCATTCTCTTCCTTGTGCGCGAAGTATTCTCTGCGAGAAGTTCAAGTTTGCGCATTTGTGTTTTGCGCAAAGTATCCTTGTTCAAAAATATTCTAAGTCCTAAACTCGCAAGCCCTGTTCTTGCGCGTTTACGTTTAGCGCGTTTCAAATTTCAAAAATTTTCTAAGTGTGTAACTCGCAAGCTTTTGCGCGAAGTTCCAAAACTCACACATAATTGTGTGCGAAAACTAAGAACTTGCATAAGGCACGTGCGGGAACCTCAGTTCACGCAAGCTTCGTCGTGCGTGAAGCTGAAAACTCGCACATCTCTTTGTGCGAGAAGTTCAGTTCGCTTAGCCTTTGGTGTGCGCGTTTCTAAAACTCGCACATAGGCTCTTGCGCGAAGTGTTTCCAATCTTTGTCATGCGTGTTTTATACTTAGTAATTTTTTGTGATTTTTATTAAATTTAACTGGGTTTGATTTTTGTAGATCCAGTTTGTTTTCTGAATTTTGACAATCACAGTAAGCAGTGTAGATCAAAGATGACTTCTAAAGACGCTCTCTCCATCGGTACTGACGTAAAGCCTCCTGTTCTATTCAAGGGCGAATATGAACAGTTGAATGATCGTTTTCTCGACTTTGTCGACAGACACGCAAACGGGGAAAACATTCTGCTATCAATTACAGAAGGTCCTATGATACCACCTACTGTCGAAATACCTGATGATGAATATTCAGACAGTGAGGATGGTGACGAGGATAGAGTGAGAAAAATGAAAATTGTTCCGAAGAAATTTGCCCAGTATTCTGATGAGTAGAAAAGTCGATTCAAAGCTGATAAGCAAGCAATATCTCTTCTACTTCAGACTATCCCGAATGAGATATACATAAAGATCGACAGATACAAAGCGAATGTGAAAAAGATGTGGGATCAGTTACAGAAGATGATGATGGGCTCTAAAGTGGGAAATCAGATGAAAGTAGCTAATTGTATCAACAGCTACGAGGAATTTAAAGTCAAGGAAAATGAGAGCCTAGAGGAAACTTATGA
Organism: Arctium minus; assembly: GCA_954870635.1. NCBI lineage: Eukaryota > Viridiplantae > Streptophyta > Magnoliopsida > Asterales > Asteraceae > Arctium > Arctium minus. The sequence continues at coordinate 26,631,959 of OX941090.1, read as the reverse complement.
GAGATTTGTGCTTCTTCTGAACGAACTTTCAAAGAATAAAGTTAAGAAGAAACAGATCGAGAATAATGTCAAGTTCCTCAGCATTTTGCAACCGGAATGGAAAAAGCACACTCGCCGAATGAAGCAAATGAAAGATTTGAGTGACATATCCCTCCACAAAGTTTATGAGACTTTGAGACAGAATGAGGAGGAGGTTGAAGAGAAAAGGAATGAGAAGAAAAAGAAAGTTGAGAACGTTGCTGACCCCATTGCACTGGTAGCTAGAGAAAAGAAGAAAGACAAGAAGAAAAAGAAGAAAGTAGTGCTTCCTAGTTCTGATTCTGAGTCTGAATCTGACAGTGACGACGGTGAAAACCTCAAGCAAGCTATGCTTCTAATGACCCGTGCATTTCAGAAGAAATTCTACAAGAAACCGGGTTCGAACTCACAGAGGTACTCTTCGTCTGGTTCAAAGAATCATGAATATCGGGAAAGAATTAAAGGAAAAATATTTGAGGAGAAAAGGTATGCGGAAAGAAAGCCGAAAGAAGCAAAAAAGTTTGTGAATGAATATGTTGGTGCTGAAAAGAAGAATAATGACTTGATCAAATGCTACAACTGTGGCAAGATTGGTCATTACGCCAAAGATTGTAGAAAGCCCAAAGACAGAAACTCAGAGTATTATAAGAACAAGATGCTTTTGGCTAAGTAGCAAGAAGCTGGCCAGGCACTCATGGCTGAAGACGAGTTCTGGCTAGATCATTCAGATAAAGAGGAAAGAGAAGAAACTTCTCATATGTGTTTGATGGGCAACACAGTGAAGTATGATGACAGTGATGAAGAGACAGCTGATGAGGTACTTAATCTTTCCAAATCTGATTTTATGACCAAAATGGAAGCCATGATGGTTGAACTTCAAGATCTTCAACATAAGCTGAAAAAGGAAAAAAGCAGAGTTGAAAAGAAAAATCAAAAGATCTTTGATCTTAACAAATCTGTTGTTGGGAACAAAGATTTGATTGATTCTCTTAACAAATCTTCTTCTAATCCGAAACAAGAAAAAGAATGTTTTGAAAGTAAGATTTCTGATTTTGTCTCTAAAATTTCTAAGTCTGATTCAGAAAAGCAAGAATGTGTTCTAAAAGCTTTTAAACTGCAGGTTGAGAACAAGACTTTAGAGAAAAAGGTAAATGGTTTGGAAGCCAAATTATATGCACGAGGCCAAACAGATCAAACCATTTTTCTAAACACCCCTAATGAGGAAACTGATGTTAAAGAGAAGTGGGGTCTCGGTTACGAAAACCCACACTATCTTAAGAAAGCCATCAGAAAACAGCATGCTTTATATAATTTTGATTTTCTATATGCGGTTTCTAAATATCCTCATTTGAAACCCAAATTTGTTACCAAGTCATCTGATGAGGTAGAGGCAAAAGAAGATGAGAAAAGACAAAATCTAAAGAAAATGCAACTACCATTCTGCTATCAGAAGCTGAATGATAGTTATATTTCAGATCAGCCAAAATCTCTTTCAAATGATTATTTTGAAAGCTATTCGACAAAAGAGTTGGAGGCAAAACCTTTAAAAGCTAAAACTTATGTTCCTATACTCATTTTAGAAAGCAAAATAATTGAGCTTGAAAATGTTTTATCTGATGAAAGAATACTGGATGACATTGAAAAAGTTGTATTTTCAACTGTTTTAAAGAACACAGTTTTTAAAGTTGAATCTCAAGTGTGTTCTACATCTTCTAAAGCACCTCATACCTCTGAAGTTGATCTTGATGACTTATTTGTGTCTGCAAATGATTTTTTAAATTCTGATGAAGGGTGTGTTGATGAAATTGATATGTTTGACTTCAATGCTAAACTTCCAGATCATTCTACTTTTGTCATTAATGGTCAAGCTTTACCAAGTGTACATGAAGTTGGTGAATCATCAACTAAGGTTGGTGACACAGTTTCTGTGAATGTCGATTACTATGCTAAAGGTAAGAAGCAAAAGAAACGGCGCTCACAGAAACAGAACAACACTGGTAAACTAAAGAAAAGAAATTCTCATAAATCTGGTTTTTCTAACAAGTCTAAATCTTTTGTTTCAGATTTAAGAAAGAAAAGATCAGAAGGTCGAACTGAATGGCGACCAAAACGGAAAGTTGAAAACGGAAAGTTGATGAGAAAACAGAGTCTATTCCTGATATATAGCTTGTAATAGGTCAATTGGTAGTTCTTCTGATGTAGTTGGTAGTGTTGCTTCCAATAAACAAAACCTTGTAATTTCTTACAAGAGATATTCAATTAAGCAATTACTCCACTTGTCTCGATCTACTACTCAATTATCTAATTCTAGACGGAATGATTTTGTTTCTCACCGATTTTCTGATAATTGGTTTGGTACTTATCATGTTTGTTCTTATAAGCCATATGTTTCAAAGGTTTTTCAAAAAGTTAGAGGATCCATATACAAATGGATACCAAAATCTTGTGCTAATCCGTTAGGACCCACTTTTAAATGGGTACCTAAAGTTATTCTTACCTTATTTCTCTTATGCAGATCCATCATATGTGGTACTTGGATAGCGGGTGTTCCAAGCATATGACCAGGCAAAAGGATTTATTGTCTAATTATACAGAGAAATTATGCGGGAATGTACGTTTTGGCAACGATCAGTTTTCATCGATTCTAGGCGACGGTGACATCATTCAAGATAAGGTGACGATTACAAAGGTGAGTTACGTAGAAGGATTATGACACAACCTATTCAGTATTGGCCAGTTCTGTGACAAGAATCTAGAGGTAAATTTCAAGGCCAAACGATGTTCTGTGCGTACTGAAGATGGAAAAGAACTCTTGGTCGGAACACGAAAGTCTAACTTCTACACCATTAATCTGTCAAAAGTCCAGACTGATAATCATGTTTGTCTATTATCAAAAGCCTCGCTGCAACAAAGCTGGTCATGGCACCGACGACTTTCTCACCTGAATTTTTGCTACATCAATAAACTGGTCTTGGGCAAATTAGTGAAAGGTCTTCCTGAGCTGAGATATGAAAAAGAACATATGTGTGCAACATGTGAAAAGGGTAAAATGAAGAGGGAAGCTCACAAGCCAAAACCCGAACCAAGTACTAGATCTCCACTTGAACTTTTGCATATGGATATTTGTGGTCCTATGCGCACTCAAAGCATAGGAGGAAAGAAGTATGTTTTGGTAATAGTGGACGATTATTCGCGTTACACATGGGTAAAGTTTCTAAGGACAAAAGATGAGACGCCCGAAGTACTCATCAATTTTTTGAAGACTACCCAGGTGAACTTGCAGAAGTCAGTAAAGCTTCTTAGAACAGACAACGGCACAGAGTTTAAAAACAAAACTGTTGAAGATTATCTCGAATCGGTCGGGATAACACATCAATTCTCTGCTGCTAGAACGCCAGAACTGAATGGAGTAGTAGAAAGACGAAATCGAACGCTAGTCGAGGCCGCTCGTACTATGCTCAGTCAATCCGATCTACCTCTGTTTCTGTGGGCAGAAGCTGTCTCTACTGCATGTTATACGCAAAATCGATTCATAATACATCGACGGTTTGGAAAAACTCCTTATGCCTTGATTAATAATCGTACACCTAATATCAAATATTTTCATATCTTTGGATGTAGGTGTTTTATGCTTAATGATAGAGAGAACTTAAATAAGTTCGGACCGAAGGCTGAAGAAGGAATCTTCATTGGATACTCTAAGACATCTGGTGTATATAGGATATATATGAAGAGCTCAAAGACTGTTATAGAAAGCGTTAACGTAACATTTGACGAGAATGTGGCTTCTGAACAGAGCAGTTCAGAACCCGTACTTACAGGAGTTTTAGCTTCTGGACAATTCAGTGCAGAACCTGTGTCTAATGAGAATAATTCGGATAAAGCTTCTACATCTATATCTCATTTATCTGAATTAGATTTATTGTTTGAATTTTTCTATGATGAGTTTCTAGGATCTAAACTTCCTAAATCTGTTGTGGTTGACAGGTTAGAAGATTCAATGCCTAATCATCTAACTACTTCAGATGTATCTACTGAACTAGTTCCCCCGGTTCAGACAGAAACTACAGTTCAAACGAATACTCCTTCAGTTGAAGTTGCACCTGAAAATGTTGAACCAGAAGTTACTACTTCAGTTGGATGCACTGTTATGGATAATCAACAGACTGACCAAGCTGTTCCAACTGACACTTCTGTACAAGAAACTTCAACTGCACCCCAAACAGCAGCTGAACAAGAAGAAGTTGATAATGGATATTTAGATGAGAACTATGATCAATCCACATCGAATCTACTCCCTTACGAGCATAAATGGACCAAAGAGCACCCGTTAAGCCAAATTATTGGAGATCCAAATTTACCGGTGCAAACTAGGTCTGCAACTTTGAATATGTGTATGCATGACTCATTCTTGAGTAAGATAGAGCCTACTCGAGTATCAGAAGCTCTAGCTGACTCAGATTGGGTGACTGCAATGCAAGAGGAGCTAAATCAGTTCGAAGCTTTAAAGGTCTGGAGACTTGTGCCAAAACCGGAAGGAAAATCTATAATAGGCACCAAATGGGTATTCAAGAATAAAAAGGATGAAGATGGTATCGTAATTTGAAACAAAGAAAGACTTGTTGCAAAAGGCTACCGACAAGAGGAAGGCATTGATTATGATGAGAATTACGCTCCAGTAGCACGTATTGAAGTAATCAGAATGTTTCTTGCGTATGTTGCTCATAAAAACTTCACTGTCTACCAGATGGACGTGAAGACTGCCTTTCTAAATGGCATTCTTAAGGAGGAAGTCTATGTCACACAACCTGATGGCTTTGTGAATCCAGATAAATCAGATCATGTCTACATCCTGGATAAAGCACTTTACGGTCTTAAACAAGCGCCTCGAGCCTGGTACGAGGTATTATCAAAGTTTTTGGTCAAGTCGGGCATCACTAAAGGTAAAATCGATACTACTTTGTTCATTAAGAAAGAAAAAGCCGATATCATTCTTATTCAAATATATGTGGATGACATTATATTTGGCTCTACAAATCCTAAATTCTGTAAGAATTTTTCAAAACTCATGGTGTCACGTTTTCAAATGAGTATGATGGGAGAGATGAATTTCTTTCTCGGAATACAAGTTAAGCAATTTTCAACAGGGATTTTTATAAATCAAGCTAAGTACATTTTTGATATTCTTCGGAAATTCAAAATGAAAACTTGTAAACCAATTGGAACGCCGATGACACCAGGAACTAAGATCGGCATGGATCCTTCGGGAAAACCTGTTGATGTTAGAACCTATAGAGGAATGATTGGTTCTTTGATGTATTTAACTTCAAGTAGGCCAGATATTATGTTTTCTACATGTTTATGTGCAAGATATCAGGCTAATCCAAAAGAATCCCATTTGTCTGCGGTCAAAAGGATCTTTCAATATCTGAAGGGGACTGTAGATCTTGGTATGTGGTATCCTAAAGATACTGGTTTTGAACTGACGGCTTACTCAGATCCAGATCATGCTGGCTGTATGTTAGACAGGAAGAGCACATCGGGTCATATACAGTTCCTTGGAGATAAACTCGTTAGTTGGGCATCAAAGAAACAACTGTGTCTTTCCACATCAACGGCTGAGGCGGAGTACGTTGCTGCTGCAAGCTACTGCTCTCAGGTGTTGTGGATGAGAACACAACTATGAGATTATGGCTTCAAATTTGACAAGATTCCGATCTATTGTGATTCTAAGAGCGCCATTGCAATATCAGCAAATCCTGTACAACATACAAAGACCAAACACATAGATGTAAGATATCATTTTATCAAAGACAATGTCGAAAAAGGTACAATAGAACTTTATTTTGTAAACACTTATTATCAGCTTGCAGATTTATTCACCAAGCCTTTAAACGAAAAGAGATTTAATTTTCTTGTCTCTAAACTTGGTATGTTAAATCTTAAGACATAATCAGTGATTACCTACTAAAGTTTTTCTTATTGTTATTTTTTTCTTCATTTCTTTATTTTTAATCTAAAAGATATCTGCACTTTAAGGTATGTTCATGATTTCAGGAGGAGTGAGAGAAGATGAAAAGATGATCTACATCCAATTGAGGGGGAGTTCATATTTTTGATTTATGCTTATCACTGATAAATTTTTCTGATGCATAAATGCAGGGGGGTTAGAGTATAAGTGTAAGGAGTATGAATAATGACTTCTGATTATTTCAGATCAGAACTCGTACATTCAAAGTTTTACTGCTTTATGTCATTTTATTTTTCAATAAATGTTGTGAATAAAGTTGCTTTGACATGACTTTTTGACTGATGCAGATTGAGAGAATGCTTACAAGTTCATATCTTCTATGACTTTAAGCTGACTTCATGAGATTTAAGACGAATTGAAAAGGTTTATTTATATTCTTAATCTCATATATGGTTGAAAGAAGGACGGCTTTCAATCATAGAAAACATATTCTTAAATGTTCAAACCACTTTCCAATTTTTAAATAGATTTCATGATTTGGAAGTGTGATTTTAAATGTTTTTATTCGATGAGTTGAAATGTTTATAAACCGTGTGTTTCCAAAGATAAATACTTGTGTATTGTATTTTCCATATACTGTCAAGTATTCATACACACCTGTTTAATATTTTGTTGGATATGTTCTTACCATGTCTCTAAATTGAAACAAATTTTCGATGGTAAGACACCCCGATTGAACTTCAAAGTTTGAGCATGATTTCATTTCTAAACATTTCTTTCAAGAATGTCTATATTTTGGTTCATATAAACACTATCCAATTTTTGCTGACCTAAGCCGTATTTGATAAATCATTCATATTTTGATCTTTTTCATACAATGTCAGATTTTCAAACAAGTTTCTTGTATTCATTTCCTTCATTCAATATACTTGTTTTGAAAAGTCTTCAATGCTTCAAAATGCTAAAATCTTCATGATTATCTCATTGAGCATACATACATCTGACTTGTATTTTCATATCTTGTGTTTTAACTGATATAGTTAAACCATCTGAACAACATGTTCTTTTAGGACTACATGGGTTCATTATGTGAGATTAACTAAAACTTCTATGGATTCACGTTAACCAGTGTTTCCTACCCAAGAAGTTAATCCTTGAGTGATCGAATGTGTGAGGAGTCAAATACTGAGTGTGGGTTAAGTGATGAGGTAAAATGAAAATGAGAGTTTGGTTAGATGTGAGCTCAATGATTAAAAGAAAGAGGGTGAGAGATCAGAGTAAAAGAATATCCAACTTTGCACCAACTACTTTCTGATCCGGGCAACCATATTACTAGTGTTTCACATTTCTTCGTGAACATTATTGAAACAGGAAATTAGCCCATGCCAACTCTTGATAAAAACCCCACCAGCCACTCATTTTCTTCTCAAAAAGAAAATGTTTCATATTTTAAGGGGACGCAACACATATACTATCTGATTTTCATTTGGAAAATCTGGATATTGAAAAAGAAGGAAGTCTGCCCCACCTTCGCACTTTGATCATGCACAATAGAATCCGTGTATAATTACTATTGTCTCAGTGGTTTACACAATTTTGAGCCTTGTAAAAGCAATCATCATGTGCTTAATTCTTTCTAACACTTGCACAAACACACAAGGAAATTTGTTTTTCTTGTCATAACGTTCATAGAAATTCCTTTGTGGTGTTTTGATGATTGAATGAAAACCGTGGGGGAGTGAACATCACAAAAGCTCCTTTCCAATGTGTATTAGTTACACACAGTGACTTCGTGTTACTGACAGACATTACAACTGATTCATTTGTTGATTCAAGTGTTACATTCCTAATTTGTCTGAATTTGCAAAGATTCGGATAAATATCTTTTGGATCGATGGAGAATCAGAGGCTCTTGTTGAAAGATCAGTGGTCAGAACAGATTTCAGAGACATTTCTTGTTGAAAATTTTGATGATCATTATGCTCTAATCATCAAAAAGGGGGAGAAGAGATCAAGAAATGTTGGTTGAAAAGAGAAATTAATATCAGTTGTGGGGAGAAGTTACAAGAAATGAGAGAGTTGATAAAGAAAAGTTGGAACTTATTGGAGAAATTTATTCAAGACAGTTGTTTTTGAAGGATATTTGTTGTCAAAGATTGAAAGCGGAAAGAGCAAATTCAAAGATTTCTGAAGACAAGCTAAATTTTACAGAAATTTTCTTTGAAGATATTTTGCTGAATCATTCTGAGCTAATTCTAAAGATAATTTCTTTCCAAGTCTGAAAGAGGTTTGAGATAACCTTGGGGATATTGTTGAAGAGCATATCTACCATCCTTGGGGGAGATTGTTATTTGTTTGAAGATAGACTTTGAGAAGATTAAAGATTGTTAGAGATCAAATAAAGAAGAGATTGTTTCAAGCATAAATAGAAGACTGTTTTTCAATGCTAAAGTTTTACAAAGGAGGAGATTACATTTATTGAGCTTAAAGAGAGAAGATTGAACTGCAAATTTTTTTAGAGATGATCTTGAATCCAAAGGGGGAGATTGTTAGAGCATAAATATATTAGATACAAGATCATAGAAGACTGAAGATTGAAGTCAAAGCTGAAGTCAACTCTCAAGCATCAAATTCAAAGTTTAGTGTAATAAAAGTGAAAGTCAAACTTGTAATGTTGTAATAGTTTAGTGTTTTGCGCGTTCCTGTAATGTGCGCGTTTTGTATTGGTTTAAATTGCGTGTTGTAAGTGAATAGCAGTTCCATAAGAGTTGTTGTACGCATATGTTGTAAGAGAGAGAAAGTTTGAGAGAGCTACAGTGTATGTAATTTGTGTCTGAGAAATAAAAATGGAGATTGATTAAAATTGTTGTTGTCATCTTGTTTACATTGTTATCTGGGATAACAATTTCTTTTCTATTTTGGATGTAGGTTCATTCATCAATAATTTTGTTAAGATTTTTTAGATTAGTCGGAGAAGATGACAGAAGTAAGTGGGATGGGGTGAGGGATTTTGTCACCACGGTGGTTTTGGTGGAGTTAGACAAAACTAAATAAAAGGGACATGTGGTATCATTTAATTGGTGAGAGAGAAAAATGTGAGACTAATTATTGATAAAGAATAGAGTATATTACATTCTTGGTCCTTGTGATTTTCATTGAAAATAAATAATAAATTAAATGACCAAAATACCCCTCTAAACTAACTGAGTTAACGACATATTTTGGATGGAATTAGATTTAGGGACCCAACGCGTTATAAAATGCAAACCACGAGAATGCAATCCATAGATATTTCAAAATACGGAACCCAAACTGTTAAAACACATAAACCACAGGGACCAAATATGTAACTTACTCTTTCTTTTATTTCCTTCCCAAATTCAAGAACACGAATATTATAACATCTCGAACAGATTATCCAAAATAGAGACTTGGTCGATTTTTGCTCCAATGAATTCTTCAAAACCTTCTCTAAAACGAAGAAAATAGGATAAAGAATGGTGAATCTTCAAATTTGAAAAATTCTCCAAAAAATATTACTTTGGAGAGAGTAATGAGTGTTTTTTATACTTTCTACCAATAAGAATTATTGATATTAAATGTTTAGAAGATAAACATAAGATTTTATGAATCAATTATTTCAGATTCTACATTCAAATGTCGTACTATTATTTATGTATGTATATGAAAATTGTGTAAATTAACTCAAATTACTTATAAATTAAATTATTTATATATATACACAGAGAGAGAGAGAGGTGGTTCTATTTGCAAACCACCATAAAATTGCAAACTTTGCAACCCACTTCCTAGTCGTAGATTTCATCAATCAATGGTCAATATTAAATTGAGTTATTTATGGTCATTAAAATTAAAATTTAATATATTTAATTAATAAAATTAAAGAGTGAGGGTAAAATCGTATATTGTAATTTCAAGATATAATTAAGGAAAACGGATGAAACTGTAATATTTTTGGGAACATGGTCAAGATTGTAGTTGGTTACCAAAATAAAAAATTAATATATCTAATTAATTAATAAAACCGGTGATGTAATCATTATATTGTTGGGAACATAATTAAAATGAAAAATTAATATATTTAATAAGAAGGCTTGATGTAATGAGTCTGGTTTCTACCGTGATGAACTTTGTGATGTAAATATGCAGAATATAATTATGATTAACCCATGATGAAACTGTGATGACGACCGTGATGAAAACTAAGTGAAGTTGTAATGAAAATGGATATGAAACCGAGATGAACGACGATGAACGGAGATGAAAACGGATATGAAAACGAGATGACACGAAGATGAACGACGATGAACATAGATGAAAACGGATATGAAACCGAGATGACACAGAGATGAAATGATGATGAACGAATATGAACGGCGATGAACATAAATTAACCGTAGATAAGTCGAGAGTTGATCGTGGCGACATCAATCGAGTTGAACAACATATATACTTATGTATCCATCTGAAGCATCCATGACACAACTTCAGATGTTGATATGAAGCTGCAAATACGCGTGAATATCGAGCAGTATTTCATTCATCCACTTTTGTTTGCTAGATTGATTGTTAATTAAAACAAATAAACACCATAATTAGTTGGTTATTAATTTAAACATATCCAAAAGTAACGGTAGATGATAATTACCATAAATAAAAGGATAAAATAGAAAAAGACAATCTTACCCTTATTATTAAAACTTATAAAAAAAAGGAAGAAATTCATTGATCCGCTCCTATATATATATAGGGGGCTATTCAAGGGAGATCCTGATTGTTTGTGATAACTGTGAGATCCAATATGAGCCACATATTAGATGATAAATTAGGAAATTATTATGTTTGGTAATTTTGACTGAAATTTAATTAAAAGGGCATTTTAGGTATTTGAAAAAAAAATCTCTCTCCTCTCACCTCTTTTCAGCCTCCATCAGTCGACTTTCGATGAACTTTATTCCGACGAATACCCAAAATACATTGTGTTACACTGTGATTACCAATGTGATGCACTCAAAATACATTGTGTTACACTGTGATTACTATTGTGATGCACTCAAAGAACATCGTGTTACACTATAATTACTATTGTGATGCACTAAAAACACATTGTGTTACATTGTGATTAACATTATATTACACTGTAATTAACATTGTGTTACACTGTGATTAACATACAAATGTGATACCCATTATGATACGATGGTAATACCAAATGTGGTACCACTATGATACCAATTGTGTTACATTGTGATTGCCATACAAAATCCTCTATTTTTTCATAGTAAATTAGGGTAATTGAAATTAGAATAGGTAAGCGTGTGATTGGAATTTGGAATGTGTCAAATAAGGAATTGATTTTTTTTATAAAAAGAAAATTCAAATTATCAATTTACCAAATTATCTTTTTACTTTATTTTAAAAACAAAATTAATTATATTAAATGAGTGGCTCACGTTGGATCTCATGGTTACCACAAACAATCTAGATCTCATTTGATTAGACCCCTATATATATATATAATTTATCAAACAACTTTTAAGGGCAACTTGTCAGTCATGTCCTAGTCGTGCCAAACACCAAACATACACTTGTCCTATTAAGCCATTCCAATCCAACCCCCTTGTCCTGTCCTATTCTTTCCTGTTCAAATCATGTCTTGGTACCAAGCGTTACCTTAGAGAATCTCTCACTACACCTTTATTTACAAGAGATTGGAAATGGAAATTTGAACACACGAGGAGTCGAATACTCTCATTCTAAGTTAATTATAAATTTGGCAAAGAAATCATCATAATGCCTAATGGAAACCACCAATTAGGGGTGTTCGCGTTGCGGTTTGGAGCAAAACCGCAAACCGCACCGCATATGCGGTTTGAGCATTTTTCCAAACCGCAAACCGCACCGCATATACCTCAAACCGCACCAAACCGCACCGCATTTTGCGGTGCGGTGCTGTGCGCTTTATGCGGTTTGTACCTTACGCACTTTACACCTACAATTCAATAATTATAAGATCAAAACTTCATTTTAAAATCAATGAAAACGTGATCGTAATCCAAAAAATAAAAATATTCAATACATCCGATTCCTAAATACATATTATATAAATATTGCAATTATTCTTATATACATATATGTGTGTGTAATATATAAAATTAAAAATATATACATATATATAATGTGCGGTGCGGTGCGGTTTGAACGCGGTTTGATAACTCAAAACCGCAAACCGCACCGCATAATACGGTTTGGTTAAAATGCAAACCGCAAACCGCACCGCGGAAGTTCTAAACCGCGCTTTGCGGTGTGGGCGGTTTGTGTGGTTTGGCGGTTTAGATGAACACCGCTACCACCAATCAACAATTAAACCAGAAACTCTGCAGGAAGTCGCACCTCAAAGAACAACAATGGAGGGAAGATTGAAAAAGAACCATGAACATCATCTACAAAACACAGCAAAATCTCATTCAAAGAATTCTATTAAAGAAACCCAAAGAAAGAAACACAGCTGTTACAAATGGGTAATTATTCAACAATCATACAGTATATCACAAAAACTCTACCTAAAATTACTAATCAACCGTTTATACATTTTTGCGCTAGGTTTAAGTCCCATTTCCAGCATTTCGTCGTGCAATTTCATGGCTTTTTTAAGCTCGTTTTCGTGACAAAAACCATTAATCATGATTACAAAACTTTCGGTCGTAAGCAAGTTCTTGATTCTCATGTAATCAAAGATTCGTTCTGCTTCTTTAATCCTTGGCGCCCCCAGAAGTCCACTTAAAAACGCATTGTAAGTTCTTGAATCCAAAGTCAACTCCTTTTTCTCTATTTGATCATGCAAATTGATGGCTAAATCGATCCGTGCACTCTTGCAATAATGCTTAACCAGAGAACCACAACAAGAAGCTTCAAGCAAGATTGATTCTTGAAGAGCCAAATCCACAAGCTCTTCTGCTTCTTTCCATCTGCGTTTCTTGCATTGAGAAGTTATGTATTTCGATAATGCAAATGGGGACGGTTTAAACCCTCTTGAGATCATATCTATCAGTAAAGAATAAAGTTCTTTTGATGGATCTTCGTTGCAGAGAACGTTAACAAAGTCGACATAAAAGATGGGGTTCATTTGAACTTCTTTACGTTCAATTATGTGATAAGTTTCTATTGCATTCTTTACTCGAGCCTCCATAGATAAGGTTCGTAGCATGAAGCCATAAGTCTCGTTTTCTAACAAGATTTGCATATCACATGCTTTCTTGAACAACGTATGAGCTGCGTAAGTCTTTTTCATGTCACAAAGCTTTCGAACGAGTGAATCATGTTCAGTTAAAGGTATTGAAATGTACCCTTTTTCTGCCATGGAGTCCATCGCAAATTTGATAACTTCATCATTCTTAAATCTACAAGCACCGTTTAGAACCGAAACACAAGTATTGAATCCCGGATTGAGTTTTCTCTTGGACATTTCATCAAACATGTGTAATGCAACTTTGAACATTCCCATTTCACTGCAACATTCAATCAATAAATCATACATCAATGGATCATCCATACCCATATCGATAATTCTAAGTATCGCATCAACTTTCCCCTCTTTGCTGAAAATCTTTGCAACTATACGCCATGTAAACCGATCAATCAAAACCCCATGTCGAATCATGACAGCATAGAAACACAAACCTAGCTTAACCTCATTGTTTTCCTGTAATGCATTAAGCACTGTATTATAAGATCCAACCGAAAACAGTTGATTACCATCTGAATATTCAGTCTTGATAAGATCTCTGGTTAGATTAAAAACCTCCAAAGCTTGGAAACACAACCCCTTTTCACAATACCAACCAAGAACACAATCGAATACTACTAAAGATTTTGAAGTAGAAAAGACTGCATCTTTTTCACCTGATTTGAACAGAGATTGAACAATTTGAGCAGGTGGGTTGTTCTGGAGTAGTGAATTTAAGATGGGCTTTGAAGGATTAACCAAACCAGAACCAATTAAGAGATGGGTCATTCTGCATTGAACAGAGAGGTCTGGTTGAAAAGAAGTGTTCTTGATGGCCCATTTGAAGAAATCTAGGGAGATTTGAGGTTGGGTTTTTGTAGTGCTGAGGATTTGGAGGAAGAGGGATGGGGTTAATGTGGATTTGAGATTTAGGGTTTGCAGAAGAGAAGGCCAATTGTGTCTTTGTAAAAGAATTGATGAGATTTGAGAGATTAAATGGGTGTGTTTGATTTGGGTTCTCCAATTTTGAGTCCTTTTTGTTGTGTTATTGGAGAGTGATTTGATCAAGAGATTGCTTTTCTGCATAATCATCCCGAACAGAGAACCAAACACGATGGTTTGGGTCTTCATCTTTATTTGCCAGAAATTTAGAGTAATAAATTACACATGTCGTCCCTCGGATCATTGAAAATTTTGGATTGGGTCTTCCAAATGAAATTTAAAGTAAATTACATGTACAATTACTATCATTTTCCTTTTGTTATGTATTGGATTCCTTGCCTTAATATTAACCGTTTCTTTCTTAAGTTAGGGGTAATATTGTTCTTTTATTTTATTTTTCTTTAAAACATTATATATATATATATAGATATATATATGCCTAATCAAATGAAAACTCGATAGTTTGTGATACTGTGAGATCCAATGTGAGTCACACATTTAAAATAATTAACATAAATTTTAAATAAATATAAAAAGACATTTCAGTAAATTTGGTTTTTACATTTAGTTAAGTTGATCAATCCTAAAATCTCCTAAAATTTCCTCTCTCTCTCTCTACCATATACCTAATTCCTAAAATCTCTCCTTATTTCTTTAGATAAAGCGGCTGCCTTCCTCTGCTTCCTCTACGTTTTTGGACGACTCCCCAACCCCCCCATCGTCTGGCTACTCCTCTAGCCCCTTTTTCCCGACACCCTTAATCTTTACTATAGAAGGCTATATCGTACCTTCTCCTTTTTCAGATTTGGTTTGAAGATTTCCCCAAGATGCCTTCGTCTCCATGGAGGAACAACACCTCAATCTCACTGAAATGTAACCAAGTTGCCATAAAGTTTCATCAATTTCATGTGCTTCTTCGAAGATTCGCAGGAGACAAGATGTTTCAAAGGCCTATGTAACACCCTAAAAATTGGGATAAACAAAATTTTCCATAAAACGGAAATGTGGTATATAAATGTCAATACATGAGCCATCCCAAAAAGGGAAAATAATATACACCTGTTAATTACAAGTTTGTAATCAAATGGTAAAAAATAATAACCACCTAATAATCTAATCCTTCTCAAGAAATAAGATTACATTCGGGTGTCCTCTATACTCCCAAAAAATGTCCAAAAGATGGTGTCCCAAAAATGCTCCCCAAGCTCACTTCTAAATCGACTAATCATTCTTGGCGATCGTGCTGATAGAACCCGAGATACACGTCGACACCAAACAAGTGTTAGGCCAAAAAGTCTAGTGAGTTTGAACAAATAATGTAAATCAACAAATAACGTTTAAAATTTAATTATACAATTACATAACTCATTGTTTGGAATCAATGGGGGACACCCATAGCAACGATCAAGTTTTACCTCAAGAGTCGATTTACGTTAGTGTCTACTCTCATGAGTAACTCCACAAGGTCCGGCACATCAAGGACTACCTCCAAGAATTACCCCAAATGGCAGAGATCCTAGCGCATACCTCCAAGGTGGCACCACAAGACTAAATCCTCCTAGTGTCTACTTGAAAAGTTCATCCACAAGTTTCATATAACCAATGTAAACATTTACCCCAAGTAAAACATACATAATACCAACGGTAACTAGTGGTCCAACCACTGTATCCAATATGAAATGAGATTTATAAATACTCAAGTACTTCAAATTAGGTCAAATAAACCTATGACCCCATATGGGTCATTTTCATGTAGTAGAACTATCTACCATGTACACCAAAAGCATAAGGTCATAATCAAGTAACATTGAGCATAAGAATGTCTCATATAGACCAAACTTCAAGTTAGGTTTAATACGTCCAAAAATTGTAATTTACATAAATCCTTTTAAAATACCAATAAGGCTCCTTATAATCTCTCCAATATGTTCTAAGTACCACATATCTCCATCAAGTCATCAATGTGGTGGTTTACACCAAAAATATCAAATAGAGCTTCCATATATGCAAATATGAATAAATTATCAAATGAGGAGAGAAATACTGATTGTCCCAATAATTTAAGTTCTAATCAAGCAAATCAATCAAACAACAATAAGATTAAGCAAACCTGATATAATTATTCAATTTGAATGGTTACAATGTTGAATCTCGATCAAGCTCTCTGTTTTCTCTCTAGCCGCATCTCTCTCTGTATTCTCTCTTCTTAGAATGTACGGCTGCTAACTCTAACCAGAAAAACAAAACAAAGACCTTAAAAACCTAATTTAAACCATAAACCTATTTTAAGGGAAAACGACTAAAAACGAAAATACAAAATAAACTTTGACTATTTATTACAAAGGACCTAGACTTTATAATTGAGATTTGACTTTTTCAGCTTTGACTTCAGATTTCCGTCTTCAATCTTGATGATCTTGAATCCAATAAATCTGTGCTCTAACAATCTTCTCCTTTGGATCAAGATCATTACTAAAAAGATTTAACAATTCAATCTTCACTTTAAGCTCAGAAGATGCAATCTCCCTCTTTGTCTTAAAAAATATAGCAATCTCCCCAAAAGACGAAAATAAAATCTCTTGGAAAGAAATTATCTCCAGTTTCAGCTCAGTATGCTTTAGCAAAGTATCTTCAAAGAAGATTTCTTCAGTTCAGCATATCTTCAAAAATTCTTTCTCAAAACTGGTGTTATCCCCCATTTCTTGGTTAACGCTTTTGCCCCTTTTTGATGAAAAGAACCACGATTTCATCAAAACTTTTCCTCAAGAAATGTCTGACCACTGATCTTGCATACAGAACCTCTGATTATCCGTCAATTCATAAAGATGTTCATCCAGATCTTTGCAAATCTAGACAAAATAGGAATGTAACACCTGAATCAACAAATGAATCAGTTAAAATGCCTGTTAGTAACACAAAGTCACTGTGAGTAACGAATACACAATGGAAACGAGCTTTATAATGTTCACTCCCCTAGGGATTCCATTCAATCATCGAAATACCACAAAGGCAATTTCTATGAACGTTATGATAAAGAAACAAATTCCTTGTGTGTTCGTGCATGTGATAGAAAAAATTAAGCACGCAATGATTGCTTATAAGGCTCAAAATGTGTAAACCACTGAAACAACAGTTAGTTAAACACAGACTCAATGTGCATGATTGAAGTGCGAAGGTGGGGGCATACTTCCTTCTTTTCAATATCCATATTTCCCAAATGAAAATCAGATAGCAAATGTGCTGCTTCCCCTTTGAAAATGAAACATTTTCCTTTTAAGAAGAAAATGAGTGGCTGGTGGGGTACTGTCAAGTGTCAAGATCGAATTCTCAACAAGAATTAATTCTCAGAAACAATATCAAAGAAGTTTGCGGAATAACACTTTGATATTTAATCAAACAGAAAATCACAACAGAAGATAATCAACAAACTGTAAACTTGTATTGAATGCTTTGAAGTTACAAGATTACACACTCAACCTCAATATTGATGAACAAGCTCACCAATACGAATTCTACTTCTCTAGAATTAGGATCTATGTCTTGAGGTTGATTTTTTCTCTAAAAGAATGAATTCCAAAATTCTCTCTTTTGTTCTCTTCTATCTATTCTATACATATACTAGTCAAAAGATAATTACAATAATTAAACAAATCTTCAGTATATCTTCCATGTATATCTCAAAGCTTCCATAAACTTCAGATTATCCAGCTGTCATTCTTTCCATCCGAATCTCTTAAGCAGTATTAATAGTACTAGCAGTAGTAACACTCAGCAGTATTAACTTTTAAGTCTTCTAGCAGTAGTAACTTTGAACCAGCAGCATTAACCATACTTGATAAATTCTTCAGTTCCCAACATCAAGAGTTGGCATGAGCTAGTTACCTGTTTCAATAACGTTCACCAAAGAATTGTGAAACATTAGACATGTGGCTGCCCGACTTAGAAAGTAGTTGGTGCAGAGTTCTGATATTCTTTTAACTCTGTTCTCACACCCTCTTTCTTTTAATCATTTAGCTCACTACTAACCAAACTCTCTTTTTCAGTATACCTCATCACATAACCCACACTCATTTCTTTTTGACTCCTCACACTCAATCACTAAGGATTTACTTCTTGGGTAGGAGACACTGATTAACGTGAATCCATAGAAGTTCATTTAAGTCCTAGCACACTGATCCCATGTTATCCTATAAAGCATATGTCGCTCAGATGATTTAACTTGATCAATTAAAGCTCAAAGATGAAGCAGAAAACATTTAAAATCACACTTCCAATTCAAGAAATCTGTTTGAGAATCGGGAAGTGTTTTGAACATTTAAGAACATGTTTTCTTATGATTGAAAGTTGTCCTTCTTTCAACCATAGATGAGATGAAGATAAAGAATTATACCTTTTGCGTGCAGTCTTACATCTCATGAAGTCAAGCTTAAAGTCATAAAGATATGATCTTGTAAGCGTCTCTCAAACTGCAAAAGTCTTAAGGTCATAGTCAAAGCAACTTTATTCACTGAAATTAAAATGACATAAAGCAGTAAAACAATTAAAGTACGAGTTCTGATCAGAAATAATCAGAAGTCATAGCCATACTTCTTTGACTTGTACGCTCCCCCTAAAATCATGCATCACTAACAAGTTATCAGTAATCACAATGCATACATTAGATATGCTCCCCCTCAAAATAACATTGACCATCTATGAGGTACTTCTCACACTCCCCCTGAGATCATGAACAGACTGTTAAAGTGCAGATATCTTTCAGAAATAATGATAAAGAAATGATAAAAAATTTACAATAAGAAAACTTTAATAGGTAACCACTGATTATGTCTTAAGATTTAGCATACCAAGCCTAGAGACAAGAAAATTGAATCTCTTTTCGTCTAAGGGTTTGGTAAACAAATCTGCAAGCTGATAATCAGTTTTTACAAAGTAAAGTTCAATTGTTCCTTTTTCTATATTATCTTTTATAAAGTGATACCTGACATCTATGTGTTTGGTTTTAGTATGCTGAACAGGATTAGCTGAAATCGCGATAGTGCTCTTCGAGTCACAATACATCGAGATTCTATTGAAATGGAAACCATAGTCTCGCAGTTGTGTTCTCATCCACAAGACCTGAGAACAGCAGCTTGCAGCAGCGACATATTCTGCTTCGGCCGTGGAAGTGGAGACACATAATTGCTTCTTCGATGCCCAACTGACTAGTTTATCACCGAGGAATTGTATATGACCCTCGGTGCTCTTTCTGTCTAACATGCAACCAGCATGATCTGCGTCTGAATAAGCTGTTAGTTCAAAGCTTGTATCTTTAGGATACCACAGACCAAGATCTGCAGTCCCCTTCAGATACCTGAAAACCCGCTTAACTGCAGACAAATGGGATTCTTTAGGATTGGCCTGATATCTAGCACATAAGCATGTAGAAAACATTATATCCGACCTACTGGAAGTAAGATACATTAAAGAACCTATCATTCCTCTATAAGTCCTAACATCAATAGCCTTTCCCGAAGGATCGGTGCCAATCTTAGTACTAGGTGCCATCGGGGTACCAATTGGTTTACAATTTTCCATTTTGAACTTCCGAATAATATCAAGAATGTATTTAGATTGATTTATAAAAATCCCCGTTGAAAATTGTTTGACATGCAATCCGAGAAAGAAGTTCATCTCTCCCATCATACTCATCTGAAAACGTGACACCATGAGGTTTACAAAATTCTTACAGTACTTAGGATTTGTAGAGCCAAAAATAATATCATCCACATATATTTGAATAAGAATGATATCACCTTTTTCCTTTTTAATGAATAAAGTGGTATCGACTGTACCTTTTGTAAAACCTGACTTGACCAAGAACTGAGATAAGATATCATACCAGGTGCGAGGAGCTTGTTTCAGTCCATAAAGAGCTTTATCCAAGATGTAAACGTGATTAGGCTTATCTGGATTCGCAAACCCTTCTAGTTGCGAGACGTAGACTTCCTCCTTGAGTACACCATTCAGAAAAGCTGTCTTCACGTCCATTTGATAGATGGTGAAGTTCTTGTAGGCTGCGTAGGCTAAGAACATCCAAATTGACTCTATACGCGCCACTGGAGCATAAGTCTCGTCATAGTCTACCCCTTCCTCTTGCCTATATCCCTTGGCAACAAGTCATGCTTTATTTATGATAACGGTACCATCTTCATCTTTCTTGTTTTTGAACACCCATTTCGTACCAATGATGGTTTTACCTTCAGGTTTGGGTACGAGTCTCCAGACTTTAAGTGCTTCAAACTTATTCAGCTCATCTTACATCGCAGTTACCCAATCTGAATCGGCAAGGGCCTCAGATACACGAGTAGGCTCGATCTTGCTCAGAAAGGAGTCATGCATATATAGATTCAAAGTGGCAGACCTAGTTTGCACCGGTTTGGACGGATCTCCAATAACTTGGCTTATCGGGTGCTCTTTGGTCCACTTGTGTTTATGAGGGAGTGTATTAGATGTAGATTGATCATGTTCAGCATATAGGAATCCACTGTTATATCCTTCATATGGTTCAAAATGAATGGGGGTTTCAGTTGAAGTAGTAGTTGCAGAAGTTGCAGTAGGTACAACTTGGTCAGTCTGTTGATCAGTCCTTACAGTACATCCTATTGAGTCAGCTACTTCTGTCTCTTCGGTGTTGGTCACAACTTCAACTGTCGGAGTAGGTATTTGAACTGGAACTTCTTGCCGAATCGGGGAGTTGGATTCAGTAGAGATATCTGAAGTGGTTGGATGAGTAGTCATCGAGTCTTCCATCCTGTCAACCACAACAGATTTAGGCACATTAGATCCAAGAAATTAATCATAGAATAGTTCAAATAATAAATCCAAATCAGATAATTGAGAAGTAGACGATGAAGCGCCATCTGATTTGTTCTCTTGAGGTGCAGGTCCTGGACTGGTTGGCCCATAAGCTAGTACTCCGGTTATCACGGGTTCTGAACTGACGTGCTCAGAAGCCATTTCTTCATCAAATGTGACGTTAACGCTCTCAATCACCGTCTTTGACTTCTTCAAGTAAACACGATATGCAGTAGATGTAGAGGAATATCCAACGAGGATGCCCTCATCCGCCTTAGCGCTGAACTTGTTCAGATTCTCTCTGTCGTTTAACACATAACACTTACACCCAAATATATGAAAATATTTTATTGTAGGTGTCCGATTGTTGATTAATGCATATGGAGTCTTCTGAAATCTGCGGTGTACCATGGAACGATTCTGAGTGTGACACGCAGTCGATAAAGCTTCAACCCACAGAAATAGAGGTAAGTCAGATTGGCTGAGCATAGTTCGAGCGGCCTCGACTAGTGTACGATTTCGCCTTTCGACTACTCCATTCTGTTGAGGCGTACGTGCAGCAGAGTATTGATGTGATATCCCGACCGATTCGAGATATTCTTCAACTATTTTGTTCTTGAACTCTGTGCCGTTGTCAGTTCTGAGAATCTTGACTTGTTTCTGCAGATTGACTTGGGTCGTCTTCAGAAATGTAATGAGAACTTCTGGCGTCTCATCTTTAGACCGTAGAAACTTGACCCAAGTGTATCGCGAAAAGTCGTCCACGATAACTAACACATACTTCTTTCCGCCTAAGCTTTGCGTTCGCATAGGACCGCATAAATCCATATGCAACAACTCTAATGGAGAGCTGGTACTTGGTTCAGTTTTTGGTTTGTGTGGAGCTCTCTTCATCTTTCCCTTTTCACACGCTGCACAGAAGTGTTCTTTTTCATACTTTAGCTCAGGAAGTCCTTTCACTAGCTTTCCACTGACCAATTTGTTGATGTACCGAAAGTTGAGGTGAGAGAGCCGTCGATGCCATAACCATCTTTGTTGCATCGAGGCTTTTGAGAGTAGACATACCTGATTATCAGCCTGGACCTTTGACAAATTGATGGTGTAGAGGTTTGACTTGCGAGTGCCGACCAAGAGTTCTTTCCCGTCTTCAGTGCGTACCGAACATTTCTTGGCCTTGAAATTCACCTCTAAGTCTTTGTCGCAGAACTGGCCAATGCTGAATAGGTTGTGTCCTAAGCCTTCAACGTAGCTCACCTTCTTAATCGTGACATTTTCGTGTACAACATCACCATATCCTAGAATTGGTGAAAACTGATCATTTCCAAAACGAACTGTGCCGCAGTATTTGTCTGTATAATTAGACAACATACTCTTCTGCCCGATCATATACTTGGAACACCCGCTATCCAAGTACCACTTATGACGGGTCTGCACAAAACAAATCAGGAAATAAGAGGTTTAGGTACCCATTTATAAATGGGACCTACAGTGTCAGTACATGATTTTGGCACCCATTTAAATTTGGGCCCGCTTTGTCTTTGAAAACCATATGAATGATAAGAAGAATGATAACGATAAGAGGAAACATTATATGAGCCATACCAAACATCAGAATATTTACGAGAAGCATAATCATATCCACCAAAATTTGAAAACTTTTTATTAGATGGAGCTAACTGGAATAATTGCTTTATGGAATATTTCTTGCGAGAATCAACAAGATTAGATTTAGAAGTAGCAACATTCACAACCAATTCATCTTTACTAGAAGTCTTTTTATTCAAATTAAAACTAGAACTAGATTTAACAGTCTCGTCAATCTCCTGTTTTGGTCGCCATACCAACTTAACTTCATGCCTTTGCTTTCTCACATCTGAAACATTTGAAACTTTTGGGTTAGAATTGTGAGATTCAAAAGAATGCTTCTTACTTGTCTTACCAGTGGTGATCGGTTTCTGTGAATAATGAGATTTTCTTTTCTTACCTTTTGCATTCTTCGATTTCACAGAGACTGATTTATCAACTTTCGTTGATGTTTCACCCTTTTCAAACACACCGGGTAAATCGAAAGAATTAACAACACAAGATGAATGATCAGGAAGTTTGGTAGTAAAGTCAAATTGAGCAACACATTCATCTAAAACACCATCAGAGTTTAATAAATTAAGCTCATTATCAAGTAAACCAGATCTATCATCAGATTTTAAAGCCTTGGAGAATTTAGAAAACTCAGTATTTTTGAACACTGTAGAGAATATAGTTTGTTCTAAGTCTATCAAAATTCTTTCTTCTGTAAGAGTATTTTTGAGTTCAGAAATTTTACTTTCCAAAACTAGAGGAGGGACGTAAAGCTTACCTTCGATGGGCTTAGCCTCCATTTCTTTTACAGAATAACTATCAAAATAGTCATTTGAAAGAGATTTTGATTTATCAGAACTATAACTATTATTCAACCTCTCATAACGAAACGGAAGTTGAACTTTAGTTGTGTTCTTTCTTTTAGCATATTCCTTGGCTTTATCCTCTTCAGACAGACTAGTCCAGAAAACTTTGAGTTCAGGGTATTGAGGTGCCAGTTTCATAAAACCAAAATCATAAAGAGCATGCACTTCAGATATACCCTTTTTGAGGTGGTATGGGTTCTTGTAACCAAGTCCCCAACACTCAGGTTTCTCTTTAGGTTTGTTCAAATGAATAGTGTGTTTAGTTTGACCTAAAGTATATAATTTCTCTTCCAAAGCATTCACTTTGTCAATTATAGATTTCTTTTCTTTTGAAATCGAAGAGTACATTTTAGAAAGCTCTTTAGACTTAAACTCACACTCTCTATATTTTGAAACCGTTTCAGATAACTCTTTATGAATTATAGTCTTCTCTTTCGCGCTGGTGTCAATTTTTTTGTGCAAAGTTTCAATCAATACATTTTTCTCAGCAATATCATTGCTAAGTTTATGTATAGATTGATTTTTCTCATTAATGACACCTCTCTCACGCTTAAGTTTAGACTCTAATTCTTGGAGCTTAGACATCATAGCATGCATTTGATTCAGAAAATCAGATTCAGTTAAGTCACATACCTCTTCATTATCTCCTTCATCAGAATCAGCTTCAGCTTCTGACTGCTGCTTACCCATCAAGCACAGATGTGCTGTCTCGTCCTTCTCTCCTTCTTCAGATTCTTGGTCCAAATGGTCGATCCAGTATTCATCCTCGGCCATTAATGTCTTTCTAGCCTCCTGTTGCTTGGCTAGAAGCATCTTATTCTTGTAGTAGTCGGAGTTCCGGACTTTAGGTTTTCGGCTGTCCTTAGCAAAGTGACCGAGTTTGCCACAGTTGTAGCACTTTGTTGGTTCTTCCTGCTTGGGCTCTTTGGCTCTATACTTATTCTTCTCTTCTGGTCTCTTTTCTTCAACTTTCTTCTTGTGTTTGTAGTTATTTGGACCAGACGAGTACCTCTGACTGTTGGAGCTAGGATTTTTATAGAACTTCTTTTGGAAGGCCTTGGTTAACATTAGCATAGCTTCCTTCAGATTTCCACAATCGTCAGAGTCAGAATTCGCCTCACTATCAGCCTCTTCTGATTCAGATGCTATCATCATCTTCTTCTTCTTCTTCTTCATGCTTGTAGACTTCTTCTTAACCACAAGTGCAACCGGATCAGCAACTGCTTTGTCAGCCTTTTTCATCTCAGCCTTGATCTCATCCACCTCTTCCTCATTCTGTCTGAGGGTTTCATAGACTTCATGAAGTGGAATGTCGTTCAGATCTTTCATTTGCCTCATCTGTCTAGTAAATCTCTTCCACTCAGGCTGGAGGTTGCTGAGAAATTTCACATTGAGCTCAACTTGAGATTTGTTGATCCTGTTCTTGCTAAGCTCGTTCAACAATGTCACAAATCTGTCATAGGTGGCTTCTAGTGATTCTCCAACTTTATCTTTGAATTCTTCATAGTTATTCAGGCAGTTGGATACTTTGAGTTGGTTGCCGACTTTAGATCCGATCACCATCTTCTCCAATTGATCCCACATCTGCTTTCCAGTAGCATTGTAGCTATCAATTTTGACATAAATTTCATTCGGTATGCCTTGGAGAATAAATGATTTTGCCAGTTTGTCAGCTTTATGTCTTTTTGTCTGCTCTTCTGAGTATTCCGCAAGTGGTAAAGGATATACTCTTTGTGCTTCTTCTCCATTCTCTCCAACTACAGTGAGAGTCTTGGTTGGAATTGTCATGATTCCTTTCTTTAGGGATATCCTGATGTAATCGCCCAAATCATTCCGGTCGATGAAGTCCAAGAATCTGTCTTTCCATTGCTCGTACTCCCCTTTGAAGAGTACGGGTGGCTTCACATCAGTTCCAATAGCAAGATCTTCCTGAGATGAAATCCTTATACTGATATGATTAAGATATGCAATAAGAAACTTGAAAAATGATCGTTAGTCCAGATAAAATCAAGTAAATACAGATTAATACTGAAAAAATAAGAAACTGAAGCAAAAAGGCATAAATGCGCCAAAGGGCAGTGGCGCAAAAGAAAGTTTTGCGCTAGAAGAGTCTGGCGCAAAAGTCCAGAAATGCGCTAATGATTTGCGCTAAGTGAACCTGGCGCAAAAAAAAAAGTTTTGCGCTAATAGGGGCTGGCGCAAAAGGAAATTTGAAACCCTTGAGTTTTGCGCAAGAAACTAAGTGACCCTTGATGAGTTTTGCGCGAGAAGCAGTTCACGCGAAATGGAGGTTTGCGCGAGACGTGAGTGACGCAATAAGTACTTTGCGCGATGAACTGATGGCGAGAATCTTGTGACAAACTTTGCGCGAAGAGCTGGTGGCGCAAAAGTTGTTTTGCGCGAGGAACTGTTGGCGCAAAAATGAACTTTGCGCTATGGTGAGTTGGCGCAAAAGTTCCTTGAATCTGGCGAGAAATACTTATGAACTGGCGCAAAGTCGATGAACTGGCGCAAACCTTTGTTCTTCACCTGAACTTTGAAAAACGTCTCTGAAAATTCTAAATACCAATCTAGACTTTGATTTACACCACGAAACTTTGTCAATTAGATCGCCTAATCATCTATAGCAGATTACAAGCAAGTAATTTCACAAATAAACACTCTAAAAAGATTTTGATCTATGAACCAGTGCACAGTGAAACCAAAAAGCACAAAAATCATCAAAAAGTGAAACGGTTACAGTGCAATACTTGATAAAATTGACACAAACTCACTAGATGAGGTTGGAAACGCTTGAACCTTCTCACTAGATGATTCCAAAAAAGCTTTGAATGCTCATTAAAAGTCTCACAAAAACCCTAGGTGAAAGTAAATGAGGAGAGGGTTTTAGTGGAGAGAAAATCGGCCTTGGAGTCTGAAAATCGCGACGTAGAACTGACCTTGTGAGAAATAAATGACAAAATTCAGCTGAAAGGGTTTTTATACCCCAGACCCCACTCGGCGAGAATGCCAGGCGACAATGCCTTGGGCATTCTCGTGGGTCAATGTCACATAGGATGCACCCCTCTCTGTCCTTTCGTCCTGATTGTGCTTTGGACGACTATGCCATGTCATTCTCGCATGGCAATGTCGTCGGGTTTGTATCGTGAGCTGTCCCCCAGAAACGACTATGACTAGCAATAATGCCCAAATGGCACAGTCGTTGTCATTCTCGCACCAACCAACCCGAGTCCGGGAAATCAATCTCCAAGGCGTTGGTAGCTCATATGCGTAGGGTGGACATGTAACATCCTGACTTTTATCCCAATTAAAGAAAAAAATGTTGAACTGGGTGAATCGGTAAAGGAAAAACCACATATGAAGTATGTCTATAGTGCCTTATGGTTGTGACACTTGTCACAATAACACCAATGGTACTGAGAGTATGGTCATCTCAGCTATAGTGCCATGTGGTTGTGACACTTGTCACAATATCACCAATGGTACTGAGAGTATGGTTGTCTCGGCTATAGTGTCATGGGGTTGTTACACTTGTCACAATAGCACCAATGGTACTAAGTCGTCTCGGCTATAGTGACATATGTCACAATAGCATCGGCGATACCGAGTGTTCGGTCGTCCCAAAGAATGTGCCATGAAATTATGACAATGGCACGATAAATGGTATAATAGCATCAAATGTTCCGAAAGAACGGTCGAGGAACGACCGAGAAAATGGTTGGGAAAGGTCGGGAAATCCGTCGAGAAAGTGGTCGAAGAATGATCGAAAAACTCTCGGTACGGGCCATGCTATAGTGCCCGACGACTATGCCAGTAGCACTATAGCATGTCAAGGTCGCCAAGGGGGTAAAATGGATATCGATACACTTTAGGCGACCTTCCATGCGATTTTTACATGTCACAATCGGGGTCCAGAGTGTTGAATGCTCGATTTTCTAAGGTTTTCTTCATTTGGTTATATCTCTCTCATCGTAGCTCCGATTTTGACGATTGTTTTTTATATGGTTTTGTTTTTGAGATATTTTCAAGTATAGATTGTTAGTTTTGGGAATATCCAAGAGTATTTGGTGGTGGAGTGGAAGAAAAAGTCAAGAGCTCATCATCATCACCTCCATCTTCAAGAAATTTGGGGTTTTCTATGTTTTCACCAAAACCAAAGCGGTGAGTTCATCCTCATAGTTTCTAAACTTTATTATGAGACATAAGTTCTCCATTTATGACTTCCTAATGTTTATGTTTCTCAAATTTCGGTTTGGAGGATTTTGGGGAAGTTAGGTCGAAACTAGGGTTTTTGTCAAAATGGAGATTTTGATATAAGATGTATGAAGAATGATTCTAAGTGCTTGGATATGTATATTTATGTTTGGAACTTGTGGATCTAGGTTTTTTGGAAGGATTGCTTGTGGATTCAAGTTTCTTCAAGGAAGCTCAAATTGGGGTAAAATCAAGATTTAGCATAAATCTAGCAAGGTGAGTTCAAGTTGATTTGTGAAAACATTATGCATGCCAAAAATGTCCATTTTAAAGTGTTTATGTTTTTTTAC
Source organism: Arctium minus (assembly GCA_954870635.1). Taxonomy (NCBI): domain Eukaryota; kingdom Viridiplantae; phylum Streptophyta; class Magnoliopsida; order Asterales; family Asteraceae; genus Arctium; species Arctium minus. Next base: position 26,603,960 of record OX941090.1, on the reverse strand, counting down.
TTGATGATTATCAAACGTTGGAATATTTTGTGAGTTTTACTTAATTGGGATATTTGATTTTATAAATCTTGTGAAACCCCCACATTCGGGATTCTTGGGTATTTTGATAAGTAATTAATTTAAATATGTCATTTTTGGTGATTTATTATACGAATAAAGTTTATTTAATGGTTTATGCATTTTTGGTGTATTTGGTTTTATAAATCATTGGAAAATGCTTGTTTTCGTATCAAGGGATATTTTGTAAACATAAGGGTATGAGCCCTATTGGAAAATTGTTCTTCCCAATCCGTAATGAGTTTTGGACTAATCATATCTTCGAGGTATGTGTTTACATAAACGCTGTTTAAATGCGTTTTATTATATGAGAACCTTATTTTTCGGTCTATTGGGTGTTTCGCATTTAGCCCGATTTTGACTTAAAAGAGTCTTGAGGATATTGTCCCGTTTTAATGGCTCAATGTAGCTCCCCATTTATGATTTGCATATTGTTTCATATTAATGATAATTACATGCTCAAGTGCATTGGTCATTCCTGCGTAGTCATGTAATTTTAGACTGTGTTGCATTGGATCCATAGGCACGTAAGTCAGTCTTTACTTGATGGTCAACTGGGTGTTGCAGGATTTGACTCCGGGACCTATGTTTTATGACCTTAAGCTTTCAAGTGTACACAAGAAGGGTTGAGTCCGGTTGTGTTATCGTGTTGATGGGTGTTTGGGGCTTCCGCCATGTCGGGGCAATGCCATGGTTGTAACCCTCAACTGTGGCGGGCCTTTGGTGGTATTTATGGTCATATTCACTAAGGTCAGTTATCTCTTTGGGTGTAGCTTGAAAGGAGTCGTAGGGGCACTTAGGCTTCTATATCGTGAAGTGTCATACGATTAACGTTGATAAGTGGCTTAACTTTGTGTGCCCGTCACATTTGATGGAATCAGGTCTAACCCGTCACCGAAAGGTGTTGTTTTGGGTATTGAGTTTTAGTATCCATGTTTTCGGTGACGTTATATATATATATATAGGGGCCTAATCATATGAGACCCTATTAGATTGTGGTAACTATGAGATCCAATCTCATCCATCCATCTAATATTATTTAATTTTTTTATTTATTAATAATGAAGGATATTTTGGTCATTTGATAAATTAAATAATATTAAAAACAAAATTGTACCTGAAAAAAAATCAATCATTTATAAATTAAATATATTGTTTCCTAAAATTTCTCAACCAACAGATTATGAGATATTCTGTTTACTTTTTGATTTGGTCGTATGAAATTTTAAATTATGCATCATTTCCATCGTTCACATTGTAACACGATGTAAATCAGAGTGTAACACAATAGTAATCACAGTGTAACACGATGTTAATCACAGTGTAACACAATGTTCTTTGAGTGCATCACAATAGTAATCACAGTGTAACACGATGTTAATCACAGTGTAACACAATGTTCTTTGAGTGCATCACAATAGTAATCATAGTGTAACACAATGCTAATCACAGTGTAACACAATATACTTTGAGTGTATCACATTGGTAATCACAGTGTAACACACTGTATTTTTGGTATTCATCGGGATAAAGTTTGATTGAATGATAAGTTTCAATATTTTGAGATAATCTTATCTGATTTCATTCCAAAATTATCGGACCCGCCTAAATTAGATAACAATGAATTATAAAGTTTTTTGACAATTTTACCCTTTTTACCTATTTTAATGACCTAAAATTGTGTTTTTAATTAATATATCTCTTATTTATTTTAAACCATTGATTACTAAGATGGATGGATGAGATTGGATCTCATGGTTACCACAAAATACTAGGGTCTCCCATGAAAGGCCCCCTATATATATATATAGATTATTATCCATGATTTATGGGTTGAGTATTATGCCCCACCCGTATTTTGGGTGTTTCGGGATATGAAGTTTTATCTGTGTTTTCATAAATTGGGAGTTCGATTTCTATTCATGTTTTGAGTGAGTTTTGGGTTGCATCACTTCATGAAGGAATGTTTTGCATTGGGGTTTTCATCTTTAAAAATGCGTATTATTGGAAAATAGGTTGTTTTCATATTTCAAGTAAATCATTTGAAAGATTATTTTATTTTTTTGAAAAGCAATACTTGAAAGATTATGATTTAAGCTGCATTCTTTCCTTTTTACAATATATTTATTCATGTTGAAACCTTTGAACTCACTAGGCGTTAGCCTAACCTTTTTATTTATCGGCATGTGCATCAGGTCCTTGTTCGGGAATGGTACTAGCAACACTATGAAGAGTTGAGTGCTAGTTATATGCTCAAGAAGAGTGTAACTATTGGATGAAGCCTTCCACAATTTTGGAGATAACAATTTGGTAATGGGTTTAGTAACACGCGACCTTTATCTAGTCCTTGTTTAAGACTTGGGTTTATAAATGTTGAGGTTAATGCTAGAATTCAATATGAGTTATTTCAAGAGTTGATTTGTAGAAAGGATTTTATACTTTACTTGATATATTATTGAAATTTAAAATTAATTGCTCTTTCCAAATTTGAGGGTGTTACAAGACATCTCGAGGCTAAACCATAATCCAAATTGTCATTTCCAATAATATTTAACGGTGCGGAAAATAAAAGAGATACCAACCTCGTTTTGCCTTAAAATTCCGGGTGTTACAGCCTAGGGTTCAGAACTACGCCAAGCATCGATGCATCCTTCGATACCTTCTTCAAGTTCCACCCATCAAAGATAACTTCGAAAGTCGAACATAATATGTCACAATCCTAAATTTCAAATCTTTAAATTCTAAACCAACCAATTTCTTTGAAGATAGTTGCCACTTATTCATTGTAATTTAAAACATATAACATCAAACTTGAAGATGGTTGTAGTTGATTCTCACTCCAAGAAGTCAAACGGTTGGGACTTTTTTATAATGGTATATTCATTATTTTTTAGATGACAATTTGAAAGAAAAGAAGGCAAGAAAAGAAGAGGACAGAGATGCAGTTCCATATCAACAATGGCCAACATGATCAAAGAATCAATGACGGTTTTCTGGGAATTCCTGCACACCGATAAGGATACCACCAATTTATTCTTAGACATAATCCTTCAAGGCAGTAAAGAACATCTCCAAGATCCTGCAGATTATGAGCTTTTCATGGACATCAAAATAATGGGTATCACAGTGAGTATCATTGTGGGTTTGATTTTGATTTTAGGATTTGGGTGTATCACATTGTGTATCATAGTGGGTATCATTATGGGTTTGATTTTAGGGTTTGGGTGTATCATAGTGGGTATCACAATAGGTATCACGATATATCTTGTGTTAATTTAGGTATCACAGTGGTATTATAGTGGGTATCACAATGGGTATTACAGTGCATCTTGTATGTATTTTGGATATCACACTCATGATCGTTTGTCTGTATCTTTTTTAATAGTGTAGTCGTTTTTAGGTATCACATTATCCTGTGTTTACTTGGTATTCGCCGGAATAAGATTCGCTAGAGGCCAGAGGCGAGTATAAGATTTATAAAATACCTAAAATGCCATTTAATTAAAATTTCAATCAAAATTACCAAAATTATTAATTACCTAATGGTGGTGTTGCAGTAATGCATAGACGTGAAGAAGGCTTAAACCCAAAAATTCAAATCTCTAAAATCAAAAACAGAAATTAAACCTAAACCATCAATCAAATAAAAATAAAAAACAAACCTAAATCTAAATGAAGGTGGAGTTCAGATTCACGAAAACATGATGGGATGAAGATGAAGTTAGAGTTGGAAGAAGGCGTTACCTTACCGGAGTTGAAGACTAAGACGACCGGCTATCGAAGTCTTGGTGTGACCTCATTGGATTCTCGTCGGTGTGACCGCATTGGAGTCTCGTCGGAAGATTGAAGTTGGGATCTGTATGTTGTGGGGGAGGGATTTAGAGTCGGAATTCGATGAAGATGAAGTCACGTTGTCTAGGTTGTTTTAGGAGGGATATAAAGATGGTGGGGAGGGGGTGATGGAGAAGTGGGTTTGATAATTGCATATATGTGGTATCACTTGTGTATATACATAATATAATAAGTTTTTTTAACTATAATATAAAATAAGAAAATATTTAAAATGACTAATATACCCCTTATTTAATTGCATTTAACGAAAAAAGTCAACGACAGTTAGACGGAGGGACCAAAATCGTTGGGGATTGACAAATGTGAAGGACCAAATTCGAGTTTTTGAAAGTTTAGGGATGATATCTGTTGAAATTAACAAACATTAGGGACCAAAGGAAGTTTACTCTAAATAATTACTAAAATTTGGAAATTATATACTTGTATGTTGGTATTGGGAAGTGATGAATTACACAGGAAATGTTTGTATATGGGGGGGTTGAATACAAACGCAACAGATTTTTACTTTCTAATTATTTCTTCTATATTTTATTTAAATACAAAAATTACAAATTTGTTGTGAAAGCTAGGAAGGTAAGAACTATGATCCTAAACAATTTAACCGAGACAAATTTGCTAAACTGTAAGAGAAGGGAGGGGGTTTCTCTTCTAGATCCGAAGAACTAAAAAATTCTTCAGAGGATGACACTGTATTTACTTAAGAAATACTCACAATGAAGTTCATTCAAAACACGTAAGTAGCAATGAAAGACAAGGGTGACTTTTTATCGCCACCATTGCATTAATTGCATATTGCCCAATTTTAATGTGTGTCTTCTTCTGATTGGTTGATCCATCTATCCTATTACTCTTCATTTCAACCTTTGAGCTTGATGTAGACACCATTTGACTTACTTCAACCTTTAGTATACGAGGGAACAGTAAAGCAAAAAAGGTACCAATAGGATGGTGCTTTGGTATGTTGCTTAGGTTGACATGTTCTACATGTTCTCATACCAAGAGTTTAAGCAAGATAGTTGGTGAGTAAAAATTGTTGGCCAAGTTTGTACTTTCAAGATCCGCTTGTCAGTGGTAGTATTTTTTAGACTACTATTTGACTATATCTTGTACAGATCTTCTTTCGCTAGATGACAAACCAATCTGCACTAGTGACGATCTTGAACTCATTTCAACTAGTCTTCAATTTTGTTGAAGGCATTTTGCTTTTGGATCAATACAGATAGTTATAAGACTTTTACAAAATAAAAATCCTATCTTTTTCTATATCTGATATTATAACACCCTAAAAATAAGGGTAAAATTAAACATGGAAATATACAAAAAGACATAAATTAATAATTATAAATCGCCCAAAAAGGGGAAGACCGAAGCTCCCCAAAGTGACGACTTCGGCCCCACAAATCCTTTCTCAAGAAGGTCTTATAATTGTGCCATCATTTCCTGCATCTCAGATGGAGCTAGTCGGTAAGGAGCTCTAGCTATAGGAGTTGCTCCCAGGACTAGATCAATCCGAAACTCCACTTGTCAGTCGGGCGGTAGACCGAGAAAGTCATCCGGGAACACATCGGGAAATTCATGCACTACTTTCACGTCCTCGAGTTTCTTCTTCTCGAGTTTGGCATCTATCACATATGCCAAGAAGGATGAGCATCCTTTTACCATGCACTTGCCTACTTTAGCCATGGTAATGACTGCGACGTCTCCCTTCCCCCTTTCCCCATAGACGAAGACGACTTCACCATCCGATACTGGGATTCGAATCAGTTTCTTCGAGCACAAGATTTCGGCCTGATTTTCCGCTAACCAATCCATCCTGATCACTATATCGAACCGACCAATCAGCATTAGCAACAAATTGATCGAAAATTCTTTTCCCTCGATCACTATGATACAACTTTCCAATACATCATGGATCACCACTTGACCACTATTAGCTATTTCTACCACTAAGGCATCCTCTAATCTACTAGTGGGCACATAAATCTTGTTGCAAAAAGAATATGATACTAAAGAGAAGCTTGTGCCCGAATCGAATAACATACGAGCTGGTACGGAGTTAATGAGGAACTTACCCGAAACTACATTTGTCGATGCCTTAGCCTCCTCGGTAGTCATCTGGAAGGCTCGGACCGAAACTCTGGGGGGATTCTTCTTCTTGTCTTGACCATTACCTGACTTCAACTCGAGCAATCCTTGCTGAAATGTCCCGGTGTCTTGCACTCAAAACACACTAGTCCTTTCACTGGACAGTCTCTGGTTGGATGATACGATTTCCCACACTTGAAACAGTTGAGTTGGTTGGAGTGCAAATTTTGTGGTGCTTTCTTCGACATTTTGGATACCATTTCGCCTTTCGGCGATTATCAAAGTTCCTCCCTAGGACAAACGGTCGTGACCTCTTGAGAGGTCCGGGGTGGTTCTCCCATTTTCTCTTTTCTCCCACCACGACTCTTTCTTCCTTTCCCCGTGCATAAACCTCTTCCATGATTTGTGCCTCTTCAATAGTCTCACGAAGAGTAGAGGCTTTGGAATTTCTAACATGGACATCATGTCAGTCGTAAGGCCCTTGAGATATGTCTTGATCTTTTCCTTCCTGGTCGGAGCCACATGCCCCACCAAGCTCAATTTCTCCATGAACCGTCGAGTGTATTCTCTCACCGGAATACTTCCCTTCCTAAGAGCTCGAAACTCTTCTTTAATGCGATCCATAACTCGCTCATTGAAATACTCTTCCATAACCTTTTCCTTGAATGTGGCCCAAGTCAATTGCGCCATACAGTAGTCGCGACGGTGGACTTGGTGACATTCCACCAAACGAGATCAGGTCCTCGAAGCATCTGGGAACCAAATCGAACTTTCTGACCCTCTTCACACTCGCTTGCATCGAAGGCTTGTTCCATTTCTCGGATCCAGATCATGCAAGCAACTGGGTCGTCCAATTCAGCAAAATCCGGTGGCTTGCTATAAAGAAAGGATTTATAGGAGCAAGCCCTCCGACCTAACCTCGCATCAACCGGTATAGGCTCTTCGGTAGGGATCACATTTCCGGTGCCCTCGAATCCTCCCACCACCACGTTCTCGGCAACCGTCTCATTTCTACGATTGCTAACATCCCTGTCCTCGATCATATTTATGAGGAGCTCTTGTTGTTTGGCCATTGCTTCGTTCAACATTAGCATCATACGGTCCATCATTTCAGATTAAGAGTTCACCTCACGAATGACCGGGTTACAAAGCCAGATCAGCCCTTGGTATAACTTCAGGCCCTCCGCCCAACAATGGCGGCACGGGCTGAATTATTGCTGCCTCAACCCTCTCTGGTTGATCAACTGTTGAAGCGGTCACCTCATGACCATCTACATGGTTACACGGCCTACCCCGCATGCTTACCATCCTTGTCTTCCATACACACATGAGAATGGAGGTAAGAATTAGGCTACGTGAATTAAACGTAAAGAAACGTACTACTACATTCATTAATCATCATAACAAAAGTAAGTCAAACATGTTCACGTAATAACACATTCATAATAGCATTAGCTAGGTGAAATTATGAACACATTACATATAAGAATTCTCGCTTCCATCATCACAACTCTCAATTGGTTCAATTCTGTTGACTCTAAGACTATCCTATCTTAGGACTCCTACCCAAATCTCGCATCTCATAACTTAACATATCAACTTAGGTTTAGGCATCTTACCTTCATACCTAGTTCACTTAAACTACTGTTCTGATACCAACTTGTAACACCCTAAAAATAGGGGTAAATTTAAACATGGAAATATACAAAAAGACGGAAATTAATAATTAGAAATCACCCAAAAGGGGGAAGAATTGAAGAAGCATTACATTTCTAAGAATGGAAATCAATAATGACAACTCACTAATCGAGACTACTTCCATCTAGATTAAAACAATTGTCACCAACATCTCCTCAAAAGGAATCTATCCAAACTGTACGCCAAGCTCCCAAAAATCTAACTTCAAAAGTTGCCACTATCGGCTCAAACTCTCATCCCTCAATCCTTGCGAGCCCCGCCACTAACGGAACTTGTTATACATGTCATTTAAGAAAACAAGTGTTAGGATTTACGCCTAGTGAGGATAATAATTTTATAAATAAATAAATGTAAAACTGCATAAATATATTACATAAGAGAATGTAGTAAGGTTCATCTTTCCAATCATATAGAGAACATAAAGTTTAAGAAGCATCTTACGATGACGGGGGATACCTAGTTTCCAAGGAGGATAGCGGAACACAAAGGTAGGCTACCATCTGAGTTAGTGAGCTCATACTAGGATCAATGGCCACGAGCTCGACGACTTGCACTAAAGATGTGGATATGGCTCCTGATGATCCTAATCATACTCATTCACTAGATGCACATTTATGGCCAATGGCTAGTAACTGGGTCTACATAACCGTACCAAGTTGCCCTCATTGACCTGATGTTTCAACTAGTTACAACGGGAATCATCACACTAAATAAGCCGACTCTAATACCTATGGATCCAATGGTAACAGTCAAAGGCTTGTCATAATTACATTTATGACATAACTATAATCAAACATATAGTCCCCATATTAGAATCTTCATAAAAAGATTTACACGCATAAAATATTTTCATGCATTTGAAATCAAATAATAGACAACAATTGGTCATTTCCACTTTTCACATAAAATGCCTATAAAGTGAGGATTTCCATCATCTAGTAACCATTTTTTCCAAACGTTGTCATATACCCAAATACCATTTTACCAAGTAATGATATCTCCATTTTTAGGGAAAAAGATCCCAAATAAAAATAATAAAATGATTTCATACACACCTTTAGTCATAAAGATGTAAATGAACATATTTTATGCAACCATCCATGATTTCCAACAACATATTTCAAAATGTAGGTAGAACCCTAAAAATCTTCAAACCCATTTTAGGCCAAAACTTGCAAATAATGAAAATGTATACAAGGAGATGATTATATGATCAAAAGGTGTAATTTTGACATGTATAAAGTTTTAAAACTCAAGAATGTACTCACAATGCTTGGTTTTCTTAAAACCTTTACCAAGGACTCACTAGAGATGAATGAGAAGTTCCTTAAGCTAATTCTCAAGGTTGGACTCTAGCTTTGATGATGATAAACCACTTGATCTTCAAAGATTGGAGCTTTAAATGAGCTAGGTATAGGAGTAAATGAGAGTAAAATTGTGGGAGAGAGAGAGGAAATGGTTGGTGAAAATGATAAATGAAAAAGGGTTTAAAAGGTTGAGCATTTAAGCTCCTGCACCCCGACCGCGAGTATGCCAAGCGATTGTGCCAATGGCACTCTCGCGAGACAAACTCGAACAGAATGTACCGTAGGTTGCCCCACTCCCGCGATTATGACATGGCGATAGTGCCACTGACACTCTCGCGGGCACTCTCGCTGAGAGTATACGAAATGGTAGAGGTCACGTGATTGTTCCCCGTGTGATTATGACCATGTCACTATCGTCGTGCACTCTAGCCCCAAGATCGCTTGACCCCGAAACTTGACTTTTCAAACCCAAACGCTCCTGGCTCGACTGATGAAGAAAAAAAACTAAACTTGATCCTACGATTAGGCTGATTGACTAACATCACCGAAACATTTTAAGGGAATTATAACATACCGAATATTCAGGGTATTACAGATATAAGCTATATATTTCATTTACCAGTTTATAGAACATTATGAAGTGCTTCTATCAGATAGACAGTGAGTTGGTAAAAATGGAACCCTTTGCCCGATAGAGGAACTTATCGGATGAGAGCTTTGATGATGTTCAACTTATGTGAAGTAATATCGGATAGATGATATATCCGAAACCTAATATAATGAGATCAGATGATATCAAATAAGGTAGCATCCGATGAGTTAAGTTCATTGGATATGTACCTTGTGAAACAAGGTAAACAAGAATAGTTCTAAGTGTATGGGCGAATGCTATATATGAGTATCATACACAAATCCGATGGTTGAGACCAACAGTCTCCCTCTATTTGTTAATAATACAAATAGACAATCACACAATCATTTAGAGGAAAAATGGTACTTAAACTCATAAGTAAAAAATGAAATCCAAACTCATAAATGCAGTGATCCATTTTTGGATTCTTTTTGCCTTTTATTCTTCATTTCTTTTCTAAGGCTTTTCCCCTTTTTTGTTTTGTTTTCCTCCATCTATCTCTTCTCTTTTTCTTTTCTTTTTCTTTTGATCAGATTACAGCATGGTATGAATAAAAGATACAAGTTAGCTAGATAAAAAAAATGTAAACTTTCATTTGATTACACAATAACTAATTTGTGAAAGTTTACACTGGATAGATAGTTTTGACTATTCCTCAAAGATGAGATCCTCATATTTCATTTCTTCTATTGTGATCTTGGTTTGCCCGATCCTGTACTAAAGTATTGGCAAGACTCTATTGGTGAAAGCTTTTCCTAGCTCGATGTTTGGAACAATTTTTTAGGAGAGCTTGAAGATGCTTTATGCCAGCAAGTGGAAGTTCAGTTGATCGCTGAAGTCTAAGATCTTCGAAAAGATTATAGAAGTAAATTCCAGCAATAGGGAGAAACAACATAGATCCTCGAGGCATCGGATCTCCAGGGGGCAGAGAGAGGTCTAGGTTAGAGGTGAAAAGAAAATTACCTACTAAGACTAGATTTTGAATAGTCTTCTCATCAACTGGGATATTGAGAGGAATTATGTGAGTGACTGAAGTTGTTGGATGAGTAGACGAAGTTGATCTTTCAAAATTTTTGAATGATTTCTTAAAGATAGGAGTACTCGGAAATCCATACTTCTTTTTAACTTCATTTACCTCTTTTATAAGGTCTTGTATCTGTTCGATAACTATTGGTTGGTACTTACTTTTGCTCTTTTGATGGCTCCAAGAGTTTCCAGCCATTCTGTGTATCCGTAATTACAAAGCCAGAGTATATCTTCATCTTTTCTGCTCCAGTCTTCCTTTTACAATCTCACTTTGATGAAGGCCCTCCTTGGTAGAAAAAAAAAAGATTAGAAGAAATTAAATGTAATTTATAATTTGTAAACACAAAATAAATAAATTACTAAACTTAATGAAAAATAAAAATTAATATATTAATTAATATAATAATAAATTATATAAAGTTAATATAATAATAATATTCAAAATATAGAGGCCAAGTTTGATGACCTTCATGTTTTTAGTGTTATACTGGGGGATTGGAGTAGAAATTATATCCATTTTGTGATTTTAGTAGCGGTGGGTTGGAGATGTCCTACGACCATTGTAACACCCCGAGATTTATGGAATTGATGTATACATATCTCTTGTGCAGGACCTATTTGTGAATTATGGATCATGTATGAAATTAACGATTCCTTGTGATCAAATCATGCTTGAAACAGGAAAAAACTCGTTCGTTTAAGCCTTGGTACAGGGAACGTGAAAGTGCCAGCGATTATGACAGAGTGTCACTTTCGCTAGGCACAATCGTCGGAGGAGGAGACCCTGTGGTACACTTTAGGCGATAGTGTCAGGTGATAGTGCCTTGGTCACTATCACGGTGTCACTTCCACGGAAGTTGTACAAAGAGTGGGAGGGCTAGGGCGAGTATGTCGTGCGATAGTGACAAATGTCACTATCGCTCGTAACTATTGCCGACGTGCTGAAAGGGGTATAAATCACACCAATGTCGGGATTTCATCATATTTTCTCATTTGGGGCAGCCTATACCTCCGATTTTCTCCCTTAGGATTGGTAAGTTCATCTTCAATCACCCCCTCCATCTTTATTGCTTCCATCTACCAATGTCTTAATCATTTATTGAACCTCTTAGGGTTATTTAAGCATTAAGTGGAGGAAACTTCTAGTCTCTCAAGAATCAAGCATCCTCTCATCTCCTCCCCTAATTCTTGGATTCTAGGGTTTCAAACTATAAACCCCAAGGTGAGTTCATTCTCGTTTTACAAACTTTATACATGTTAAAATATGGGTTTTAACCTTCTAAACATCTTCACTTTAATTTCTTCTTGATTTAGATGAGTTTTCATCAAACATAATTTTTGGAGATTTTAGGGTTTACTTGGATGAACATGTTTGCAAGGTGGAATAATTATTATTTTGGGTTGTTTGTGGTTTACACACTTATAGAACATGCTTTCCTCAAATGTCAAGTTGAAGTAATTTGGGTCAAAACTAAGGTTTTGAAATGTTGGCAATATTTTGAGTATGAACTTGTGGAAATTGGGTTATTATGTGGAAATGATATTCAAATGGATATTTTGGGAACTGAGGAACTTTATGAGAATCTATTTGGAAACTTGGTTATGCCATTGGTGGCAACTTGTTTATTTTAAGAATCACGATGGGAGATTGGTTTTAGAAATTTAATGGTATTTGGCTACATGGAATTTCTTGTTTGGTTGGTATTGAGTGTAATTGATCCATAAGCACTAGAGTCATTATGCCCGATGATGGAATACTAGTTTTCCACATTGAGGCGCGGTTAGGCATTGGCGGTATGGTATAAGTCCTACGTGCTAGTACATTTCATTGCATGAGGATAACTCAACGTAAGGACCTAGAGTGGTTGAAGTTGACATTTCATTAGTGTACGCTTTAGTAGCCGAGCTCGACGTCCAATACGTGTATTATTATGTGATTGGTTTTACTAACGTGATAAGTGGTCTACTTTTGTGTTCCGTCACTTATGTTGGTAAGTGGGACTCCACTGTCAACCCAAGAGATATTTAAATAAAGTGAATTTCTACCCATGCTTATCTATTTGATTTCGCACTTACTTCATTTAAACTTATTGATTTCCTAATATAAATGTTTGTTCTCACTAGGTTTTAGTATAAATGTTTTCTTAAAATGACATGTATAACATGTCATTCTATTGGTGGGACTCCTCGGGTTTGAGCGGAGAGCCTTGAAGAGAAAGTAGCGTTTTTGGGAGTATATAGTAGCATGCATTTTGGTATAGCAATAGTGTACTTTTGGAAGAGTGATACCAACACATATTCATAATCTGGATTTAGTTGGTCTAGATTAGTAGGTTGTTGAGGTCTATTTCACTTGGTCATTTGTGATGTAAACGTCATACAATTGTTCCCCCTTTTTGGGTGATTTGTTTATGATAGCTTTGTTTTATTCCACAAATATTCAGGTTTAAATTAACCTCTATTTTTAGGATGTTAGAATCATCTTTAACCAAACCACTAAAAATGATGGGCTAATTGAACACTAAAAAAGTTCAGCTCCAACCATACTCTAAATATATCTTCTAATAATAAATAAAGACATTTATTTATTATTATTATATTTTATTAAACCTCAATAATTATAATATGCAATTATTTTCAATAATTAATAAATTACTTGATCCATAAAATTATTTATTTAATGAAGTATTTTTAAGTTTAAAGTGACAAACTTTTTATTGATAGATATTACACCAAAATAGCCAATATTAAGTTTTTAAAATTTTTGGTAACGAAATTTTATTTTGTTAAATATTTTATTATTGTACAAATGTTTTATATATGTATCTTTAGATTTAATTGATCTAAATTATTCATATTTTTTATGTTGTTTGGTATTTTTTTAAAAAAATTAAATTATTTTAATGTAATTTACAATTGAAAAGTACAAAATAAAAAATTATCAAATTTAATACAACATATTAATTAATGTCTCAAATATTAATCAATATGTATAATAATTATAAAAAATCAATATAATAACGACATTTAAAATAAAAAGCAAACATTATGGCCTCTAAATATAGATGTCAACTTTGGTGACCTTCATTTCACTACTGGAAAATTGCTTATTTCCGACGGATAGTATCCGTCGGTAATTACCGACGGAAATGAAAATTTTACGACGGATAGACTATTTTTATTTTGTACTTTTCAATTGTAAATTATTTTTTTTTATTTTTAAATCCGTCGGTAATTTATATAATTTAATAAATATTAATTTTTTTCTGACGTCCGTCGGTGATCCGTCGATAATTACAGACGGATTACCGACGGCATTTATGACTCCATCGGTAATCCGTCGATAAATTTAATAATTTAATAAATATTAATTTTTTCTATGATCATGTATGTATATATATATATATATGTATGTATGTTTGTATGTATGTGATCATGTATGTAATATGTATGTATATATGTATATGTACATATGTGATCATGTATAGTATATGTATGTGATCATGTATGTATATACACATGTACGTATGTGATCATGAATGTATGTACACCATGTATAGTATGTATGTGATCATGTATGTAATATGTATGTATGTACATGTAGATATGTGATCATGTATGTATGTAAATCACGTACATGTATAGTACGTATGTGATCATGTATGTAATATGTATGTATATACATGTACGTATGTGATCATGTATAGTATGTATGTGATCATGTATGTATGTACATGTACATATGTGATCATGTATGTATATACATATGTACGTATGTGATCATGAATGTATGTATACCATGTATAGTATGTATGTGATCATGTATGTAATATGTATGTATGTACATGTACATATGTGATCATGTATGTATGTACATCATGTACTGATCCATTAAAGTCAACCGGGTCCATTAAAAGTCCAACTGGGTACGTTAAAGCCTAACTGGATCCATTAAAAGCCCAACTGGGAACGTTAAAGCCCCACTGAGTCCACTAACTGGATATATTAAAGCCAACCGGGTCCATTAAAAGCCCAACTGGATCCATTAAAGCCGAACTGTGTATGTTAAAGCCCAATTGGATACGTTAAAGCCCAACTGGGAAGGTTAAAGCCCCACTGAATCCATTAAAGCCCAACTGGTAATGTTAAAGCCCAACTAAATCCATTAAAGCCCAACCAGATCCATTAAAGCCCAACCGGATTCGTTTAAAGCCTAACTGGGTACGTTAAAGCCTAACTGGGTCCATTAAAGCCTAACTGGATTCATTAAAGCCCAACTGTGTACGTTAAAGCCCAATTGGATACGTTAAAGCCCAACTGGGAACGTTAAAGCCCCACTGAATCTATTAAAGCGCAACTGAATCTGTTAAAGCCCAACTGGTAACGTTAAAGCGCAACTAAATCCATTAAAGCCCAACCGTATTCGTTTAAAGCCCAACTGGATTCGTTTAAAGCCCAACTGGGTACGTTAAAGCCTAACTGATGACATTTGGTCCCTGATATAACTGGAATTAACGGGAAAAGATAACGGTCGTTAATTGTTTCCATTAAGTCCAGTTACTTCAGGAGTATTTTAGTCAATTTAAATATAATTTGATAAATTAATAAATAAATAATTTTAAATATAATTTGATAATTTGATAAATTAATTAATAATTAATTTATTAATTTTAATATTAAATAATATATTAATTAATAATTTATTTAATAATTATAATTTTAAATATAATTTTAATTTAAAAGTAATTTATTTAATAAAAAACAATTATCCGTCGGTAATCACCGACGGATATAATCCGTCGGTAAATACCGACGGAATTTCCGTCGGAAATCCGTCGGTGAATTTCCGAAAATTTCTAAAAAAAATAAGTGGGCTTAAAGCCCTAATCGACCCTCAGTCTCTCGATCGTCTCCCTTAGTCTCTCGATTTCTCCCTCTCGGCCCTCGTCTCCCTCGTCTCCCTCTTGATCTCCCTCTCCCTCTCGATCTCTCTCGATTTCACCCTCAGTCTCTCGATCGTCTCCCTCACTCTCCTCTCGTTTTTGACCTCGAGCGACAGCCACCAGCGGCCACCGACTGCCATTGTCTCAATCAGGTATGATTTTTTAAAGAGTAAACTATGATTTTCATCCATGTTGGTGAATATTATTTATAATTATTTTAGAGATGATTCGCATTTTGGCAGGGCAATGAATAAACGAATATGTGTGTGTGTTTGTATGTTTATGAATAAATAAATGAATATGTGTGTGCTAACGAATCTGTGTGTGTGTGTGTGTGTGTATTTTTTCTTATCATTGATTTGATTAATATGTTTTTTTCTTATCACATTTGATTTCAATGCATTTATCCCAAACTAGTCTAACATGTAAGTTTTGCTTGTCAAGATTCTCAAGGGAGTTCTCACATCAAGTTTTTTAAAACAAGGAGACCCAGATTATTCGAGTGTACATGTGAGTAGTTCTTCAGGTAAATAATGATTTGGAACTTAAATAGAGCATATATGTTTCTTGTTTGAATGGAGAACCATTGTCTCTGTGTAATTTGCATCTTTAGACACTATATTTTAATGTCAAAGCATTTATCTCAAACTAGTTGCATCTTTGGACACTTTCTTTGGACACTATATTTTAATTTGTATCTTTGGACACTATAAACATGTTGTCCACATTGATATGAGCATATTGTATATTCAAATTGATATGAGTTGTTTTAGCTTATGAAAACGCCATTTTTGGTTTGATAAACTTGTGATAATGTTTTTGTATGAGTTTAGCTTATGATTTGGTTTTTGTGAAAATATTTTGGTATGATTTGGTTTGATAAACTTGTGATATTAATTAGTTGGGTTGTCATTTATTGGACAAACATTAGGTTGATAAACGGAAACATTTGGTATGATTTAGGATTTGATTATATTTGATTATATTTATTTATTTTAGTTGGGTTGCCAATTGTTGGGCAAACATTAGGTTGATATATGGAAATATTCATTTTATAGCCGTTATGCCGCCGAAATTTTAAAAAACATATGTTTGACTTTCCAATAATCAAACCATTACATTTAGAGTTTTAGAGTCATCCAAAACTCCTCTAAACCTATGGTTTGACTTTCAAGAAGGCAAACCATTACATGTAGTGTTCAATAGACTTCTAACTTCCTTGACACCTACGGTTTGACTTTTAAATAGTCAAACCATTACACGTAGGGTTTTAAACTTTCCAAAACACCTTTCTTTGACTGTAACCTACGATTTTGACTTTTCAATAGTCAAACCATTACACTTAGAGTTTAAGAGTCATCCAAAACTCCTCTACACCTATGGTTTGACTTTCAAGAAGGCAAACCATTACATGTAGTGTTCAATAGACTTCTAACTTCGTTGACACCTACGGTTTGACTTTTAAATAGACAAACTATTACACGCAGGGTTTTAAACTTTCCAAAACACCTTTCTTTGATTGTAACCTACGGTTTTGACTTTCCAATAGTCAAACCATTACACTTAGAGTTTAAGAGTCATCCAAAACTCCTCTACACCTATGGTCTGACTTTCAAGAAGGCAAACCATTACATGTAGTGTTCAATAGACTTCTAACTTCGTTGACACCTACAGTTTGAATTTTCAATAGTCAAACCATTACACGTAGGGTTTTAAAGTCATCCAAAGCTCATCTAAACCTACGGTGTTACACCACCTCTATCTTGATTATGTCGATTAACTACTTATTTCTTTGTTGTAGTGGTTGAATATGTCGACAGATAGAGGATGGATGTATAGAAAGAACGATAGTCGGGGGTTTCTTAGCGTCGACTATATTGTTGCAATGTACAGTTTTTGGGACTATGCTTATGCCGATGAAAGGACTGTTAAAAGGAAACCTACACGTGATGGGATAGTGCTTCGTATTAGATGCCCTTGTAAGAAGTGTCAAAACTTACGCTATAAAGAAAGGACTGACGTGAGGCTGCATTTGATGAAGCACGGTTTCATGCCTGATTATACCACATGGTGGGCACATGGTGAAACTTATTACCATAATGAAGGGTATCAAGACGTGGGTCAATCTTCTACTCCGGTAGTAGATCATAATGAAGGTTATGTTGAAATGGTGAACGATCACATGATACATGATGGCATGACATGGGAAGAAGAAACCCCTAATCCTTCTGCCCAAGGATTTTCTGACATGTTACAAGCTGCTGACGAGCCACTATGGGACGGGTGTCCAAATTACTCGAAATTAGGAGCTGCGACGAGATTTTGAATTGGAAGTCGAATGTAATGTACCCGAGATGACTTATAACCACAATGTTGCTATAATTAAAGAGATGTTACTCGAGGGTGATAAACTACCCGGTAACTTCTATGAGACGAAAAAGAGTTTGAAAAAGCTTGCTCTGCCAAAACAAAAGATCGACGCTTGCAAAAACCATTGCATGTTATTTTATAAGGATGATTCTGAGTTGACCCACTGCCGAGTGTGCAATGAATATCGTTTCAAGACAAGTGGTCGAAGCAAGGTCCCTAACTTGGTGATGACGTACTTGCCGATTGTTCCTACACTTCAAAGATTATATATGTCAAAGAAGACGTCTAAAGAGATGACTGGGCACAAGGATCATCAGACAGAACCGGGTGTGATGGTACATCCAAGTGATGGTGCGGCTTGGAAGCATTTCGACATGGTACATCCTGACTTTGCTTCTGAGGTCCGGAATGTGCGTTTTGGCTTATGCACCGACGGTTTCAACCCGAATAATTCAAATTCGAATTCGTATTCACTTTGGCCAGTGTTTCTTACCATCTACAATTTACCTCCTTGGTTGAGTTTGAAATATTCATACGTGAAACTTGCATTGGTCATTCCAGGTAGAAAGAGCCTCGGTCAGAATTTGGATGTCTTTCTTAGGCCGCTAATAGATGATCTCAAGATGTTGTATACAGTGGGCGCTCTTACGTATGATGCTTATCGTAAGAATAATTTTGAGATGAGGGTTATACTTCTATGGACCGTCAGCGACTTCCCTGCCTACGTAATGTTGTCGGGTTGGAGCACGCACGACAAGCTAGCCTGCCCGTACTGCATGGGTACAGTCGATTCGTTTCAGTTAAGAAGTGGAGGTAAATCTTGTTGGTTTGACTGTCATCGGAGATGGTTACCTAGTGCACACCCCTTCCGACGTGATCGAACAGGGTTTCTGGATGGATCTAGGGTGTTAGCCGGTCCACCACCCAAGTTAACCGGTGAAGAAATATGGGAACAAGTCCGTCATCTTCCAACTGTTTACGATGGCTCCCCGTTTTGACCGACCAATAGAAAAATTACCGGTTTCGGAATCACTCATAATTGGGTGAAGAGAAGCATCTTTTGGGACCTTCCATATTGGAAGACGTTGTTAATCCGACACAACCTGGATGTCATGCACATTGAGAAGAACGTCTTTGAGAATCTCTTTAACACTGTCATGGACACATCAAAAACGAAAGACAATATAAAAGCAAGGAGGGATGTAGCGATTTATTGCAACCGACCGCAGTTGCACATTGCCACGTCAGGCAATAAAGTAGTGAAGCCAAAGTCGCCGTACACTTTGACGAAACAACAAGTAAAACAAGTATGTGAATGGTTGAAGAGACTGAAGTTTCTGGACGGGTATGCTTCGAATATTGGGGGTTGTGTAAACATGGCAGATTACAGCTTTTATAGCTTCAAGAGTCATGATTGTCATGTGTTTATGCAACGATTGCTTCCTATTGCGTTACGAGGGATGATAACGACTCCCATATGGGATGCGATAACGGAGTTATGAACATTCTTTCGTGTAATCTGCTCAAGGGTGTTACACTTAGAAGACTTGATTCCATTGCAAACAAGTATCGTTCAAACAATTTGTAAGTTGGAAAAAGTCTTCCCGCCCGGATTCTTTGATTCTATGGAACACTTAGTGATACATTTGACACGAGAAGCCATAAATGGTGGGCCGGTCCAATATAGGTGGATGTATATTTATGAGAGGTAAATGAACTTTGCCATTCAAATACTTTTCATTCAAATACTTACCCATTTATTTTCTAACACGTATTTCAATCGTTGTTTAGGAAACTTGGGTCGTTGAAGAGGACTGTTAGAAACAAAGCAAGGGTGGAGGGGTCTATCGTTGAGTCATATCTAGTAAATGAACTCTCCACCTATTGCTTCCTGTATTTTGATCCACAGATAGAAACTCGACATAATCGCGAGTCAAGAAACTTTGCCCCAAATATTCCTAGTTCTTCAGGAATAGACGATCGCTTGAGCATATTCAAGGTTCCATCTCGTAGATTATTCGAGAAGGGGGGGAAAAGACCATCTTGACTCAAGCCGAGATTCACAAGATCCACACATATGTGTTGTTGAATTGTGAAGAAGTTCGACCTTTTCAATGGACCTTTGATGAGTGGATACGACAAAGAGAACCTCATCTTGATGCAGTTGCATGGGATAAAGCTCGGGATGAAAGGTTTTCTACTTGGTTCGAACAACACGTGAGTACAAACATATGAAATTTACGTATGTAATGTTACACATATGTAATTTATTTCTTATTTGTGGTTTTATAGGTCATGCTCGGATCAGGCGATTTCTCCGACCATTTGAAATCCCTAGCACGTGGACCAGGCCGATATGATTGGTCGCATAAGGGATATTTTGTCAATGGTTACAAGTTTCATACGGTAATACATGCTGTTGGGCGTGTCACACATAATAGTGGCGTATGTGTGAGAGGATCTTGTTATGATGACTCCGAGTTTGACTATTACGGATTGTTGGATGACGTGTTAGAGGTGGAGTATTACGGTGTGGGCTATTGTGTTGTAGTTTTGTTCAAGTGTACATGGTTTGATAGTCCAGAGGGAGTTAGAGTCGACCCTAAACATGGGTTGGTTGATATCAAATATAAGTCTAGACTCAGAGGTGAGGACTATTACGTCCTAGCATCACAAGCGGAACAATTGTATTACACACCCTATCCTTCTGGAAGTAAGGATTTAAAGGACTGGTAGGCAGTTGTGAAGACCAAAGCCCGTGGAATATATGAAGTTGCAGAAAGGGCTATCGATGTGTTGGATGATGATAACGTGGATGGAGAATCGTTCTTTCAAACCAACGAACGGGTAACTCATAATACAAACAACTGGGTAAATGAGGACCTCGATTCCGTCCCTCTTGTCACTGGGGAGTTCAACGTAGTCGCCACAAATGACGAAGCTAGTGAGGAAGATGCATCAGATCACGAAGCTAGCGACGAGGAAGAAGAATTTGATGATATGGATGGTGATGAAGATAACGAAGACGAACTTATGTTATCTGATCACTCGTCTGATAACTAGTGTGTCTTTCTTATGTAGACATTTTCGTGTTAAACGTTCTCTATTTTGCTGTTCTTATGTAGACATTTTTCGTGTTAAACATTCTCTATTTTGCCGTTCTTATGTAGACATTTTTGGGTCTTATGATTTATGTAGACTTATATCATTTTGTGTTAACCATTCTCTATTTTTAGATGTCTGGACGCCCTTCTAGGGGTAGTAAGGGTAGTAGGGGTTATAGGGGTAGGGGCAGTAGCAGTTCCGCTGGGTGTGGTGACGCCCAGACCGATGAGTTCACTGATGACGCACTAGATCAGATCCAGTCTGATGACAGAGTAGCGGACTCGAGGGTTAGAGGCCCGAATGTGGCATCACAGACGCCCAGTCGAGTCAGTGACCGCCACTTTTGTTGTCTGAAGCGGGCGGGGAAGTAGATGTGATATATTATTTATTCTAGTACATAATAAACCGATCCTAATGTTTTTTATGTTGTATATTTTGCAATTGTGAAGGTTTAAGGACAAGTCGGTAGTCCGGAGGGCCATTGCCGTCTTTAAGTCAATGTTCAATGGTCCTTGGGCTCATTTTAGAGATGTCCCTAATGAGCACTATCCACTGTTGTTGGATCGATTTTGGGTAGGTATTTTACTCTATTTAACTTATTGAGTGGATTTATTTTTACTTAATCCAAACAATGTGTTTGCAGTTATATTATAGTTGGCCTCCTGAGATGGACGCCGACGTATTAGCGTCATTCCGGCGTATCCTAAGTAATAGATACCCGGACATGATGAGAGATGCCCGTCGATTCGCCCAGGGCAGGGTTTTAGACATTGATGGTGTCCAGTTCGACGGACATGACTACACGATTCTTGCTGCACACCCTCCAGAGTGGATCCAGAGTGAGTTTTGGGTCCAGATGATTGAGCAGGTTTGTCTTGTTTTGAATACTTGTATTTGGTTGTACTAGGATTTATATTGATTTATGTCTTCTTTTTAACAGGTATGGAACACCGACGGATTCCAGCGTGTATGTGCAGCCAATACGTCCAATCGGGCCACCGAGTATGGGGGGATGACATCCAGACACTGTACTGGATCTATTAGAACCGCTATGCATCGGGACCGCATGGTAATTTATCATACACTAGAATAAATGTATATAATTGATGAATATATTTACTATATACATGATTTTATTACCTACTAACAATTTAAGTTGTGTATTGTAGAGAGATGCATGGGGCCGTGAGCCTACCAGCGACGAGGTTTGTGAGGCTACACACTGCACCAACAGGAAGCTTGTTCCGGGTGCGACTGGTCCGTCCACGGATCCTCCGATCTACGTTTACCCAAAGGCGGCTCATACGGTGGTAAGTTCAATTATGCATGGCTAGATATTTGTTTGTTTTATAAGATAGATAGAAATTATAGCAAACTTAGTTTGGGCTGCCATTGTTGAGCAGATGATAGGATTGTTTTCATAAAAGCAGGTCATGGATATATGTTCAAATCACAGTTGAAATGCTGCCGAATTTTCTATAGGTTAGTTGACTTGACAATGTCTAATTTGGTGAACTGTAGGATGCCTACCATCGGATTAGGGAGGAGGAGTACCCGGACTTACCTCCCGGCACTATACCTCCCAATGACGCCGAGTTGTGGGAGCGTAGTGTCGGAGGACGGTGTAAGGGCCGTATTTTTGGATGAGGGACCAGTCAGGATCCCTATTATGCTATGACTGGTGATTCAGGTGCCAGTTCGAGCGGGAGCACGCGCGACCGTCACGATGAGGAGGTATGCTTGTCAAATGGTGTTTAACATTGTTAATCATATGTTTGTTAAATGTTGTCTGACATTGTTCTATATATGTTTGTCAAATGTTGAATTTCAGTTGGAGGAGCTGAGGCAGAGGTTAGAGAGAGAGGAAGCAGAGAGGATCCAGTTGCAGGAGCGACTACAGAGAGAGGAAGCAGAGAGGATCCGGATGCAGGAGCGAATGGATAGAGATGAAGCAGAGAAGAGACAGATGCAGGAACAAATGGCACAGTTTGACGCGTTCATGATCAAGTTTAACAATCAGCACCCCTTTCCCCCTCTGTAGGATTACGTTTTTGTATTTATAGATATTTTGTACAGTTTAAGACTTAGTAATATTTAAAAATTGGCTGATTTTGTATAGGATAAAAATTGGAAAATTTTAATTTTTAACTAGTTTTAAAAAAAAAAATTAAATTACCGACGGATTATTCGTCGGTAATCCGTCGGAAAATATTTTTTAATTTAATTTTTATTTAATAAAAATCCGTCGGAAATCCGTCGCTAAATCCGTCGGTGAATAGCCGTCGGTAATCCGTCGCTAAAAGTCGACCGTCGGTGATCCGTCAGAAATAGCCCACGCCGGAGGTAACCGTCGGAGATCCGTCGAAAAATTAAACCGTCGGTGATCCATCGGTGACTCGTCGGTGATCTGAACGCCGGCCACCTTTATACCGACGGACATTTACCGACGGATCACCGACGGATTTCTCTTTTACCGACGGATAGGGGTGTTCATCTAAACCGCCAAACCACACAAACCGCCCACACCGCACCGCAAAACGCGGTTTAGAACTTCCGCGGTGCGGTTTGCGGTTTGCATTTTTCCAAACCGCACTATGCGGTGCGGTTTGCGGTTTTAAGTTATCAAACCGCGGTTCAAACCGCACCGCACTTCAAACTATATATATGTATATATAATTTTTAATTTTATATATTACACACACATATATGTATATATAGAATAATTGCAATATTTATATAATATGTATTTACGAGTCAGACGTGTCGAATATTTTTATTTTTTGGACTAGGATCAAGTATTGCCGACTTCAAAATGAAGTTTTAATTTTATAATTATTGAATTATAGGTGTAAAGTGCGTTAGGTACAAACGGCATAAACCGCACCGCACCGCATTTCACGGTGCGGTTTGATGCGGTTTGAGATATATGCGGTGCGGTTTGTGGTTTGGGAAAATGCTTAAACCGCATATGCGGTGCGGTTTGCGGTTTTGCCCTAAACCGCACCAAACCACACCGCAAACACCCCTACCGACGGATCACCGACGGATTCATCCGTCGGTGATAAGCCTCTGTTTTGTAGTGTTTCTGTTAGTATATAAGTATCTAAAAGTTTTAGAAGATTTAAAATTAGATTTTACCTTTTGTTGTATTGTGAAGATTGTATCAAGAGCATTTTCAACAAATTCTTTATAATTTATCTAAAATAGAGAAATAAAAGTCATCTATAAAGAATTATATTTAACTCCAACAAAATCTCTATTTTAAAGATTTTAACATTCATTATATGATTAAAATATTTTATAAATTTATCATCTTAATATATTTTTTAAAATAAAATTTTGTAAAATAATAATAATTCAATCTTTTTGGTGGAAATGAATAAATAATCATATTCTCTCTTTACATGTCAAATTGTAAAAAATTCTCTAAATTTAAAACTTTCTCTATTTAATTTATTTTAAAGAACAATATGAAGAATCTATTAAAAGAAAAAAAGAGAAAAGTTCAATAAAACCCAACAAACTATTCCATTTTGAATGATTAAGTTCCTAAACTAATTTTTTGAATGAAAAAACAATTAAACTTTCCCATTTTGAATGATTAAGTCCCTGAACTATTTTTTTGAATAAAAAAACCATTAAACTTTCTTATTTTGAATGAAAAAACAATTAAATTTTCCCATTTTGAATTATTAAGTCCCTGAACTTTTTTTTTAATAAATTGAATCATCAAACTTCTTAAAATTGGTTACTTACATCATTTTAACCCAAAAAAACTACCTGTAATCGGTTATCTTTTGATTTTTCCTCTTTTTATAGATAAAAAATAGATCAAAAAGAGGGAGATCGATAACAGGGCAAAGCGTGTTAGGCAATATGGAGAACATACAACGTTCAGGAAACGGGGAGTGGTGAGGCGGAGCGATACGATTGTTTGTGAGCGGTTTTAATGACGTGGAGTTTGAGAATTGTAAAACTGATTTAGATTTATTTTTACTTTAAAACTTTCATACTTAGTTCCAGATACCTTTAGAAAAAAGGTAACAAATTTTTAGAAGTTCGATGGTTTATTTATTCAAAAAAAAATGTTTAGGGACTTGATCATTCAAAATTAGAAAGTTTAATGGTTTTTTTATTCGAAAAAATAGTTCAGGGACTTAATCATTCAAAATGAAATAGTTTATTAGGTTTTTCTGAACTAAAAAAAAGTGTAATTTTTGAGAGAGAAAAATATGAATAATCCTTGAAAAATCTTGACAGCTGTGGGATTTGAACCCACGCCCTTTCGGACCAGAGCCTAAATCTGGCGCCTTAGACCACTCGGCCAAACTGTCTTTAGATGATTATAGTCAGCTCACAATCCATAAAACCGATTCGAGTTTTCTTAATATTAACCAGACCACTTTTTTTTAATAATAATTATATTTAATATTGATGATTTTGTAATAAAACTTATTGAGAAAAGAAGATGTTTTTGTATTAATTGACCAATCGCTCTATGTAGTGATAAAATCAATTTTTTGCACACGATTTTTATTTTTTATTTGTTATATGCTGTTGTAAATATTTGGAATGAAAATTACACATTTTTATGAGACTATTTTTCAATTTAAATTGTATTTTATATTACAACAAAAAAAATATCATTATTATACCGGACGAATAATCATGTGAGAAGAAGAGTTAAGGTGATAAGTGTAATAAATAAGGATGCTTAAAAACCTGACCAACCCGATCAACCCAACTCAATCCAACGCGAAATACCTCAATTTGAAGCAACCCGATGTCTAAACGAGTTATAAAATCTTCAAACCGTAGGTATTAGGTTGATATTGAGTTACTTTTATTTGAACCCAACCCGATGAACCCGATATATAACCTTTATTTCTTGGATTTAATACTCGGCATTTACCGGAGATCGGAAAGGAGAAGGGGAGTACTACCGGAGGAGGCCGGTGCCGGTGGGTCGCCGTGCAAGAAGAATGCTTCAAATTTGGGTTTATAATACTTTTGTTTTTGTATTTTTTTTAAATTATTGATGAGGTGTCTTTTTGAAATCCATGTAATACTTTTTTAGTTAATAAATTAGACACATCATATTAAGGTAACCGGTTACCTATTAAACCAGTTAACGAGAGTCTTAAATATATGAAAAGTTTGCTTAAAGCCCTTAAATGATAATTTTAAAAGTTGATTCCCCAAAATAAGAACTAGGTTAAAGTTTTTTTCTATTTTCATGCAATTTTCCCTTTATTTTAGATAGCAAATACTAGATAAGTATGTAACTACATGCACCACTAAAAATGTTTTGGTACTATTTCCGAGCGTAAATTGCATTTTTGGTCCTATGGTTTGTTGATTTTTTTTTTGTCGTAAAAAAACTCGGTGATATATAAAAATGTTTGGTTTTAGTTAGTCAGACTAAGGGTCTATTTGTTAGCAGCTTAATGAGCTTAATGAAACTCACAATTTATTCAGTCAACTATATATGACTGTTTGGTAGTGGCTTAATGATATAGAAAGTGACTTATTCAGTAAGATTTCAAGGGGAGGGCTTTACGCAGAAAGCCATGTTTTTTTCTAAACCAGTCACTCCCATTAAAAAGCACGTACTTCCATTTATGAAAAAACTCTCTTAAATAAAAATCTTCTAAATCTATACAAACAGATTAATCCACACAGACAACTTTATCCGTACAGAACTTAATGAAAAACCAATCAAACATCCCCGACTCTGTTAGGTTCCATTCCGCCAAACCACCCATGTCCGGCCATTTTTGGTCTTTTTACTTTTTATTGTCTTTTTGTTCTATTAGATTCTTTTTGTTCTTCTATTTTTTTTCCTTAAACTCAATATGCACATGCATACATTAAGGTGTCGTTTGTTTTTTAAGAGGTCTAAAGTCTTATTTTAGTTATAATTAATAAGAGGAGGTGTGTAAAAATGTCTGAATGATTCAGACTTAAGAGCCATTAAGTGGGTTTTAAAAAAAAACAAACAACCCCTAAGTGTATAACCTATTGATGCACCCTAATCTCACCCCCACCTTCCCATCTTCTTCCACGTCAACCGAACTCCGACAACATGACCTTTTACCAACCCAACCCCCATTGTTTCTACAACTCTAACACCTCACAATTTTAACCCACAAAATTAAACTTTGACGTCAATCCATAACTTTTAAGAATTTAAGGTTTGAATATGTGAGATTCGTCCATTGTTCATGTTGTTCATTAATCTTTCTTCATTTTGTTCATTAATCTTTATCTTACAATCACTAGGAACAAATGTGAGTTTAGAGCATATTCACTAATTTCCTTGTTTTCACATCCATGTTCATCTCCATCGATCTTCAACCTCCACAAATTTTCTCCTCTTACAGCCTTGAATGTTGGGTTCTTGGGGGTACCTGATAAGGGGTAGATGGTAACTTCCTGAAATTTTTTAGGCCCTGGGCGAGATGTAAAAATGGCCCCTCGATAACTACAAAATTATTTTCAATATATTGTTTATATCATCAAAATAACATTGAATTCAAGAAATATTAATAATTAATATAAAACCGTTTCTCGCGGTATTCGTAGCGCAAGAGATCAATCAATAATCATTTCTAAATTAATATCATCTACCATATCAATTTTACATAGCATCGTCAATCAGTTTCACCGTCAAAGTCATCTTATGATATACCTTTAATATATAGACTGAAATCATTTGACGTCACTATGTTGACCATTCAGAGTAACACTTTAAGTAAGGGGTTGTTTGTTTACCTCTTAATGGTTTCATTAAGAGGCAACCTCTGAATCGCTAAGAGGTAAATCCTGTTTGGCAAAAAAAAGGGTTGCCTCTTAATGGTTCCAAAATCCTCTTAATGATTTTGTACCATGACCCTCCCTTAACCATTAAGAGTCCTGATTTCATTATGAACAATTAGCAAACAACCATATTTATTTTACACTATATCATAAAAACCTCTTAATCATTCAGACCACTTAATCATTCTGCACTAAACCATTCAGCAACTGCCAAACAACCCTTAAATCAACATAAATCAGTTGATATTCCACATGTTACCTGATGTTAATGTTTTTAATCAACATTTTAAACTTTTATGGATGAAACAAACTATTTAAGAACCATCAATCTTAGAATCAAAAGTCCATGTTGGTTATATTTTGAAATCTTATTCTTGTTTTAGAGATAGGATAGTATTTAAGATTCGTGCACTCAATATTAGATAATAAAGAGTCAATAGTGTATGGAAAAAAAGAAGTATCTTTGAAATCTTAAATATAGATATATGTTGGGTGATCATCTCGTATAGCTTGGTAATTGTTTTTAAAATGTATGAGTTTTCTTAGTTAATAAGAAGAAAACTACTATATTCTAACACAATAATATAATCCGTGCGGATGAAATAATGTAAAGAGTATGCAGAAGATGAGTAATACTAAGGATTATAGACAAAGAGTATGTAGAAGATGAATAATGAAAAGAGTGTAAAATTCATGTGGATGGAATAATAAAATTCAAGGATTGGCAAAATTAGTTTTTAGATATTAGTATTAAATAAAAATAAAAATAAAAAACTTAGAGAAACAATAAGTAATACTATAAAATGAAAGACTAAAAAACTTCACAATTTTTTTTTTGTCCAATGTTATTAATTAATACATGTTTGGGCCCTTAATATGATGTTAAATTCTTTTTGGGTCCTATTATACACTAATTTTTTTTTGTCTTTCTTATGTACAACTTTTTTAACAACTCATATATAGTATATACTAAAAAATTTGGGCCCCTATTTCCTTTGGGCCCTGGGCGTACGCCTGACCCGCCCTCCCCCAGGGACGGCCCTTACCTAACTATTTGGATCATCTTCTCTTGTAATTTCAAGGATTCTACAAACATTCACATCATATACACAATCACATTTGAAGTTTATTTAAACTCAAAAATCAACACTTTGATCCAACTTCTTCATTTTAGAAACCAAACCCCATTTGAAGTTAAATAAAACCAAAACCAACACAAAAAGCTTTGGGTTTACATAAACTTTGAGTCTTAAAAGATCGAAGTGGGAGGAGAGGGTGTTTTTTTTCCAGAGATGGTGGTGGAGATTGTTGTTGTAGGTTTAGATCGACGACTAATGATGGTGTTGCAATGATGCATAGACATGAACAAGGCTTAGAGAAGGTAGAGTTATGGCCAGAGACGACCCAAAAAATATTTCAAGCAGGTGGACAAAATAATTAGGATAGTATAAAGTAAACCTATATTAATTATGGAAAAATATAGTTTCATTAAGAATGACATACAATAATTTTTTTGCATCACCTAAGTAGATCTTTTCTTCATTCTTTTTACTGTTGCTGCTGCTATTACCAAAGAATTAAAAAGAGAAGTAAAGAGTTTTAAACTTGCAACCTATAATATCATATCTAATGACACTACTAGTAGACCACAACCATTTTTTATTAACTCAGAGGATCACACATCAATTTAAAAGCAAATGTACCTTTAGGACCCCTAAAAGAATTTCCATTATGTCGACATGGTAGAGCGGGTGAAACGCATACCCATGGCCTTCTTAGTAGGTCTGTCCCTTGGTTATGTCGAGAGGATGTGGTTGAGTGGTAGTATAGTGGTGATGAGAGGATTTGTCGGTGTTGAGAGATGGCCGAAGCAGACCTGAGGTGGTTGGGGTGGTGGTGTGTGTAACGCCCGTAGTTTTGTTTAGAACTTGTATATATATTTGCATGTTTGTGTGTCCTTATATCTTTCAAATCAAAGTTAAAATGCTGAGGCAGTAACTTACGCGGCCTAGCGCGCGACCTCAAAGCCGCGACCAAAGTCGCGGAACTCACTGGAGTTCAGGCTTTGGAACACACGCGCGACTTGCGGCGCGGCCTTAAAGCCGCGACCAAAGCCGCGAGACCACCTACAGGTCCTAAAACGGGTTTAAATGCTATTCTTTACCCTTACTCCTCTTTAATATACCAAATCAGGTATCTTTAGTGAGAAGAAACCCTAGTAGGCGATTTTTGGTTCAAACCCCACACCTTTCCCCTCATTTTCTTACAAAACATTGATTGTTGGTGGTTGGGAAAGGATTCAAGATTTTGGAAGCATTTATTGAGGACTATTCCAAGATTCAAGTTTCAAGGGCCCCAAACATTCAACCACTTCTTTTCTAGGGTTTTGTATAAAACCTAGATTGTGAGTTTTTACTAAACTTTTCAAATGAGATACATATCTTGTGTGCTATTTATCATAACCTTATATTTATGTACATATTTGATCACCTGATAAGTTTGACCTAACTGTTATCTTTGAGATTATTGGGGTTTTGGTGATTATGTTTCATGCGGACTTTAATGGGAGTATGATTGACCTTATTTAGTCATGAATGTGTAATATCATGGGATTTGTGAATATCATTGTTGGACTTACATGTTTTAGAGTTTTGAACCTAAAATGGAATTAGAACTATGGGAAGTCTTATACATGTATCTTGTTGACATGGAATATGTATAGAGATGGATATTGCTTGTATATTGGATGAACCATGAGTAAGCGCTAGGAGGATGTAGTCTTGGGTGCCACCATGACGGTATGCACCTAGACCTCCGCCATTTGGAGTAATGCCTGGGAGGTAGTCTTTAAGTGTGCCGGACCTTCGGGATGTTGCTCATGAGAGTGAACATCAAGGTACATTGACTTGAGGTGAAACTCTTTGGTGTGATGGATCTCCCCCATTGATTCTTTTATGACCCTTATCGACTATAATTGATATAAATGTTTATGCCATGCTTTTATACAACTCACTAGGCTCGTTTGGCCTAACACTTGTTTGGTTTGTTATGTATCTCAGGCTCTAGTGACGCGACCGCCAAGAAGGTCTAGATGACTTTAGATGTGAGCTTGGGAGCTTTTTGGGATGCCATTATAGAAGATGATTATTTTGGAAGTAGATGACAACCAATTGTAATCTTATTTCTTGTCTAAAATCTAGATTAAGGAGTTGTTATCTCTCATTGTTTATTATTACAAACTTGTAATTAAACAGGCATTTATTGTTCCCTTTTTGGGTAAGCTCGTGCTTTGGCATTATTTTGAATACCATATTTCCCTTTCCGGAAATTTTGTTTATCCCAATTTTTGGGGTGTTACAATGTGACAGTGTTGGGTCGCTCGAGTTGGGTTGGGGTTCATTAGAGAATGTGCAGGGGGAGCGTTTACCAGTTTGTTGTGGAAGGAAGGGGGATGGTTTATCGTGTGTATATATAGGGGCATTTTCAAACGAGAAGCTAAACATTTTGTGAGAAGACGAGAAGTGTGATATCATATATGATACACAAGCTTAATCATATATGATTAAACACACGTTACATTGACAATATATAGACACTTAATCATATATGATTAAACACACCCAAATGGCGTGTAATCATATATGATATTGAGACTTCTCGCCTTCTTGCAAAACGTTTAACTTCTTGCATGATCTTTCCTCTATACACACACACACACACACACACACACACACATATATATAGGACGATAATTAAATGAGAACCACAAAAAAGTTGAGAATAGTAAGGATTGCTCTAAGCCCTAATTTGGTTTTGATCCTACGATTTTCATTTAAAAATGTTTTTAATCATAAAATGTCATACCATCATTTTAGTAACAAAGATTCACCAAATGAAACACATACTCACCATACTATTTCACCTTATGAAATAAAACACAATTTTCATCTATATGTTATTTCACCTCAAACATAATTTTCATATATATGTTACTTTACCACATGAAATCAAACACAAATTTCATCTATAATTTATTTCACCTCCTGAAATCAAACACAATTTTCGTCTATATGTTATTTTACCTCATGAAATCAAACATAATTTGGGGAAACAAAAAAACCTCAAATATGTGAACAAATGTTTAACCTCCTGATTTAACCTTAGAATCTCAACCACCATCTCAACTTCATCATCTTACTCCCCTTGCATAAAATTGTTCCCCTCCGATTATGAAGTTGTTTCTTCCTCCCTATATTATTCAACAAATGTGTCTCCTCTAAAAAACCACTCTTTCGCAGACTCCCATTGATCAGGATCCACTTTTTGAAACCCTAAAATTGATTCAACTCGAAATTCAAATCCAAAACCAAATCAATCAACAATACTTGAAAAAATATCAAAATAAAAACAAAAAACAAATTAGAGAAATTATTGTGTTTGAAGTAAGTAGGTAATAGACTTTGGGAGAAACCAAGAGGTTCGACGACAATGAAGATGTTATTGACGATAACTTCGAGAGATGGATCGTTAACCATCTGATAAGTTTGAGAACGAAAGATATGATAGGCGATGGAGATGGTTGTCGGCGATAGGTTTGGTATGGATCTGTTCTTGATGATGGGTATATGGTGACGTATGGGGAGTAGACGACAGATGGGAGGAGGCAGTGTTCCAAATTAGATGAGAGGAGACGTGTAATTTGAAATCTCAAATTACAAGTTGGCCATGGAACTTTCAAATTAAATGTGAGATTTTATAGGACTTTCACAAATATTACAAAAAAATGCCACCGTTTTTAATGGCCTTTGATTAAACCCTTGGATGATTGAGATTGTTCCTCACAGTCCTCAACTTTTGTTTAGTCCTCACATGATTTAACCCCTATATATGTATGTATGTATATATGTATATATGTATATATATATATATAGGGGTGGGTTCAAATGAAAACTCATTTTTCATTGTGCACGTGAGGACCAATCTTAGCCCATTGATTAAAACTTAGAAAACTAATCAATGGTTAAAACATAATAATATTAATTGAGAAGTGATTATGGACAAAATTGAATATTTGAATCAACGTCTACCTTGTTTGACTTTTTATTTTATTTTTTAATTAAATTTTTTACCTCCTTAAAGTTTAAAATAAACTATCTTAAAAATTACTAATATTTTAATCAAACAAATTACATCAAAAAAACGAGACTTTCGTGCTCTTCGATATGACATCCATCTCGATATAGTTTTTTTTCTTTTCGTTTTAACTGTTTTTTACGTGAAATTATATATATATATATATATATATATGTTATATTCATTATGAATATGTATGCACGTCCTCGAGTGTCCACATTCAATATGAATAACAAAAGTGAACATTCATTCACTATTCATGATGAATAAAACAATATTCAGGAGGAATAATACAACATTGATAATGAATAATACACGAATACATGATTCATGTATTATTCATCATGAATCGTGTATTATTCATCATGAATGATACATTATTCATCATGAATAATATATGAATGACCCGTGAAGGTGTAGACACATGACGCACTCTCTTTTGTTTCCCAGTTCACAACCGAAATTTGGTTTAATTCATTATGAATATGTATGCGCATCTCCAGATCTCCCACATTTAGTATGAATAACAAATGTGAACGTTCATTCATTATTCATGATGAATAATACAGTATTTACGATGAATTACAAAAACATTCTGGATGAATAATACAAGGAATTCATGAATCGTGTATTATTCACCCTAAATGTTGTATTATTCATCCTGAATGATATATTATTAATGATGAATAATACATGAATGACCCGTGAAAGTGGGGAGACGTGATGTGCTCTCTTTTGTTCCCCGGTTCACAACATAATTACTGGATAGGTTCCTGGTTCGTCTCGATGGGTGTTAGGTTACGATGCTGAAGAATGCGATGCCTTACGACGTTGAAGAAAGTGTTGAAGAAGGTGATATCGAGTTACATACTTACGTTGTCGATGTGTTGTATAGACTTGAACGTACATAAATACTCATAATGAATATAACACATATATAGCATTTCACGTAAAAAAACGATTAAAACAAAAAAAAAACTATATCGAGATGGGTGTCATATCGAGGAGCACGAAATTCTCATTTTTTTGATGTAATTTTTTTGATTAAAATATTAGTAATTTTTAAGATAATTTATTTTAAAGTTTAAATGGGTAAAAAATTTTAATTAAAAAAGAAAATAAAAAGTCAAATATGGTAGACGTGAGTTTAAATTATCTTCCATTTTTACCCCTAAGCATCTTAAAATTAAAAATCTATTTAATATGAGTTGTTGGATCAATAGAGATAGAGTGGTTGAGATTTGTCCTTACGTGCACAATGAAAATTGAGTTTTCATTTGAACTTTCCTCTCTCTCTCTCTCTCTCTCTCTATATATATATATATATATATATATATATAGAGAGAGAGAGAGAGAGAGACATTCTTTTGTTAACCAACTTAATGATGTTGGTTCGAGCCCCACTAGCAGCACTTGTGGCCACTGAGGATAAACTCAGGGTTGCATGCTTTAGCAGCTGGGCCAAAGGCCCTAATTGCCAGGGTTTAGTCTGGGCCATAGGCCCAGGATACCCTTTCCAAAAAAAAACTTAATGATGTTAACTTTGTTAACCTAATTAGACCAATCAAATCTCTCCATATCTTTTGGTTTAATATCACGCTAGTTAGTTTATTGGAGGGTAATGTTGGTGTAACACCCGTAATTTTCAGTAAGTAAAAGGTTGCATCTTTCTTGAATTATGGTTATAAATTATAGATGCAGGGTTAAGAAGGGCTTACTTATGATCCTCAGAATGTCGGGAGCGTTCCGTTTGAGAAAAGTGAGTTTTTGGGTTCCGTCATAAGTGGGGCGACTATGCCCAGCGACTGTGACAGAGTCATTGTCACCAAGGGTATTGTCGCAGGTGTTGAGTACCATTCGGTACAAGTGGGGCGACTATGCCCGACAATAATGCCCTCAGGCACAATCATAGGGCAAAGATCACGGGGTGCATGTGGTATTCGATACACATATGGCGACTATGGCATCGATTATGCCACTGGGCATTATCGCATTCGGGCCCTAGTGGTTCAAAAATGCGATTTCGAACCTCATTTCATTTATTGCTCCAACCATTTCTCCTCCTACTCTCTCTAGACCGAACCCATTGCATTCATTGCTGATTTTGAGCATTTAAGTCATCAAATATTGAGTGTTCCAAGTGATTCTTCTACATCAAACAAGGATTTGGAGGCAAAAGCTAGGAATTCTTCACCTCCCCTCTATCTTTAAGTTTCTAGGTTTTCAACAAAACCTAAGTTGTGATTTCATCCTACCTTTATGAAACTTTATACATGTTAAAACCATATATATTTAGTCTCCTAAACTTCTCTTAAACACCTTTCTCATTTTATGAACTTTAATCTTATTTTGAGTAATTTGTTACTTGAGGATAAATAATGATGTTTATCAAATATGTGTTCTATGGTGTTCTAAATGTATCACTTATGATTTCTCAAGCTTATTATATTTAGTTACCTATCTTAAATGATTTTAGGAAGTTTATGTCAAAACTAGGGTTTTGAAGGTTTTGAATGCTTGGATGGAATAATTATAGAAAAATGGTTCACATATTTAAATGGTAACTATTTCTAGTTTTGATGTGTTTTAGTACTCAAATATGTGATTTCCATATGATGGTTTATTGGTAAAATTTGGGTTTAAACGTGTGATGGCTTCTTGTACAGAAAGTGTTATGCATTAAATGTTGTTATGGTGTATCTTGATGGTGCAAACTTGTTAGACTATAATGTAATGGATCCACAGGCATAGAAGTAAATTTGTGTTGTTTTGGTTTGGTTATTGAGTTCCCTTATGGTAGCTTGGAATAGACATTGGGCCTCTATGGAAAGTAGGTGTGGGCCTATATGGTCGGGCATCGACCAAGAGCGGTAAAATGTAATTTCATAGTGATTAAGAAAAAAAACTCGGATTTTGGATACCTCAAGGTATAGACCTAGTGTGGTTGAACATGAGACTCCACAAGCAATAGACTTGGAGTAGTTGAGCTTGATA
Organism: Arctium minus; assembly: GCA_954870635.1. Taxonomy (NCBI): domain Eukaryota; kingdom Viridiplantae; phylum Streptophyta; class Magnoliopsida; order Asterales; family Asteraceae; genus Arctium; species Arctium minus. The sequence continues at coordinate 26,567,940 of OX941090.1, read as the reverse complement.
TATCATTTGATGTAGATCCATGAGTGTGACTTATTTAACATGAATGAGACACTCGTCCTTAATCTAAACCTAGGCTAGTTTAGATTAGTAGGTTGTTAAATTTATCTCTTGTATTTTTGTATTTTAAAAAACCATACTATTTTCCCATTTTAGGTGATCCTTTATTGAAACCTTTTTCTATGACGTTATTCATGTTTAAATTTACCCATTTTTTTAGGGGTGTTACATTTGGAATTTTATTTTTATTTAAAGGTGGATGGTGGTTTCCCTTTGAATGTGGATGGTGGTTTCCATGATTATCTAGTAGATAATCATGGCAGTTATTGAATTGGTATTGATATTGTTAATATTTATTTATTTATTTTTTTTGAAATTTTGGAGATCGTTTGCAGGCTGTGTTCGATGGATGCTGGAGATTAGTGTCGTCCGGATGAAAGATGCGCATGTGAATCAATGAGACCTTTCGAGTGTTTTTCTGTTTTAGAGCATTGTTTGATGTTAGAGTCTCAAGTGATCGAAGATATGGTTGATTCCCATGGGGTTGGTGATGTAAATGTCGACAATTTTAATCAACAATTGACTGACGAATTGGACTCTTGCATTAGAACAGGGAAATATTTACTAACTCACTTTCTGTCATGAATTAAAAGAGTTCGTTCCCCATGGGCTTGATGATATATCTGTAGACAATTACAATGTTTCCAATCGACTATCTTGTAGTTCTGTGATCCAAGAAGCCAATAGTGATTATGTTAATGGTAAGTGTTTGAATTGTTTTTTGAATATCTTTTTCCTTTTCTGTTTTTCAAGTAATGTTTGTATGAATTGTGTATGTATTCATATTCTTAATTGTTAGGGGTTGTTTTTTTCTTAAAACCTATTAATGGCTCTTAAGTCTGAATCGGTCAGACCTTTTTACATTCATACTGTTTATTTTTTTTCCCGTTTTTCAAAACCTCTTAACTCTTAAATACGTCTGAAATAAGAAGTGGAGACCTAACTTCTTAAAACCTCTTATCGCTGCTGTTAGAAGATGAATATGGTTGAAAGAGACAATGAATATGCTGAAGGTTTGAAACCTCGATATATTGATTGAGAGAAAACGTACAGAGTGTAAAGTAAATAATGAAAAGTTATCTAACCTAGACTACAATATACAACATATTTATATGTAGACTAAATGGGCTTGGGCCCTATACTGACATGGGCCTGGGCCCTCTATATACATTAACATCCCCCCTCAAACTCAATCGGGAGAAGAATGAGCCAGATGGAGTTTGGAAACTAGATCACGAAACCGTCCTGGTAGATGAACTTTAGTGAAAATATCATCCGGTTGATCAAGAGTCGAAATAGGAAAAAGTTGGATCGTCTTACGAGTCACATGTTGACGAACAAAGTGACAGTCAATTTCAATATGCTTTGTGCGCTCGTGAAAGACATCATTGTGAGCAATCTGAATCGCACAGTTGTTGTCACACCACAGTGGAGTTGGGTACTGTTGAGGAGCCCCCATGTCAGATAGTAGCCAGCGTAGCCACACAAGTTCTTGAGCCGTGTCAGCTAGTGCTCGATACTCAGCTTCAGTACTGGATCAAGCTGTGAGATATTGTTTCTTGCTCCACCAAGATATAAGGGAGTCTCCAAGAAAGAAACAGTAGACGGTAGTGGAGCGACGATCAGTCATGTCACTGTCCCAATCAGCATCAGAAAACGCTCGCAAAGTCAATGATGATGTGGATGGAAAATGAAGACCATGAAACATGGTCCCTTTCAAATATCGAAGAATGGGCAGGACAACAGCGTAGTGATCAGAACAGGGTGCAGACATGAACTGACTGACAGTATGAACAACATAGGCAATGTCAGGTCGAGTTACTGTCAGGTAGACAAGTGACCCTACTAACTGGCGATATAAAGTGGGATCACGCAGAGGAGGTCCAGCATTCGGAGCCAAATGAAGGTTGTGCTCAAGAGGAGTGGATGCAGTTTTGTTGTCAGTAATCCCAGCTTTTGACAAGAGATCTGAGGTCTATTTGGCTTGACAAAGATAAATTCCCGATGAATTGGAGAGCACCTCAAGACCAAGAAAATAGTGGAAAGAGCCAAGATCCTTCATCTCAAAGCAAGAGATAAGAGATGTCTTGAGATTATCTATGCCTGTAGAGTCACTGCCAGTAATAATCATATCATCCACATACAGAAGAAGTAATATTGTACCAGCCTCATTGGTCCGGGTAAACAGTCCGGAATCATAGTTGCTGGGTGAGAAGCCTAGAGAGGTGACTGTGGAACTGAATTTCTCAAACCAAGCTCGCGGAGCTTGCTTGAGTCCATAAAGAGCCTTCTGAAGATGACAAACATGACCTTGTGGAAGTCGAACGCCTGGAGGAGGTGTCATGTAGACTTCCTCAGATAAGTCACCGTTCAAAAAGGCATTCTTAACATCCATCTGAAAGAGAGGCCATTGTTTGGTAGTTGCGATGGCTAGAAGACTGCGAAGAGAAGTGACTCGAGCAACAGGTGCAAAAGTCTCCTCATAATCAATACCGTACTCTTGATTGAAGCCCTTGGCCACAAGACGATCTTTGTATCGATCAATAGAGCCATCAGATTTGGTTTTGATTTTAAACACCCATTTGGAGCCAATGGGTGACTTGCCTGGTGGAAGAGGGACAGATTCCCATGTTTGAGCTTTGTCAAGTGCCTGAAGTTCCTCATCCATAGCTTTTTGCCAATCAGGGTTAGAGGAGGCTTCCTTGTAGGAAGTAGGTTCGTGATTTGACAGCAGAGTAGCATAAACATGATAATCACGAAGATGAGAAGGAACTTGTCTTACCCGATCTGATCGTCTAACATTCTGAGATTGAGAAGTTCCAGGAGCCAAAGACTCAGCAGGCACCTCAGATGTTGGTTGTGCGGATGGAGCAGATGATTGGTGTTGATCAGGAAAACTAGGAGAGGCAGGCTGTGTGGGGGCAGGAGACTCTGAAGGAGAGGCAGACTCATAAGGATTTGGAACAACAGGTGGAGGTGATATGATGTCAGATTGGAGTGAGTCCAATGAGACGGAAGCATCAGTGAAAAACAGAGTGGTGAGGTTAGGAGACTCACGAAACTTGGATATAGAAGAGAAAGGAACATGTTCCTAGAAGGTAACATGACGAGATATACGAAGACGCTGGGAGATAGGATCCCAGCAGCGATAACCCTTGTGATCAATACCATATCCAAGGAAGCAGCATAGTCTGGAGCGAGGTTCAAGTTTGGTATGTTCATGAGATTGTAGTTGAACAAAACAAGCACTACCTCAAACTTTGAGAAGTTCATAGGCAGGAGTGACCTCATAAAGAGCCTCATAAGGAGACTTATTATTAAGGATGGGAGTAGGGTGACGATTGATAGTATAAACTGAAGTGAAAGCAGCTTCACCCCAAAAACGTTCTGGACATTTGGCAGAGATGAGAAGAGTGCGAACCGTATCAAGAATATGACGGTGTTTGCGTTCGACACGACCATTTTGAGGAGATGTGCCAGGACAGGAGTACTGAGAGAGAGTCCCCTGAGATTGAAGAAAGGAGAGAAGAGATGACTCTTTGTATTCCATAGCATTGTCAGCTCTAAGAATCTTTATAGATTTTGAGAATTGGGTGTGAATCATCCGGGCAAACATAATATAAATTTTGGGTAGTTCCGAACGATGTTTCATGAGATATATCCATGTGAAACGAGTATGGTCATCAATAAAAATAACAAAATATCGAGCACCCCCCATGGATGGATGAGGTGCTGGTCCCCATACATCAGAATGAATAAGATCAAAAGAAGAAGTAGAACTAAACTCATTCATTTCAAAAGGTAAAACATGATGTTTGCCAAGTTTGCATGATAAACAAGAAAAATTATCAGTTGATACACAATTGCCTAACACTCCTAAGTGAGCTAATGATTTTATTCTGGCTAGAGATAAGTGACCTAGCCGAGCATGCCACAACTCAAAAGAGGAAGTGTTGGAAACTGAGGCAACAAGACTTAAAGAAGGTAATGGAAGGCGAAGGTAGACCACTTCAATCATCCGTCCAACTTTACGGCCGAGTCCAAGGATCTTCTTGGTCTTTGGATCCTGTACAACACAACCAGAAGAATGAAATAAAATGATCAAGTTTGATTCAAGAAGCTGCGCAATCGAAACTAAGCTCAGAGATAGTTTCGGAACATTTAGAACATCCGGTAATTGTATATGAGGAGTGGAAACGTTTCCACTAAAGGATACCGGTAGGCCAGTGTTGTCAGCAGTTCTTACTAACATAAATTGCTAAGGTGGTTTCTTAGAAACGAAACCATCAGGGCAAGGTGTCATATGATTGCAACACCCGGAGTCAAAAAGCCATACGTTACCTGTTGCAGCTGAGTGTGGAGAATTCATACTCATAGCACCAGACATGATCTGCTCCATGAGTTCCTGATTGCGACGCATCAGTTCCATTAGGTCAGGTGAGGAGGCTGAAGAAACCTCGGTATCAGCAATAGTAGATCCAGCAACAGCGTGAGTCCGGTTCTGAGTACCAGTGTGCTTTGAGTTCTTCGGGCAGTCAGACTCATAATGACGCGGATGAGTGATTCCACACCTACGGCACTTACGGATAGGACAATCAAGGAGAAGATGAGCAGTAGAATGGAAAAATACACACTCATATATGTTCGTCTTTCCCACAGATTTGGAATGGTTGCTGTTGGTCCATTTGCCTTTTGACTTGGGATGAGACGTGTAGAGAACGCTATTAGTAGCAGGCATCGGTGATCGCATGTGAAGACGGGTTTCTTCACTTATCAATTCTGATATTGCTTCTTCAAGAGTAGGTAATGGCTGCCTATGAAGAAGAGAAGCAGGAACATTCTCAAATTTATCAGTCAGACCCATCAAAATAGTGATCAAATGTAGCTGGTTGAAGTAGGCGGTGAATTGTTGAGCTATTTTATCAAAAATCTGTGGTGCTCCAAGACTTATATGATCTCTGAGAGACTGCATTTCAGAGATATAAGAGTTTATGGATTGATCAGGAAGCTGACGTTTGCTCTGAAAAGTGGTCCACAGTTGATACTGATGAGACAGGCCTGATGACGTGTACCTCTTGGCAAGAAAATCACAGAGACTTTTGGTGGTAAGGTAACCAAGAAACTGTTGGTTGATCTCAGGAGTAGTGGAGGCATTAATAAAGCCCAGAATACGAGCATTATTGATGTCCCACTCATTCATGTGTTTTGCAAAGTCAACAGCGTTCTCAGCTGCTTCTTGAACTGGAACTTTGGATGCACGAGTAACATAGGTGTGAAGGCCATAGGATTTTAGCAAAATTGTCATATGATGATGCCAAATAATGTAGTTGCTACCATTGAAAACAACTGAGATGGGATTTGAGTGACTGAGATTGGTAGCCATGAATTGAGGAATAGATACTGAGAAACAGTATTAATGACCGGTATTAGCGACCGGTAGAGTTCAACCGATAATAGTTTCGACCGGTAGGGTGTTCAACCGGTAGAATGATGTTCGACCGGGATGTGGACCGATATTAATGACCGGTATTAACGACCGGTAGGATTCGACCGATAAAGTTTCGACCGGTAGAGTTCAACCGATAGGTGTTCGACCGATAGAGTTCGACCGGGAGGTGTTCGACCGATAAAGTTTCGACCGAGAGGTGTTCGACCGATAGGCGTTCGACCGATAGAGTTCGACCGGGAGGTGTTCGACCGATAGGCGTTCAACCGATAGAGTTCGACCGGGAGGCGTTCGACCGATAGGCGTTCGACCGGCTAGGGTTTCAGAAAACAATCCAGCGGGGGATTCAAACAGATCGATCGATCTGATCTTAAAGTAACAAATCGATTCAAAGCAAAGAAATCGATTCAAAGGAGATGACTCACAAAGAATCAGCGGCGGCGGCGACAAGAGACGGCAAGAGGCAGAAGTGGCAACGAGAGTCGATTATGGTTCGGATAAACAGTGATGACGATGAACAGTAAAACGATGAACAGTAAACCAATGAATAGTAAAATCGAAGAATAAACCTACAGCTCTGATACCATGTTAGAAGATGAATATGGTTGAAAGAGACAATGAATATGCTGAAGGTTTGAAACCTCGATATATTGATTGAGAGAAAACGTACAGAGTGTAAAGTAAATAATGAAAAGTTATCTAACCTAGACTACAATATACAACATATTTATATGTAGACTAAATGGGCTTGGGCTCTATACTGACATGGTTCTGGGCCCTCTATATACATTAACAGTTGCCTCAGTTCATATGCTCTCCTTTATCTCAGGACGCCTCCAGACGTTACAAAAACAAACAGTCTTATTGATTCAGATTTCAGACTTCAGCACCACCTCTTATTAATTAGAAGTGAAATAAGACTTCAGGCTTCTTAAATAAACAAACGCCACTGTAACACCTCATATATTGGGGAGTTTCTGTTCTAATTTGATTTTAAGCAAGGTAGCCAAAAAGAAGACAGAAGGATCGCCGTCAATGTTCCGCACGGTTCTCCGCGCAAGTGGAACCGCACGAGCATCCATGCGAGACACTGCTCCGCCACAACCTTAGTGCTTGACGCGACTCTCCGCACGAGTGGAACCATGCAATAGCTCGCGCGCGAGCACTACGCGCTGATAAAAGGATGTTTCAGCCTCCAAACCCTATTTTCTCTCATTCACTCCTTCTTAAAATGCTCCCAACCACAATTTAGGGTAGGAGACGATTTTGGGCTGGTATTAAGTGGTTCAACCACCATTTCTTCAAGATCTCCACCTTTAATCAAAGATCAACACCTTCATCTTCCTCATCATTACCTCATCATTGTTGACCATATCTTGGGGTTTTCCAGGGAACCCATTTGTAAGTTACTCTAACCATTTCTAGACCTTTGTTACTGTAAAACCTTTCATCTTAACCTTCTAGAACATCTTCCTTGATGTATCTCTCGTAATTTGAATTTCAATCTACTTCTCGGATAAAAGAAGCCCAACAAGATGACGGTGAATTGTGGGCGAACTTCCAACAAGCAAAAGAGAATGTTAGTTCGGAATTCAGGATCGATGATGATCACGTGTTGTGGTTTCGGGATCGTCTTTGTGTTCCAAATAACTCGGAGCTTAAAGATCAGATTCTGACCGAAGCTCATAAATCTATGTTTTCCGTTCACCCGGGTACAACAAAAATGTATCACAACTTAAAGACCCATTACTGGTGGGTTGGAATGAAGCGAGATATCGCCGATTTTGTAGCTCGTTGTCTCACTTGTCAACAAGTTAATAGTGAACATCAACGTCCGGGTGGTCTTCTCCAATCGCTGAACATCCCAATATGGAAATGGGAATATGTAACTATGGATTTTGTAGTCGGACTACCCCGCATGACCTGGAAATACGATGCAATTTGGGTAGTGGTTGACCGACTGACGAAATCGGCTCATTTTCTTCCTATCTGACAAACTTGGTCAATTGATAAATTGACAGAAGTATTCCAACGTGAGATTATACGTCTTCATGGCACTCCAGTATCAATTACCTCGGATCGAGACCCATGTTTTACATCTCGATTTTGGGAAGGTTTACATAAAGCTTGGGGCACACGTTTGAATTTTAGTACAGCCTTTCATCCGCAAACTGATGGGCAATCTGAACGTACGATTCAAACACTAGAGGATATGCTCCGAGCATGTGCGATAGAATGGCATGGAAGTTGGGATAGTTATTTGTACCTAATAGAGTTCTCCTATAATAATAGTTGGCAGTCAAGTATCGGCATGGCCCCGTATGAAGCACTTTATGGCCGAAAATGTCGAACACCGACTTGTTGGAATGAAGTTGGAGAACGTATTCTTGAAGGCCCAAAACTGGTACAAGTTACTACTGAGAAGGTCGAAATTGCACGTCAAATGATGAAAGAGGCTCAGGCTTGTCAAAAGAGCTACGCCGACAAGAGACAACGACCTATCGAGTTTCAAATGGGAGATAAAGTTTTCTTGAAAGTTTCCCCAACTCGTGGCATCAAACGTTTCGGTCTCAAAGGAAAGTTGAGCCCGAGATACATTGGTCCCTTCGAAATTTTGGAAAGGGTTGGCGTTGTGGCTTACCGGTTAGCCCTATCGCCGCAATTATTCCAAATACATAATGTGTTCCATGTCTTTTCAGTTCGAGGGTACAACTATCATCCCTTACACGTCATTGAATATCCCATGGAGCACATAGAATATGATATATCTTATCACGAGAAACCTGAAGTGATTATTGATCCTGATGAGAGAGGTACACAGAAGAGAGTGATTCCTTTTGTAAAAGTTCTTTGGAAAAAGCACTTGGAACGTGAGACGACGTGGGAAATTGAGGAGCACATGCGACGGGAGTAACCCGAATTCTTTAATTGATGTAAGTTCCTATCTAAATTCGATTTCGGGGACGAAATCTCTTTTTAAGAGGGGGAATAATTGTAAGACCCGGTTTTAAAATAAAACGTATAATTATTCTTACCCGAATTGAACCGTAATTAAAAATAGCAACCAAAGATAGTTGAGGGGTTAAAAGCGTCAATTAAACCAAACTCTTAATAAATTAAAAAAAAAAACATTTAATAAATATAAATATGTGTTAAGAGTAAATTACAATCTTATCGTCCCTGTGTAACCGCCATTGCCATCAACTTCATTTCAATTTTTTTTTACTCTCTCTCTCTCTCAAAAATCATTCGATCTTCTCTCTAAATTTATGTCAATTTCGTGAAGCAAATCGAAGAAACAATTACATATTCGTAATCTACGCGGCGAACCCTTCTTAGAGGTATAAATTTCTTCTTAAGTTATTTAAGTTGGTAAGTTAGGGTAGTTGAAGTTGGTTGGTAGATTATGATTATATATTGTAAAGTTATAATCATAAACATGTATAGGAATGTTTGTTTTTGTCAAAATTACAAACGGGTAAAGTTTAGAATTAAAACGGTGATATTTGTATCTAGATGTTTAACCGCACACCAAGTGATCGGTTTAATGTCTAAGTGAACTAAATTCGTGCTTAAGCTTATAATATAACCATTGAGTTTTAGGTTATGCAATTATTAATAATTGATGGTTTAAATAGGCAATCGAACGGGTTAAAGTTCGTAGTCGGTCTCGATTAATCACGTGTTGCATCTCAATCCAATCAAGGTATGGATTTCAATTCTTTTGAATCGTGGGCAACTATTTGTTGTAGTTGACCCTTCCGAAAGGTGGTTCACCACCTTGTGATTGATCAACCGAACGTGATCAACAAATACGAATTGTACACACACTTACACATTGATTTTGGTTTATTGAATCAATTGTTTGAACATTTTGATGTTTTATTAAAATGTGTCTCGTATGAGATTGTTTATGAAAAAAAATGTGAAGTATATAGATTATAATTTATGTGATCGCCATTTGGGTAAGTGGCACATGTTTAGTTTTCTTTGATTTTAGAAGAACCCAATAAATGGGCACATTATTTGGGATGCCTTCTATGGTGGCTTTGTTGTCATAGCGTCCTGCAGATGACGGTCCACCAGAGTTAAGCCTATGTGGCTTACGTGAACCCACTCTGGGAGGACTTGGCTGACTTTGTTGGCTCCAGGGCGGATGAATCGGTTCTAGATTTTACCCACATAATATGTGACCGTGGTTAAATTCACGGGGGATCCGTTGTGTGTGCCCGCATGCCGACCCAGTTCGTGTGGTTTGGCCACCCACGAACACAACGACAGAAATTGACGGACTTTATTTATATTACGTTTTGAAATTAAAGTGTGAATTGTTCTTGAAATTATTGTCTTTGAAAATTACTGAACATCTCTTTTGTTATGAACTTGAGTTTCAAGAACTTTCATCGAAATGAATTTTTAAGTCTTCCGCTTCGTTATCGATGTTTTCATTATTATTTACGAATTTATATTATAATCCATTCACTGAGCTCTGTGCTCAGTTGTGTTTTTGTTTTCTGACACGGCAGGTACGAAGTGACGTTTACGGGGACGGGACTTGAGATCGAGCGTGAAATTTTGGAGTTCTTAGAATCGCATTATTATATAAACGTTCTAAGTTTATAAACACTTTTTGAAGTGTAAGATTTTGGATTGTAATATATGTTTGGAGTTTATTAGTAGCTCTGATTTAGTTGTGTAATTATGTTAAGTCCCGTATGTGACATCACCCGTTCCAGACCACGGGGACGGGGTATGTTACATCTATATCAGGTAACTCGAGGTTATTGTGAAGTTTGCAGATCCAACCAAATCCTAGGCTTAAGATTTTAATGTTATGGAAGAAGAGACATCCTCAAGCGTGATGAGTTTGAACCATTTCTTAAGTGGAACCAATGCCCGTTCAGGTATGACCAAATGATGGGTTGATGTGTGGCCGATTAAGAGCCTAGTACGACCTTCTAAGCAAGAGCTGGGGAATAAGGTTGTAGATGTCGTAGGATCGTGGACTTTAATAAGGATCGGAAGACCCCATCATTTTGTCAATGTTTTACATTGAGGATTCTACCTTAAGTTTGGAACTAAAGTTGTACATTAGTGTAGCAGCCTTCCATGTAGCTTGTTAGGGTGAATACTAAGCCGGAACCAGTGGTTGTTCTAAGTGTGAATCTAGAGAATTGGGAGATATCCCTATGTTTTGGTGTTGCTTGGAAATCATGCGAGGGAAAGCCTTGCATGAGCCGAACTGACCTCTTATATAATGGTCTTTGATCGAAGAGTGCAGTGCCGATGACCTCAAGGGGTCCACTTAAGGTCGGCAAGACCGACGAAATACCCTATGTATGATTATGATCTTGATAGGACTGAATTTCTTCATGTAAACCTTGAGGGACAAGGAATAGTCATGAATTGGTAGGTAAGTTAACCGTCCCAACCTTTCAAGAGTTAGACATTGGGAATTTTGGGTAGGGCATGTGAATGAGGTAGATTTCTTCTTGTGGCCCTTAAACCGTTGGTTATAAATGGGTACCCTACAAAAGGAAAAAAAAGGGTGTGATGCCCTAAAAACCGGTGATCGCTCGTTTGGTAAGGAACATCGATGTTGAGGGGACTCGTGTTGGTTGGCTAAGATGTCCAATTTGTGTTATGGTAAGTCGTTTATGAATCCGAACTTCGTCGGAAGTTCTCTATACCTCGGGTAGTTTAGTAGATCACCACCGATCAGTGTTCCCGGGTCAAGGTTTCAAGGACGAAATCATTTTCAAGGTGGGGAGGATTGTAACACCCCATATTTTGGGGAGTTTCTGTTATAATTTGATTTTGAGCAAGGTAGTCGAAAAGAAGACGGAAGGATCGCCGTCAGTGTTCCGCACGGCTCTCCGTGTGAGTGGAACCGCACGAGCATCCACGCGAGACACTGCTCCGCCATGACCTCAGTGCTCGAAACGGCTCTCCGCACGAGTGGAACCACGCAACGGCTCGCGCACGAACACTGTGTTGATAAAAAGATGTTTCAGTCCTCAAACCCTATTTTCTCTCACTCACTCCTTCTTAAAATGCTCCCAACCACAATTTAGGGTAGGAGACGATTTTGGACTGGTATTAAGTGGTTCAACCACCATTTCTTCAAGATCTCCACCTTCAATCTAAGATCAACACCTTCTCTTCTTCATCATCACCTCACCATTGTTGGCCATATCTTAGGGTTTTCCAAGGAACCCATTTGTAAGTTACTCAAACCATTTCTAGACCTTTGTTACTGTAAAACCTTTCATCTTAACCTTCTAGAACATCTCCCTTGATGTATCTCTCGTATTTTGAGTTTCAATCTACTTTTGGGAGTTACTCTCGGTGTGTTTTGGTTTGTTTGTAACCTAGATAAGGTTTCTAGAGGTGGATGTTTGTGGATCTGGAGCCTTCATCAAGAAAGCTCAAGTTTGGGGTAAAAAACTAAATTTTGTCTAAATCTAGCAAGGTGAGTTCTAGTAGTTTTGAAAAACTATATACATGTCAAAATTCACATATTTTGGGGTTTTGAAAGTATATCCATGAATTTACTTCATTTTGATAAGTTTTGTGAATATTTGTATACTTACACATATTTGCTCTATAAAACCCTTTTGGGGTTTACAACATTTTTTGAGTTGTTTTAGTCATCGGAAAGGGGATTTTGAACGTATGTTACATCCACACTTTACCAATCGATGAGTTTTATGGTTAAATAGGTATATTACATACTTGGGATGCCAAAGCTTTATATTGGTTTGCTAAGTGTGTTTGGGTGTTTTTTCCTCAAAAATGGTATTTAAACCTACTAATGGAGTTCTGTTGGATTTATTGGAGAATTTAGGTAACATAATGTGTTGGGTTTTATTTTATGAAAAGTTGTGTACAAATGGTTATTTTGGGATTTTACCCTACTTATGAGTTTTGGGATATTGGTGCTTTAAGCTATTTCGCCTTAACAGTGTGAGTAAATGGAAAACTGTCATTCTTGACACGATGAGTATTTTGGGAAATTGGGGATCTTACGGTTTAGGCCTTCGGCCAATCATACGTTTGGAGAAAAGCCTATTTTTGGGAAAGTTATACTTCGGCAGATGTAGCCGTATTGGCCTTATTCTTATCGCCAAACATTTTATGATGCCTTATGGCTTGACTTATACTCTAATGAGTTTTGGGACGTTGTCCGGTTTAAATAGCTCAACACAGCGTTTTATGGAAATGCGATTATTGCACAAATGTGGGTTATTACATGTTTTGGATGCATTAGTTTATTCATATGGAGTCATGTAATGTTTAGACTGTAATGCATTGGATCCATAGGCATATGAGTCGTTATGTTCATCATGGAGTTTTGATGTCCATGTTTGAGTCTTGTGAGTGGTCCCCAAGTCATGTTGTTATGGAAGCTTACGATGTTGCTCTGTAGAGCTGTATACAGAGCTAAGTCTTGCGGTGGTGCCCATGGTGAGCCAGATACGGGAACTTGTGACTTTTGTGGTGACACTCATCTAGAGGTCAAGTAGACACTAGGGTCATTTATTTATCTTGCGGTGGTTACTCAGAGGAGCCATATACGGGGATCCATGGCCTTATGAATCTCGAGAACGTTGATAAGTGGCTTAACAACGTGTTCTGCTACATTCGATGGAATCGGGTCTCCCCCGTCACCGAAAGGTGTTATCTTCGGGTATTCCCTTACCCGCACCTTCGGTGTTAAAACGTACCATTTTATTTATATAAATAGTATTTTGATGAAATATCTCATGGGTGCGTATTGGGGAAATTGACTAGTGAACATTATTTGGGAAGGGACATTTAGTATTGAAAATAGTATGTTTGTGGTCAAAGCCTTTTTATACCTAATATTTTGGGGGCGGCCGTTTTTAGAAGAAAGTATTCTTTTTAAACATCTTATGATTTATGTGATAAAACTGCTTTAACTCATTAGGCGTTAAGCCTAACAGTTTTCCTTTTCGACATGTATATCAGGTCTTTGATGGATCTGAGTGGCGAGTGGAGATTGGTAGAAGTTCCGATAGGATGGCTTTAGTGACGTCATCCGGTTTGGTGAAGATAGCAGATTTGGTAGTTTTAGTAACACCTGACAAATTTTGTCCCCGTTTGTGGGACTAGATAGTTCCGTTAGAACTCTGATTCATGTTGTAATGATTCTTCTTTGTATGTAACACCCTCAAATTTGGAAAGAGGGACTAATTTAAAATTTTCAATAATACCTCAAATAAGGATAAAATCTCTTACGACAAGTTTACACTAGAAATACAATTCTCAAATTAACCGTCAACAAAATAATTACATAAAGACTAATTAAAGTTAGGTGCTACTAAGAACCCAATGATAGTCGCTATATCCAAAGTAAATGCGGAAGACTTCACCAAGCTATTCCATTCTTCTATCATACAACTAGCACTCATCTCTTCACAGTGTCCTTAGAACTAATCCCGAAACGAAACCTGATGCACATGCCGACAAATAAAAAGGTTAGGCTAACGCCTAGTGAGTTCAAAAGTTTTTTTTCATGATTATAAACATCGTTAAACGAAAATAATGCAACTTAAATCATGATCCTTCAAAATGAATTACTTTAAATATGAGAACGACCCGTTTTCCAATAATACGCATTTTATAAATGAATGCCTCAACGCCATAACATTGTTTTATGAAGTGATGCAACCCAACACTTACTCAAAACGTGATTAATGGTAGATGCTCAAATATTGAAATCTGAATAAAACTATATAAACCAAATGACCAAAACATGAGTAAACTCAAGCCTCCAAAATCATAACATATGAAGAATACCCCAAACTCAAAACTTCACCGAAAGCAAAGATAAAACTAAATACCCAATACAACAACTTTCGGTGACGGGGGAGACCCGAATTTCATAGCTAGTGGCGAAACACAAAAGTAGGTCACATTCCAAGTTATTAAGCTCACCATACTAGGATCAAGGTCACGAACACGTCGGCTCGTACTAAGATGTGGGGGAGGGCACCCAATGATTCCTAGTCATGCTCATTCACTAGGATTACATTTACGACTCACAACTAGTATCTGGTCCCACATAACCGTACCAAGTTGCCACCCTAGGGTACAATGTCTCAACTAGCTACAAATGGGAAATGACCATCCCATAAAAACAGACTCATAAATTACATCACAGGCCCAGGACCGAACGTTAGACTCCACGAGCCCGCACCATAAGGCCCTCGATAATCCCATGACTAATTCTGGTCCCAACATGGAAACAATAACCCTTTTTCTTAAAATAATAAAGGCCGACTCATATGCCTATGGATCCATTACATTACAGTATATAACAATATATGACTCCAATTGAATGATCAACGCACTCAAAACATGTAATTCTCAAATGATGCACAATAACCGCCATCATACTCAAAACTCCAAGAAGGGCTATTAAAACTGGACGAATGTCCCCAAAACTCATCTTAGTCAAAACCGAGCCAAAGTTCTCCAATTTACTTTAATGTACAATAAAAGCCAGTGTAAACAATAAAACTCATTTAGCCAACGGTTATGCAAACGTAACGACTAAAAGTATGATTAACTCAAAACTCATCATTGGTTGAGGCAAACCATTTTCCAAATGAACTCATACCCTTATATTTCCAAATTGCCTCATCACACAATAATATGTATTTTCCAAATGGTTTATAAGATCAAATACACAAAAAGGACATTTACATCAAATGAACTCCATTTATATATAAAATCGTCAAGTAAACATATCAACATGATTTATTTATCAAAATGCCCAACAATCCCAAATATGGTGTTTCACGAGATTTATGAAATCTTATTTGTTCAAATGGAAAAACTCATCAAAGATTTCAACATTTTAGAATAATCATTTAAAACACATAAATGCTTTAAAATAGACATTTTTGGCATGTACAACGTTTTCACAAATCAACTTGAACTCACCTTGCTAGATTTAGGCTAAATCTAGATTTTACCCCAACTTTAGCTCCTCTGAAGAAACTTGGATCTTCAAGCCAAAAACTTCCAAAAACCTAAATCCATAAAATGTCAGCCATAAATATTCATATTCAACCATATAGAATCGTTCCTCAAACATCTTGCATCAAAATCTCCATTTTGGCCAAAAACCCTAATTTGACCTAATTTTTCTCAAAATCCTCCAAACCGAAATTTGAGAAACATAAACACTAGGAAGTCATCAATAGATAATTTATGACTCATAATAAAGTTTACAAACTAGGAGGATCAACTTACCACTTAGGTTTTGGTGAAATCCAAGAAAACCCCAAATTTCTTGAAGATGGAGGTGATTATGATGAACTCTTGATCTTTGCTTCCACTACACCACCAAATACTCTTGGACCTTCTCAAAACTAACAATCTATCCTTGAAAAGCTCTCAAATACGAAACTATAGCAATTTGAATCACCAAAAATGGAGTAGAAATGAGAAAGATATGACCAAATGAAGATAGAAGTTGAATTTATGCACGCACCCCGACCGCGAGAGTGCCAAGCGAAAGTGACAGTGTCACTTTAGCTGTCACTTTCGCCCAGATTGTACCGTGGGCCAATTTTTCTCTGCGAAAGTGCCTGGCTAAAGTGCCAATGTCACTTTAGCTTGGCACTTTTGCCCAAAAGGTACCGAGAGCCATTTTCGCCCGTTTTCTCGACTGTTTTCTCGACGGCTTTCCCGACCGTTCCTCGACCGTTTTCCCAACCATTTCTCGACCTTCCCTAGGAACATTTTATGCCATTATGCCAATTATCATGCCATTTCCATAATTTCATGGCACATTCGTTGGGACGACCGAACACTCGGTATGCTGGTGCCATTGTGACATATGTCACAACTGCATGGCACAACAACCGGGACTACCACACTTCCAGTACCATTTGTGGTATTGTGACAGATGTCACGACTACATGGCACTATAGCCATACTTCATATTTGGTTCTTCATTTACCAATTCACCCAGTTCAATACTTTTCCTCCATTAGGATAAAAATCAGGATGTTACAATCCTCCCAACCTTATAAAAGATTTCGTCCTCGAAATCTAGTTCATACTGAAAGCATTTCAATACTACACAACACTTATTGGATTCCCTCGGTTCCCAGAAGTAGCTTGATCCTTTCTTGCAACAGTTAAACATCGACAAGAGAAGTCTACCGAACATTGATTGAGTATTTTCTAGCCATAAGATCTTGGCCGCCTCCCAACCTTCGGTGACACGTACTACCTCCATTGTATCTTGTGATATCAACTTCTCATTAACTAATTCCTCCCAGCTCAACATGATTCTAAATACGCACTCCAATGATCAACACCAAACCCAAAGAATTTCCAAAAGTTCTTAATAATTCACCCTTGATATTGGTAAAGCCTTCCTTCCAAGAACGTACCAATGCGCTTTTCAGGGAGCTGGTTAGTCCTAATTTGGCTATCGCGCAACTCCGAACTATTCTCAAACATGTAGCCGATATAGATTGCTACCACATCAAAGAAATCTTAATCATCGATTCTTAATTGCGAATATTTAATCTCTTTGAAGTTCCATCACCTTGAGGCTAACACTTCTTATGATCTGGGGTACTTCCGAGCATTCCAAAATCATTGACCTCGAAAGAATGAGTCGACGCCTAAAATCAAATTGGTCACACTGAAAGCGTGGGTATACTGTCAAATATTTCATTCCGGATATGCATTGTCCAATCTTACATTTCTAACAAACGAACCACAATATTTCCATTATTCCTGAAGATTCACCCGCGTGGCACACCCCCAACACATGCATGATGTCTACCAACAATCCATCAATCCAATTCCAACCTTACGCAAGTAGCCACCCCAGACTTTAACCCTAAGATTCACCGAAACAAAATGATCACCACTTAATTAACTGAGAGAAAACATGAATCTAATACCTCAAATATTCATACGTGAACCTACTCATAAGGCAGAAATCCACAATTCAAAACTGGCCACAAGTCGAATCGTCTGACGCTTCAATTCCCAAGGACTTCCCTAACCCCTAATTACAACTCCTTTCACGATAGGGGTTTAAATCTATAGCCACAATGAGTTCAAGGTTTTCCAAGCTAATATGACAATTTGAAATTTACAAAACTTTCAAACGCAACAGTTTTATAACAATCGATCGTACGTATAAAATCCACTACCGTTCACCCAGTAGGTGTGCACAGTGGTCACATACGCCACACATATAAGATCATTTCGAAAAACATTTGATCATTAACACACGCTAATAATGTCAATAACAGAAGATGGGCAACAAACTTTCAAATGGACCACTATGGTCCGTACATGCATTAATTTATGCCGTGTACGTAAAATAATTTTCTGCATTAAAACAATGTGCAAAAAAAGGTTTGTACCAATTCCAAAAGATGAACTTCACAAATTCAAGCCCCTAAAATTATCTGCTTCAACCATAAAATGTCATGGAATAATATTTCCAAAAAGACTCGCATATAACAATTTATTTCTCAAACTTAGCAAAATGATAGAAGCACGCGATTTGGTCAAACGTACAATAATTTAGTTCGATTTCAAACTTTTAGCCGCACGGATAAAACGCTCATTGACCCAAAATGGTGGCTATTAAATCATGCATACGAGTAAATCAATATAATGTATTGTGTGAGACTAAGACAGTGAAATCACCAACCGAAGGACGTTCAAAGCAAAAGTTTAACACGAACCATCCTAGGTTTTTCATAAGTTTGCTCATACCAAAAGTTTAAATCAACTCACCCACTAATTTGTATACAACGAAATATGCTTGCATAAAACTCAAAAATGAACTCACTCGACATTGAGACTCGCCAAATAGCATATGGGCTGACATCCACCAACAAAACTCTCATGAAATAAATTTCTCAATAAACAATAAACCAAAGCACGCAAATAACTTAGTCTACGCATTTCAAGGTTCACCCATGCGTCACAAACGTCATAAAATAATACTCCATAAATCTTAACAAAACCCACAGGAAATAAGATTTCCAATAAACTCAAACATCAAAATAATGGAAGATAACTCTTCGTCCAAAACCTTAACATATGTGGAGGAGATCCAATGTTAAGGTCATAAACCATAGTTACTTGTCCAAGACTCTACACAACATCAAAATACAAATATCGCAATATCTGAAAATAGCGTTGGAAAATAATGAGACAAAGAAAGTTTCAGCAGAGTTTGCAACCTCATGCAATCAAGTAGTTTTATGCATATTTAAAATCATGGTTTAAAAACCATGTGTGTACTAAACATCTTTCCAAAGTTTCGTTATAGAATTTGACATGACGATTTCGGAAACATGAGAAATAGTTGATGCAATTCATGTTAGAATAAAATTTTGTACATGAATTTGATCGGCACTCAACGTCTCGAAACCACATGTCTCAATTTCCCCAGACCAAAGATCCTCAATTTCCCGGTACACTATTGTTATCCGGATACTCAAACATCTTAGGACAATAATTCAAGGGTTCCATAGGTTCACCTTACAATTTTTCCTCGAATAATGTTGATTCCAAAAATCTATGGTTCTAATCCTACCAATCATTCCGACCCGAAAGGGTCCACTTAATGCAACCACCATACTTATTGTCACTCCAAGTGACAAACGCTAAAATCATCAGCCTCCCCTAACGGTTACCTACTTAGAAACTTCTTCACTACCCCGACGGTGGTCACATCAAAGTAGTACAAACATACACATGTGACTCGTAGGTTCACCATAACACTGGCCATGTGCAATTATGAACGTACTGTACATGATCATCCTTGCTACCCTCGACGTGATTCTCGTTCCTATTGACTCCATCATCCTCAAAACATCCAATCTTAAAGTGCCTATTGGTGAAATTCTCTCTCTCGATCACTTAAAAGAACACTAGTTTGAGTCTAGGCATCCAAAATCAACACCTAAATCTCTCAAACTTAAGCTCTGATACCAACTTGTAACACCCTCAAATTTGGAAAGAGCGACTAATTTAAAATTTTCAATAATACCTCAAATAAGGATAAAATCTCTTACGCAAGTTCACACTAGAAATACAATTCTCGAATTAACCATCAACTTGAGCCAAATCTCTCCAATTTACTTTATTGTACATTAAAAGCCAGTGTAAACAATAAAACTCATTTAGCCAACGGTTATGCAAACGTAACGGCCAAAAGTATGACTAACTCAAAACTCATCTTTGGTTGAGGCAAACCATTTTCCAAATGAACTCATACCCTTATATTTCCAAATTTCCTCATCACACAATAATATGTATTTTCCAAATGGTTTATAAGATCAAATACACAAAAAGGACATTTACATCAAATGAACTCCATTTATATATAAAATCGTCAAGTAAACATATCAACATGATTTATTTATCAAAATGCCCAACAATCCCAAATATGGTGTTTCACGAGATTTATGGAATCTTATTTGTTCAAATGGAAAAACTCATCAAAGATTTCAACATTTTATAATAATCATTTAAAACACATAAATGCTTTAAAATAGACATTTTTGGCATGTACAACGTTTTCACAAATCAACTTGAACTCACCTTGCTAGATTTAGGCTAAATCTAGATTTTACCCCAACTTGAGCTCCTTTGAAGAAACTTGGATCTTCAAGCCAAAAATTTCCAAAAACCTAAATCCATAAATTTCCAACCATAAATATTCATATTCAACCATATAGAATCGTTCCCCAAACATCTTGCATCAAAATCTCCATTTTGGCCAAAAACCCTAATTTGACCTAACTTTTCTCAAAATCCTCCAAACCGAAATTTGAGAACATAAACACTAGGAGGTCATAATAAAGTTTACAAACTAGGAGGATCAACTTACCACTTAGGTTTTGGTGAAAACCAGGAAAACCCCAAATTTCTAAAAAAGATGGAGGTGATGATGATGAGCTTCCTAAATACTCTTGGACCTTTCCAAAACTAACAATTTATCCTTGAAAATCTCTCAAATACGAAACTATAGCAATTTGAATCACTAAAAACGGAGTAGAAATGAGAAAGATATGACCAAATTAAGATAGATGCTGAATTTATGCACTTCACCCCGACCGCGAGAGTGCCAAGCGAAAGTGTCACTTTCGCCTAGATTGTACCGTAGGCCAATTTTTCTCTTCGAAAGTGCCCGGATAAAGTGTCAATGTCACTTTAGCTTGGCACTTTCGCCCAAAAGGTACGAAGAGTCATTTTCGCCCGTTTTCTCGACCGCTTTCCCGACCGTTTTCCCAACCATTTCTCGACCTTCCCTTGAAAAATTTGATGCCATTATGGCAGTTATCATGCCATTGCCATAATTTCATGGCACATTCGTTGGGATGACCGAACACTCGGTACGCCGGTGCCATTGTGACATTTGTCACAACTGCATGGCACTATAACCAGGACTATCACACTTCCAGTACCATTTGTGCTATTGTGACAGATGTCATGACTACATGGAACTATAACCATACTTCATATTTGGTTCTTCATTTACTGATTCACCCAGTTCAATACTTTTCCTCCATTAGGATAAAAATCAGGATGTTACATTATGACTTTAGATAATTGTCATTTCGATGCTATGTATTTAAGTATGTTTTGAAGTTTTAATTTTGTCTGCTATTTTTGTTTTTTAGGGGTGTTACAGCCACCTTTATCTTCATCAGGTCTGTTCACTTATGAACCATAAATGTTTAGAAAACTTGTTCATATTGTTCATAAGGGGGTTCATGTATGAACCCACTTATGAACCATACCTTTTAGAAAGGAATATTGTTCATGTACGAACTCTAGACAGGTCTATTCACATATGAACCATAATTGTTTAGCAAGATTGTTCATAATGTTCATATCGATTCATGTATGAACCACATTTAGCAAGATTTTGATTCAAAGAATAAGAGATTGCAAAAAAAAAAATTGGATGTGATAACCTATGGTATCTTCTATCCGTGAAATATAGTCGCCTATCTAGTTTTCTAATTACACGTTGAACGTGGTTTGGCATTTTTACCCTTGTTCACAAATGAACTATGTAGCACGTCCATGTGTTAAAAAAATGATTTAATATCAGGTGTTGATTTATCAAATGAACGGTTGAGAATGGTTAACAAAGTTAACACTAATCTCATGGTTAACAAAAGAAGGGGACCATACATACATACATACATACATACATACATACATACATACATACATACATACATACATACATACATACATACATACATACATATAGGATGTTAATTAAATGAGAATCAAAAATATGTTGAGAACCGTGAAAACCGATCAAAGCCATTAAATTGGTTTTAATCTATTGACATTAGAGGCAATGGCAATTTTGAAGTAATTTGGAAGTTTATGGATTGAAATTAAAACTAAAAGGGCATATTTGGTAATGAGAAAGTGTGCGGATGCAGCAATCTATTTTCTCTTTTTATTAACCCAAATCAAAATCAAAATGTGCTTTTCAACCCCATCTGCACCAGTCTTCCTCCCTCATCACCATCACCTCTTTCGTCATTGAATCCTTATAAAAATTAGAAGAGCTCGAAGTCGTGATCGTGCGGAGAACATCCTTCACCGTAGTCGCCGACAATAGATCGTTGAGAACGACATCGTTGTTGTTGTTCAGCCTCACGTGACCGGAGCATGAACCTCCTCCACCAGAATCATCACCCCTACAACTCCAGCACCGCCGCCCAATCCACAGGTGATTCTAGTTGCACCCAGCACCAACGACAACTCCTCCATTAAGTGGGTTTTCGTCGGCGTTAGAATTGGCGTCGGATTGCTTCTATTTGTTTCCCTTTCTGGATTGAGGTAGGGGAAAGGAACGACACCCTTTCCATGTCTTCACTAGAAAGTTCTTTTCGGTATTACTCTTGATTGATTTCATTATTGATCTGTAAGTTTGGATTGAGAAAAGGAAAAAAGTTAGGGTTTAATTTGGGAAAAATGTGAAATTTGGTTGATTTCATTATCGATCTGTAAGGTTAGGTTTTAATTTGGTTTCAGATTTGTGTCTTAGGTTTGATTTTGATTGGGTTTTCTTATTATCGATCTCTTTTCGAAGACAATGCCAAGATTGTTCTTTTTGGTATGAAGACGGCGTATACAACTGGTATGAAGACATTATGAAAACGGTGCCAAAATCTTTCCTTCGGCGGCTGGGGAGTCATGTCCACCAGTGATTATGAAATCGGATATGCATTAGTGATTATAAACATAAATTGTATTTGATTTCATTAGGTGAAAATAGATTATAGATGAAATTTGTGTTTGATTTCATATGGTGAAATAAGGTTAGTATGTGTTTCATCTGGTGAATTTGTGTGTTTCATATGATGAATCTGTGTATTTCATTATTTCATATGGTGAATATATATGTTTCATCACTGGTGAATCTTGTTACCAAAATGACGATTATGCCCTTTTCATGTGGTGAAACAACTTTTGATTAAAACCATAAGATCAAAACCAAATTACGACTTAGATCGGTTTTTACAGTTCTCAACATATTTTTGGTTCTCACATAATTTAATCCATATATATATAAACATATATATATATATATATTTATAGAGAGAGAGAGAGAGAGAGGAAAGTTCAAATAATTTTCATTGTGCACGTGAGGACAAATCTCAGTCACTCCATCTCTATTGATCCAACAACTCATATTAAATAGATTTTTAATTTTAAGATGCTTAGGGGTAAAAATTGAAGATAATTTAAACTCACGCCTACCATATTTGATTTTTTATTTTCTTTTTTAATTAAAAACTTTTACCCAATTAAAGTTTAAAATAAATTATTTTAAAAATTACTAATATTTTAATCAAACAAATTACATAAAAAAAACGAGAATTTCGTGCTCTTCGATATGACATCCATCTCGATATAGTTTTTTTTGTTGTTTTAACCGTTTTTTACGTGAAATGTTATATATGTGTTATATTCATTATGAATATTTATGTACGTTCAAGTTTGTACAACACCTCGACACCGTAAGTATGTAACTCGACATCACCTTCTTCAACACTTTCTTCAACGTTGTAAGGCGTCTCGTTTCTTCGGCACCGTAACTCAACACCCATCAAGACGAATCGAGAACCTATCGAGTAATTCTGTTGTGAACCGGGGAACAAAAGAGAGCGTGTCATGTCTCCACGCCTTCACTGGTCATTCATGTATTATTCATCATGAATAATGTATCATTCAGGATGAATAATACAACATTTAGAGTGAATAATTCACGATTTCATGAATTCGTGTATTATTCATCATGAATGATACATTATTCATATATATTATTCATCATGAATAATGTATTATTCAGGATGAATAATAGAACATTCAGGGTGAATAATACATGATTCATGATAAATAATACATGAATCATGGATTCGTGTATTATTCATCCTGAATATTGTATTATTCATCCTGAATACTGAATGAACGTTCACCTTATTCATCCTGAATACTGTATTATTCAGCATGAATACTGAATGAACATTCACCTTTGTTATTCATACTGAATGTGGACACCCGAGGATGTGCATGCATATTCATAATGAATATAACACATATATAGAATTTCACGTAAAAACCGGTTAAAACGATTTTTTTTTTTGAATATTGTATTATTCATCCTGCATATGGTATTATTCATCATAAATAGTGAATGAACGTTCACCTTTGTTATTCATACTGAATGTGGACACCCGAAGACGTGCATGCATATTCATAATGAATATAACACGTATATAGAATTTCACGTAAAAAGCGATTAAAACGAAAAAAAAACTATATCGAGATTGATGTCATATCGAAGAGCACGAAATTCTCGTTTTTTTTGATGTAATTTGTTTGATTAAAATATTAGTAATTTTTAAAATAAATTATTTTAAAGTTTAAGGGGGTAAATTTTTTTAATTAAAAATAAAAATAAAAAGTCAAAGATGGTAGGCGTTGATTCAAAATTACAATTTTGTCCTTAATCACTTCCCAATTAACCTTATTATATATTAACCATTGATTAGTTTTCTAAGTTTTGATCAATGGTTAAGATTTGTCCTCATGTGCACAATGAAAAATGAGTTTTCATTTGAACTCACCCCTATATATATATATATATATATATATATATTTATAGAGGGAGGATCATTTGTTAACCTTGTATTTTTTGCTAACTATGTGAACTGTAACACCCTTAAATCTGAAGATGGCAACTTATTAAATTTTTTTAAATACATCAATAATTACTTTGACTACAGACACAATTTGAGAATTAATCCTCAACACACACATTCATCCTACACATATCATCTATGAAAAGACGGGTGTTACTAAACCCAATAACAATCACTATCTCCAACATGCGGAAGACTTCACCAGCTACTTACTCTTGTAAGATGCTAAGGCTCAACTCCTCATAGCACTTGCTAGAACCGAACCTCCGACAGGAACCTGATGCACATGCCGACAAATAAAAAGGTTAGGCTTAACGCCTAGTGAGCTCAAGAGTTTTAACATGAATAAAATATGACTTTAAAAGAAAGGAATTCAGTTTAAAGCAAGATCCTTCGAAATATTATACTTCAAATGGAAACGACACATTTTCCCATAATATGCACTTTTAAGGACAATGCTCCCAAACCCACATTTCTTATAAAACGATGCACCCCACAACTCACCCAAAACGGGGTCATAGTTCGATACTCAAATTTGTGAAAATGTAAATAATACTTCATGTCGGTCCTTTAACAATACTACTACTATCAAGTTTTATAGAAACAACAACACAATAACGATTACCAACATGTATTGAATATATCAAACAATTACAAGGTTGATCGATTAAGTTCTTGATGTGTTCTCTATGTTTTTCTCTCTTCTTCACCTTGAAGTGTGTGTTTGTGTGTGTGTTCTATATCTGATCTATGAGAGAGTAGAGAGATATACTTGACAAAACTAGTGTGTTCAACACACTACCTAAACATAATATCTAGATTAAAATCTAGATATTCTACTAGATAATATCTAACAAACTAGAAAGTTACTTAGAAACAAACTAAGTTAACTTTATCTAACTATTACAATATTATAACTTAGATATTAAATCTAAGTAAACTAAAACAATTACATTGACATTTATTACAAATAGACATAGACTTTAATATCGAGAGTCGACATTCCGGCTTTAGCTTCAGATTGCAATCTTCAGATTGGATGATCTTGAATCCAATGAGACTGTGGTCTAACAATCTCCCCCTTTGGATGAAGATCATTACGAAAATGATTTTAGCAATTCAGTCTTCTTGTTCAGCTCAGAAGATGCAATCTCTTTCTTTAGCTCTGAAATCAGCATGTCTTCAATCTACTTTCTTTAGAAGAATTCAGTCTTTGACGTGATTCTTGAAACATGTGATCTTTGCCATTTATTTTGTAGTCATTCTCCCCCTTTTT
Organism: Arctium minus; assembly: GCA_954870635.1. Taxonomy (NCBI): domain Eukaryota; kingdom Viridiplantae; phylum Streptophyta; class Magnoliopsida; order Asterales; family Asteraceae; genus Arctium; species Arctium minus. The sequence continues at coordinate 26,541,899 of OX941090.1, read as the reverse complement.
TATGTTAAGTGCAACGACTTCATCAAAATTAGTTTTAAGAAATGTCAAGCTTGCGGTTAGAGCCCCTGATTCGTCAATTCATATGATATTCATCCAGATCTTTGCAAATCCAGACAAATTAGTCGTGTAACACCTGAATCAACTAATGAATCAGTTAACATGTCTGTCAGTAACACTAAGTCACTGTGTGTAACGAATACACATTGGAAAGGAGCTGTTTTGATGTTGACTCCCCCAGGGCTTCCATTTAATCATCGAAACACCACAAAGGTTATTTCTATAAACGTTATGACAAAGAAACTAATTCCTTGTGTGTTCGTGCTTGTGTTTGAAAGAATTAAGCATTGATGATTGCTTATAGGCACAAAAATTGTGTAAACCACTGAGACAACAGTAAGTTAAACACAGACTCAATGTGCATGATTGAAGTGCGAAGGTGGGGCAGACTTCCTTCTTTTCAATATCCAGATTTTCCGAATGAAAATCAGATAGCATATGTGTTGCATCCCCTTTGAAAATGTGAAACACTTTCTTGTGAAGAAGAAAATGAGTAGATGGTGAGGTTTGATCAAGAGTTGGCATGGGTTAGTTGCCTGTTTCAATAATGATCACCAAAGAATTGTGAATCACTAGAAATGTGGCTACCCGACTCAGAAAAAGTTGGTGCAGAGTTGTGATATTCTTTTAACTCTGTTCTCACACGCTCTTTCTTTTAAACATTAAGCTTTCTCTAATCACACTCATTTCTTTTTCTATGTGCACACTCAATCACTAAGGATTAACTTCTTGGGTAGAAATCACTGGTTAAGGTGATTCCATTGAAGTTGTGTTAATTCCTAGCACAATGATTCTTTGTTTTCCTATGATGCATGTGATGCTCAGATTGGTTTAACTATGTCAGTTAAAGCACAATATTGATTATGAAAACATTTAAAATACACTCCCAAAATATAAAATCTGTTGAAAAATCAGGAAGTGGTTTGAACATTAAAAACAAAGTTTTCGATGATTGAAAGTTGTCCTTCTTTCAACCATATGTGAGATGAAGATATAGAATTATACCTTTACGTATGATATTACATCTCATGAAGCTAATGCTTAAAGTCATAAAGATATGAACTTGTAAGCTTCTCTCAAAAATTCTGCAAAAGTCTAATGTCAAGTCAAAGTAAAATTTATTTACTTAAATTGAAAAGGCAAAAAGCAGTAAAACTTTTAAAGTACGAGTTCTGATCAGAAATAATCAGAAGTCATATCCGTACTCCCTTTTTGACTTGAAGAGCTCCCCCTAAAATCTTGCATTACAAAAGAAATTTGACATTAAAAAGTACATGCACAAATTTTATGAGCTCCCCCTTGAAGTAATATTGACCAGATGTCAATTTCTTCTCATTCTCCCCCTTGGATCATGAACATTTGATAGAAGTGCAGATATCAATCAGAGTTAAGAATGAAGAAATGATGAAAAAGTATACAATTTAGAAAACTTTGTTAGGTAACTACTGATTATATCTTAAGATTTAGCATACCAAGCTTAGAGATAAGAAAGTTAAACCTCTTTTCGTCTAAGGGTTTGGTGAACAAATCGGCAAGTTGATAATCAGTTTTTACAAAGAAAAGTTCAATTGTTCCTTTTTCAACATGATCTTTAATAAAGTGATACCTGACATCTATGTGCTTGGTCTTTGTGTGTTGAACAGGATTCGCCGTAATTGCGATGGCGCTCTTGGAGTCACAGTATATCGGGATCTTGTTGAAGTGGAAATTGTAGTCGCGTAATTGAGTTCGCATCCATAAGACCTGAGAATAGCAGCTAGCAGCAGCTACATATTCTGCTTCGGCCGTGGACGTTGAAACACAAAGTTGCTTCTTCGATGCCCAACTTACTAGTTTGTCACCGAGGAACTGTACGTGTCCTGACGTGCTCTTCCTGTCTAACATACAACCTGCATGATCTGCATCTGTGTAGGCTGTTAGTTCAAAACTAGTATCTTTAGGATACCACAGACCAAGATCTGCAGTGCCCTTTAGATACCTAAATATGTGCTTCACAGCAGACAAATGGATTTCTTTAGGATTGGCCAGATATCTTGCACATGATATCTTGCACATAAGCATGTTGAAAACATTATATCTGGCCTACTCGACGTAAGATACATTAAAGAACCTATCATCCCTCGATAAGTCCTAACATCAACAGTCTTTCCCGAAGGATCGGTGCCAATCTTAGTACCTGGTGCCATTGGGGTACCAATCGGTTTTGAAATTTCCATTTGGAACTTCCGAAGAATATCCCTAATGTATTTTGATTGATTGATAAAAATACCCAATGAAAATTGTTTTACTTGTAAACCGAGAAAGAAATTCATCTCTCCCATCAAATTCATCTGAAATCTAGACACCATAAGGTTTGCAAAATTCTTAAAGTACTTCGGATTTGTAGAACCAAAGATAATATCATCTACATAGATTTGAATTAAAATGATATCGCCTTTTTCCTTTTTAATAAACAAAGTGGTATCCACCGTACCTTTTGAAAACCCAAACTTGACTAGAAAATTAGAAAGGACATCATACCAGGCTCGAGGTGCTTGTTTCAGACCGTAGAGTGCTTTGTCGAGAATGTAAACGTGATTTGGCTTCTCTTGATTGACAAATCCCTCTGGCTGAGAGACGTAGACTTCCTCCTTCAGAATTCCATTGAGGAATGTTGTCTTCACGTCCATTTGAAAGACCGTGAAGTTCTTGTGGGCTGCATAGGCTAAAAACATTCTGATTGCCTCTAATCGCGCCACAGGAGCATATGTTTCGTCATAGTCTATTCCTTCTTCTTGTCTGTATCCTTTGGCTACTAGTCGTGCCTTGTTTCTGATGACGGTTCCATCTTCGTCTTTCTTTATTTTGAACACCCATTTCGTACCTATTATGGTTTTACCTTGAGGTTTCGTTACGAGTCTCCAGACTTTAAGTGCATCGAACTGATTTAGCTCTTCTTGCATTGAGATCACCCATTCTGGATTAGCAAGAGCTTCTGATACTCTTGTTGGCTCAATCTTGCTCAGAAAGGAGTCATGCATACAAATGTTCATTGATGCTGACCTAGTTTGCACCGGTTTTGATGGATCGCCAATAATCTGGCTTATCGGGTGCTCTTTGGTCCATTTATGTTCATGAGGTAGTGGATTATATGAATGTATGTCAAAGGTTTCATCAACATATCCACTTGTACCTTCTTCTGTTTGTTCATGAGGAGTGATTTCAGTTGAAGTGGCAGGTTCAGAAGGCTCAGCAGGTACAGCTTGTTCTGGCTGTAGATTGATCTGTACAGAATATCCTACTGTTTCAGCTACTTCTGTCTCTTTTTTATTTGTTACTTCTTCAACAGTTGGAGTCGGCATTTGAATTGTTATCTCTTGTTGAATCGGGGCGTTTGATTCAATTGTAACATCTGAACTGGTTGGATGAGTAGTCGTTAAGTCTTCCATCCTGTCAACCACAACAGATTTCTTTACATTAGATCCGAGATATTCATCATAAAACAATTCAAATAATAAATCTAAATCAGATAAATGGTTAGTAGAAGTTGATGCTTCATCTGATTTATTCTGTTGAGACATAGGTTCTGGACTGAGTTGCCCAGAAGCTAGTATTCATGTTATTGTGGGTTCTGAACTGTGTTGTTCGGAAGCCATTTCTTCATCAAAGGTGACGTTGACGCTTTCAATCACCGTCTTTGTCTTCTTTAGATAGACACGATATGAAGTTGAAGTCGAGGAATATCCAATGAAGATTCCTTCATCTGCCTTAGCGCTGAATTTGTTGAGATTCTCCCTATCGTTTAATACGAAACACTTACATCCAAATATATGGAAATATTTGATTGTCGGTGTTCTATTGTTGATTAACGCGTAAGGAGTCTTCTTGAATCTCCGATGTATCATGGATCGATTCTGTGTGTAACACGCGGTCGAAACAGCTTCTGGCCACAAAAATAGAGGTAAGTTGGAATGACTTAGCATAGTACGAGCAGCCTCGACTAGCGTTCGATTTCTTCTTTCAACCACTCCATTTTGTTGAGGCGTACGAGCAGTAGAGTATTGATGTGAAATCCCGACAGATTCGAGATATTCTTCAACTTTGTTGTTTTTGAACTCTGTGCCGTTATCGGTTCGTAGAAACTTGACCGGTTTCTGCAGATTCACCTGGGTCGTCTTCAGGAATGTAATGATAACATCTGGTGTTTCATCCTTTGTACGTAGAAACTTGACCCATGTGTACCGCGAATAATCATCCACGATCACGAGTATGTACTTCTTGCCGCCTAAGCTTTGAGTGTGCATTGGACCGCATATATCCATATGCAATAACTCTAAAGGAGCTTTTGTACTTGGTTCAGGCTTCGGTTTATGAGGTGCCCTCTTCATCTTCCCCTTTTCAGAAGTTGCGCATAGATGTTCTCTTTCATATTTCAGCTCTGGAAGTCCTTTGACGAGCTTTCCATTGACCAGATCGTTGATGTACCGAAAGTTGAGGTGCGAAAGATGTCGATGCCATAACCAACTTTGTTTCATCGAAGCTTTCGATAGTAGACAAACTTGCTTGTCAGTCTGGACATCTGATAAATTGATTGTGTAGAGGTCTGATTCTCGTTTACCGACCAAAAGTTCTTCGCCTTCTTCATTGCGAACGGAACATCTTTTGGCTTTGAAGTTGACCTCTAAGTCTTTGTCACAGAACTGGCCTATACTGAACAAGTTGTGTCCTAAGACTTCTACATAACTCACCTTCTTGATAGTGACATTATCATGTTGTACATCACCATATCCCATGATTGGAGAAAACTGGTCGTTTCCGAATCTTACTGTTCCACAAAATTTGTCTTTAAAGTTGGACAATATCTCTTTTTGCCCTGTCATGTGCTTTGAACATCCGCTGTCCAAGAACCATGTATGACAAGTCTGCATAAGAGAAAATAACATAATTTAGATTTTCGTATGACAACATTGGAATTTACACTTTGATTCTCGAAGTGTGGGTCTTGAACTGCATTATCCAAAAACCTATTTTTGACATTGAAGAACGAGTCCTGATCTATACATAATCAGAAGTCGGTTTCTCTTTAAGCTTTATGTGCCTGCAACACAGATTTAGCCTTAGGTACCCATTGGAATTTGGGTCCTGCTGTGTTAGCACAAGATTTTGGTAACCATTTCAAATTGGCTCCTCTTTTCTTTTGAAATGTATGAGAAGAATTAATATGAGATGAATGCACATGGTAATTTCCAAACCAATCTCCAGAATCTTGACAAGTGATAGAAACATGTTTATCATAGATAGAGGACTTTCCAGCAGATAAAGATAACTAAAATAATTGCTTCATTGTATATTGTTTACGAGAAACAACAAGTTTTGGATTCAAAACAGCAATTTCAGCAATCACAACATCTTTAGTAAGCAAAGTCTTATTACAATTAACACTACTAGACGATAAAACGACCTTGTCAAGCTTCCGTTTTGGTTGCCAATTAGAATGGGCTTCAGGTCTTGACTTGCTCATATCTGAAACATGTAAAACTGGTGAGTTAGACCTTTGAGCAACAACTGAATGCTTCTTCTTAGAATTACCAGTAGTGGTTGGTTTCTGTGAATGCTGAGATATTTTCTTACCGTTAGCACTCTTAGCGTTCACAGAGACTGATTTATCAACGAAAGCTTTCGTTGATTTTGCACTGAACACAGGCAAACTGGTAAGAGTGCTAACGGTAAGTGTATTGGCAAAATCGGTCTATTTTTCTGTTAGACCACAGTCTCATTGGATTCAAGATCATCCAATCTGAAGATCGCAATCTGAAGCTAAAGCCGGAATGTCGACTCTCGATATTAAAGTCTATGTCTATTTGTAATAAATGTCAATGTAATTGTTTTAGTTTACTTAGATTTAATATCTAAGTTATAATATTGTAATAGTTAGATAAAGTTAACTTAGTTTGTTTCTAAGTAACTTTCTAGTTTGTTAGATATTATCTAGTATAATATCTAGATTTTAATCTAGATATTATGTTTAGGTAGTGTGTTGAACACACTAGTTTTGTCAAGTGTATCTCTCTACTCTCTCATAGATCAGATATAGAACACACACACAAACACACACTTCAAGGTGAAAAAGAGAGAAAAACATAGAGAACACATCAAGAACTTAATCGATCAACCTTGTAATCGTTTGATATATTCAATACAGGTTGGTAATCGTTATTGTGTTGTTGTTTCTATAAAACTTGATAGTAGTAGTATTGTTAAAGGACCGACACTTCATATCCCAAAACACCCAAAACACGGGTGGGGTATAAATAATCGACCCTTAAATAACGGAAAACAATCCATAAAGATATGGTACGTCATCGAAAACATGGAACTGAATTTAATACTCACGCGACCATAAACTGGAATGAAATCCAATTATTAAAGCATGGACAATTTAAATATCCAAAATACATCGGGCCGACAACGGGGATACCCGTATCCGTGGAGAGCGGAGGAACACAAAAGTATGCCACTCAACCAACGTTGATCGTATGACACTTCACGACACGCTAGCCCAAGTGCCCCTACGACTCCTTGACTAGTTTCACCCAAAGAGACAGCTGACCTTAGCGAATACCACCGAAATTATCGCCAAAGGCTCGGCCCACGGGGGATACAACTAAGGCATTGCCCCACGCGGCGAAGGCCCCAAACGCCCATCAGAGGACTACCCACAGTCATAATAGCTCAACCGGGCTCAACCCTCCTAGTTTCTACATGCAAAGACAAGGTCATAAACCATGAGTCCCGGAGTCCAACCCCGTACCACCTAATTGACCATCAAATAAGACTGACTCATGTGTCTATCGATCCAATGCAACACAGTCTAAGATTACATGACTATACCTGAATGACTAAAGCACTCGAGTCTGTAATTATCAATAACATGCAATAAAATGCATCAAGATGTAATTCGTAAATTGGACTTACATCGAGCCATTAGAACCGGACAAATGTCCTCAAGACTCTTTTAAGCCAACACCGAGCTAAAATGCTTGAAATCCATTTTACCAACAATGACCGGTCCCCCAAATAATGAAATGTCTTTAAACAATGTTTATGAAGACACATACCTCAAAGACGTGATTAACCCAAAACTCAACCCGTACTGGGACCAAAGGTTTTCCAAAGGGTTTATGAATGCAAATACACCAAAATGCATATAACATGAAATAGACTTCATTTGTACAAAATCGTCAAAGATGTATAACTCATAAAATAGATCTTACTTGTACAAATCACCAAGAATACATAATTCATGCTACTTAGTTGTTGAAACGTTCAAAACCCAATATAAGCATTTTAAGAGGTTAACACAACCCAAGTTTACCAAATATGAAAACTTATCAAAATACTCACACTTTGACAAATAACCAAGTAAAACATATTTTACTTCACAATACTCAAAACTTATCAGCAGTTAACCATTTCATGCAAAACACTTTAAAATAAACATTTTGGCATGTACACCGTTTTCACAAATCAACTTGAACTCACCTTGCTAGATTTAGGCTAAATCTAGATTTTACCCACTTAGAGGTTTCCTTGAAGAAACTTGATTCTTCAAACCAAATCTTCCAAAACCTAGATCCACAAGGTTCCAACCATAAATAATCATAATCAACTATAAAGAATCGTTTCCCAACCTTATACATGAATACCTCAACTGATACCGAAACCCTAACTTCCATAAACGAAGAGAATAGAAGATTACCTTAACACAAGCTTGAATCCACCAATCAAAACACCTCTAGTTCACCAAAATGGTTACAAACCTCCAATCTACGAAAGGGAGAACAAAGGGTGGATGAAACCCTAGAAAACTTTGGTGAAGAAGATGAAGTGGGAGAGATGAGGAGCTTACCACCACAAAATACTCTTGTATACTCCAATAGACTTCCAATCTCTTTCTAGATCCTTGAATAGCTCTAAAAAACGAAACTGTGGCAACTTGAATCACCCAAATCGGAGTTGTGATGAAGAAGATATGAGGAAATGAAAATGAAGTTTGGTGGCTGAAAATCGGGTTTTAAGCTCGACCAGGGGGTTTCGCGACTTACCTTGCGACCTTAGGTCGCGGCATAAGTCGCCTGCCTCCCCTGGTTTTCTTCTCGTTCACTATTTTGGCCGTAACTTCTTCGTTATAGCTTCGTTTTTGCTCCGGAAAGAACCGTTGGACTCGTAATTGAATCATTTATCCATCAAGACTATAAAATCTAGGATTCAAGTCCAAAATCATATATCTTATTTTTCCCTTTAAAGCTACTGGTTTCTGTAATAACTTGAAACGATACCTTTTCGACATCGGGGTGTTACATGAACCTTGATCAACCAATAGGATTGCAAGGTTAGTTGATGTTTTATTCATTTATTTATTTAATACAAAAGGGTATTAACGTCATTTTGATATGTAATCTTTTGTAATTAATTGTATGGGAGTTACAAAAATGAAGATTCCAAAACCGGTGTGTAGGTTACGATTTCACAATTTTACCCTTTTTCATAATTTTTTTGAATCATTTCAATATTGTTTAAGTAAAAATGTTAACAGAACCGTTCATATGTATTTATGCTAACGTATGAGTTCCTGTTATTCATATTTGTTCATAGTTAACCATGCTTACATATATATGTTCATGTTATGCATATATGTTCAAGTTGTTTCATGATGAAAAAAATGAGGTTAGCGTAAGTGTTTGTATGCAACTATAGTATCATCACAAAAGATGTGATTCACATAAATTTCTTTACATAACATATACGATATATGATTTGGAATTACGTTCAATTTAAATATCAATTTTAGATCACATATGTTCATCTAATTTAAACTTCAATTTAACTATGAACATTAGAAGTTGATCATTGTTCATAATATGTGAAATTAAGTACGTTAACAGTAGTGTCCATATGCATCCATGTTAACAAATGTGTTCATGTTATGCATATTTGTTCACATTTGTTAACATATAATTCAAATTTCAATTTGGATATAATCTTTAGCAGTCAATGATTGTTCATATCGTGAGAAATTGAATATGTTAACATAAGCATTATAGTTGCATAATATGATAACATATATGTTCATGGTATAAATGTATATTAGTTGCATAATATGTCGGTTACAGAATCAATGTTGGTACTCGTCGGTTTCTAATTTAGTGTAATAAATGTGTTTAAAGCGTTTCCAATAGTTTAATGTTTTGAGTGTTTTTTTTCTTCCAAAATACCTTTTCCATTCATGTTCACTTGCAATTGTATTTAATGAAACGTTTTTTATTAAAAAAAATTACATTTAATCTCAACCATCCGATCTATAGATGGATGACTTGGATTAGTTCACATAGTTAACAAAAAATACAAGGTTAACAAAATATCTCAACCCTATATATATATATATATATATATATATAGAGAGAGAGAGAGAGAGAGAGGATCATACGAGAATGATATATATTTAAAAGAATAAGAGAATAATTCTAGGCCAATCATTTCATTAAATAATACCTTAAATAATTAATTCTAAAAATAAATAAATAAGGGTATAAAAGTAATTTAGTTATATAAAAGTTATTTTAGGTATTTATTTAAAATTCTACTTTTACCATATTTATGAAATTAATATAATATAATTTTCTATTTACTATTTTTTTTATTTAATTCATTTAAATTAACGGTATTTAATTTTCATTTAAATAATTCATTTTTTTTATTTAAAGTAATATTTAAAAAAATACAAGTTTCATCAAAATCACTTGTGATTCAGAATGAATTAATTTTTTTAATAATGTTTTTCTAATCATATGTGATTTAAAATTTGAAAAATAATAATTTAAATTAAACATTGAAAAAGAAAAATAATGAAAACATAATGTGATTTATACAAAACACATTTTAAAATGTATAGGATCACATGTAGTTCAAAACGTAATTCATAATTTGTCATCAAAATCACATGTGATTCATAATGAATTAACCTTTTTTTTTTTCAAAATGTTTTCCTAATCATATTTGATTCATAATGAATTAACTTTTTTTAAATTGTTTTCTAATCATATGTGATTTAAAATTTGAAAAACAACTATTCAAATTAAAAATTAAAAAAGAAAAATAATAAAAACATAATCATATGTGATGTGTAGTAAAATGCATTTAAAATGTATAAGATCACATGTACTTCAAAACGTAATTCATAATTTACACATATCAATTGTAATGTTAACCTTTTTGTTATCAAAATCATATGTGATTCATAATGAATTAACTTTTTTTTTTCAAAATGTTTTCCTAATCATATGTGATTCATAATGAATTAACGTTTTTCAAAATGTTTTTCTAATCATATGTGATTTAAAATTTGAAAAACAATTATTTAAATTAAAATTTAAAAAAGAAAAATAATAAAAACAGAATCATATGTGATATGTAGCAAAATATATTTAAAATGTATAAGATCACATGCATTTCAAAACGTAATATATCATTTGTAATGTTGCAAATAACTTACATTTTTTTCCTACTATGATCAATATCAATTATGATACATTGATGAAAATTAACGAATCCTTTTTATGAAAAAAAAATGTCGATTAATTGTGGATATCACATGTGATTTTTGACGAAAATTGAAAAAAAATTACTAAATAAACTAATTCTATAAAAATGAATATTTAGAATGAAAAACTAAATCACACTTATTTTAATATTGTAAAAAATAATAAGTAAATAAATAAAAAATTAATAATGCTTAAATCATAAAATAAATACCTTAATTAAATTTATTATTATTTAATCTATATTTAAATAAATGAGTTTTCATTTATATTATGTATAAAACAAATGACATATATGCCCTTTTGGGTGATTTTTTAGAAAGTTTTATTTAAGGTATTATTTAATAAAATGATTGGTCCAGAATTATTCTCGTATTCTTTTAAATAGGTACCGTTCTCGTTTGAACCCACCTATATATATATATATATATAGGGTGCGTTTCTTTTGCAAACCAAACAATTTGTACAAACTATGCAAACCAATCTTAACCGTTCATCAAGTCTAATAAATATATGATTTTATTATGTTTCCTAATTTAAAATCATGATTATAATGAATAAACTTAACATTTCCTAATTTAAAATCATGATTATAATGAATAAACTTAACATTTTCCATATATATCACAATCATTATTAATGAATCATAATCATTATCCATAAGTATATCTATTGTTTCCTAATATAGTGGTTTGCATAGTTTGTACAAATTGTTTGGTTTGCAAAAGAAACGCACCCTATATATATATATATATATATATATATATATATATATATATATATGGGCCTAATCAAATGAGACCCTATTAGATCGTGGTAACTATGAGATCCAATCTCATTCAATCATTTTAATTTATTTACTGTTTTTTATATATTAATTGTTGAAGGTATATTGGTAATTTGAATAATTTTTGTTTAATAAATAATTATTTTATTTTACAGATTTATATCAATCAAAATCAATCAAGATTACGTTTCCTAATATTACTCAACTAATTGATTTATCAAAATCAAACTTATTCAACATTCACGTTTCCAATTTCTTTTTGCAGGTTTGAAAAATTGATGGATAAAGAAGAAGTTGTTGGAGAAGAAAGACGATGTTAGAAAAAGGAGATCGCTGCTTGTGTTTGCCGAACTATTATGTGAGTATTATCAAAATGTATCACACTGTGATACATTTTGATATCACAGTATATTCCAAATAGTCAACACCTGTGTATCATCTTCAAGTTGTGCACCTTCAAATATTCATCTTCATTGTTGTTGGTTTGCCTTAGCAAGAATAGTCAACCCAAGATTATTCAACCAATCACAAGGTATCACCCTACATATACATACACGAAACCATATACAAGAAAATAATGGAAACCACAAAATAGTCGGTTCTCACAGTTACCATTGATTATGATTTTGTATGGTAATCACAATGTAACACAGTTGGTATCAATTATCATAGTGGTACCACAGTTGGTATTACCGTCTTATCATAATGGGTATCATATTTGTATGTTAATCACAGTGTAACACAATGTTAAACACAGTGTAACATAATGTTTTTTTAGTGCATCACAATAATAATCACAGTGTAACACAATGTTAATCACAGTGTAACCCAATGTTCTTTTAAAATTGTATCATCAAGGAGATCAGATTTTTACAAGATGATCATAGTGTATCACATCCCATTTGTTGTAACAAAATCCGTTTCCTTTTAAAATTGTAAGACCACAGTGTAACACGGTTTATTATATCATCAAGAAAATATGTATACAGTTTCAATATTTTGAGATTATTACAATTGATTCCATGCCATAATTATCGGAGCGTCCAAAATTAGATCACACTTAATTATAATATTTTTTTGACAAATTTACCCCCTTTTCCTAATTTAGTGGCATAAAATTCTTTTTTTAAGTATTATTTATATTAATTATTTTAGACCCTTGATTTATTAAATGGCTAGATGAGATTGGATCTCATGGTTACCACAAAATACTATGGTCTCCCATGAAAGGCCCCCTATATATATATATATATATATATATATATATATATATATATATATTTGAAGATGATTTGCAAACCACTTTCAATCAATCAAATAAAAAAGGTTTAATTAGCCGGTTTATTTTAATTAAAGGGCATGACTATCTTTGAAGTAATTAACGGATAAGTAGGTTTATTTACCATTTATTTATGGTAATTATCCATTTATTTAATTAATCATATTCATGAGGCAATTTGATTGTTTTTTATAACTGCTCAATATATATTTTAGGAGTATATATTTTTATTTTGATATTCAGTTTTTTCTAGTTTCAATATATATTTTAGATTTTTTTATAGTAACCATCATCAATTTACCTTGTGGTATATATATTGATTTTTTTTTTTTTTAATATTACGGTATTCAATTTTTTGATTTTTGCAATGAAACCATCACTATTTCATTACTTCAGTAATAAAACATACTGGTCTACAAAAAAAAATGAAACAGGAAATATGAAACATGAAACCAACTCTATTTTATTATTTTAGTAATAAAATATACCGACTTATAAAAAAACATGAAACCACCACTATTTCTTTTTTTGGTTTTTGTTACGACTTCATGAATGAAATTTAGATTTTTGTTCTGGTTTCATGAATGAAATTGAGTTGTGTACTCGGTTTCATATTTGGTTCGTGAATGAAATGGGGATTTATCTATATCTATATTATATTATAAAACACGGATAAAAAACTCTTAAATACAAATTATTAGGCACAATGTACCATCATTTTATGCAAGATTTTAAAAATCTCTTAATTTACAAGTATCAAAGCACAAGATACATATTAGTACTGCAGGCTTCTAACACCCACTAATTTGGTATGTGCAGGGTCTTCCTTTTATGCAGAACTTTCCATGTATCACTATTAATTAATATATTATATTTAATTATATTATTAAATATGTAATTGGTTATTTTTTCTTGATGTCATTAAAATATATGAGATAATCATTGAATTCTAACAAAATATTTAATTTTTTATATAAAAAACATTATATTATTAAGCCTAAATTAAACAAATTTATAAAAAAATAATTATCACTTTCTCAAAACCATCCAAAATCGTACTGTAAATTGACAAAAAAATAAAATGAAACATTACAATCGTAATGTATCTCGCTGCATTGCGCGAGTACGCTTCTAGCTAAAAAACTAAACGATAAAAATATCTAAAATATTTAATACCGAAAATACAAATTGTTAATACTGAAAATAAAAAATTAAAATTAAAACTGAAAATACAAATTGTTACAAAAAATATTGCATACCATTAATTAATACCGAAAATAAAAAATTAAAACCAAAAGCCAAAAATAAATATTGAAGAATTTATTTTTACTATTTTACCCTTTTCATTTCTAATTTAATTAAGACCTTTTTAATTTTTTTTCCTTAACATATATAGCCCCCTATTCATTTTTAACCATTTATCCATGAAATTAAAAGTGTAGATAGTTTGCAAAGTAGCAATTGGGTGGTTTGCAAATGAAACCACTTCTATGTTATGTAATTAACATAACATAATATATATTAATTAAAGTTTATTTATAACAAAAAATGTGAGGAAAATGAAAAAAAAAAGAATAATGGATTGTTTGTTATCAGCTTAATGAGTTTAATGAGACTCACAACTTATTCAGTTAGCTATAAATAACTGTTTGATACTGGCTTAATAATATAGAAAATGACTTATTCTTTAAACATCTAAGGGGGAACTTTAGGCAGAAATCTCATGTTTGGTTCATTTTGAGGAATGAGAATGAAAATGGGAATGAGAATATATGGGATTAGGAATAGGAATAAGGATTGGATTGATGTTGTTTGGTTAGTACTCATAAATCATAAGTGTTGCAATCTAGGATTTGTTTTTCGTCTCTGAAGAATCTAGGGTTTGTGTTCCATTTCTGTAGAATCAAGGGTTTGTGTTTCGTCTCTGTAGAATCAAGGGTTAGTACTCGTCATTCCCTTCTTCTTCTTCACCAGCATACCAACACCTCTGTCGCAGCCATCGTCTCCGTCTCCGGCGGCAATAAGGAAAAACAAAACGAGGGCTACCAGAGATTGAGGGCTACTAGAGATCGAGGGCTATCAGAGAATGAAAAAGAGAAGAAAAGGGCTACCAAAGAATGAAAAAGAGAAGAAAACGAGGGCTACCGAAGATCGAAAACATACCTGCACTGGAGATCAGAGAGATCGATTTGGAGAAGAGGAGGCGCCGATTGATAAAAACGGGAATGAATTTTTCATTCCTCCCAATTTCATCAGGATTGAAAAAATGGGCTTTAGTGGGAATGGGCTCATATCATTATATAAAACCAAACACACTATTTTATTATCAATCCCATTAACTACTCCTTAAACCCTCTAACCAAACACCCCCTAAGTTTCTTCCAAACGTGTCCCTCCCAATTAAAAACACACTCTTTCATATAAAAAAATCATCCCAAACAAAAATATTCCTAATCTATACAGAGAGATTAATCAACACAGACAACTTTATCCATACATGACTTCATGGAAAATCAACCAAACAACCCCTAAAATGGCCATCACTTAACGGTTGAAGTTAACATTCGTTAGTGGGAGAGACCAAGACCAAATATTTTTATATGGTACAAGGTTATTTGGCAATAGATAAAATTCTAAAGACCTAAACCCAAGAAAATCAACAAGTCATAGAGACCAAAAAATGCAATTTATTCGATTTTCAAAGTAACTTCGTATTTTTATATAATAGATACTAGTTGTGTACTCGCGCAATGCGGCGGGATGTAAGGTTTTCTACAAGAAGCATTTGTATCTTAAGTCAAAATCTTTCAAAATATCAATTGCTATTGAACATACAAATTCTAATCCATATTTTGTAAGTGAAAAACCACCTAGTGCATTCTTAAAGTTTAAATTAAAGATGAGTTCATAACAATTACCAGGATAGAAATGTAGATAAATAGTACCTTTAATTTTGTTTAAACTACAAAATTCAAAAAACCAAGTAGATGGACATTTTTTATAGTTATTTCCATTGTTTTCATCAAGAATGTTACCAGTGAGAAATATTGGTTGATAAGCTTGCAACACATTGTTTTCTACTAATAAAAAAAATTATGCAAGCAACATAGCTGCAACAACATCTATTTCATACATCCTCATTGGCTTATGGTACCATGTTAATAACATGGATGTTATAATTGTTTTTATTTGGAAAGAGATAAATAGTAATTTCTTATTAAAAACAATAATGGTCTAAACAGAGAAGAAAAGTGTATATAACTTCATATACCATTCTTTATAGCTTAGATACACTATAAATCCATACATGTCACGAGTATCACACATTGAGAAAGAAAATTCAAGTGCCATAAGCCCAATTCCCTTTGTTGTTGAACCAAAAAATGCACAAACTAACAATACACAATTCATAACTCAAAATCAGGGAGATGGTGTGTGTAAATATACACATACAAAAACTAAAAACACTTGAAATATGAACACACACGCATACAAACTATAAAGACTTGAATGGTCAGTGTTGTTGGTTTCAATCTCGATTTCCCTCACTTGTTGCTGCTTTTGAGCCCTCATCGACTGTCTTCCTTGGTTTGCTTTGTTGTTGTATGTGACTTAGAATCACAACCCTCTCACAGTTGTGATCTCTCGATCTCTCTTCCTCTATATCTCGTGACGGGATGTTTATATCCTCCAATAAAGCGACAACAACCTCTCAATCACCCCCCCTAAAAACGCAAAGTCGATCACCTTTTCTTTTTACAAACATTTGTCATAAATGTCACTGTGTGAGTCGCTAGAACAACCTCGATGCAAAATGCAGGGAAATGAAGCCCTTTATTATGGTAAAAGTAAAAGATTATCGAGGATGAGGAATTTTTTTTATTTATTTATATAACATAGGCATATCCATTGGGATCGACTTTGATAGCTTCATTTGATAACTTTAAAAAATATTTCTATAAACGTGAAACATAAAATCGATAGAAACACCTTATATCCTGCTGTATCCATATTTATCCATCTGTATCCATCTGTAAATTGATCCGTTTTTAACGTAAATGAGTCCATCATACAAAATGCACATATATAATTTTGATTTAAAAAATAAAATATAAACTAAAAATGAAAAATATATTGAGAAAAAACCATAGTAGTACTTACCCGCATGTAGTATGTCCTTTCTTGTATAGATGGTAAATCTACCAAATCGGAACAAAGGCGATATAGACTAAACAGTACACATTTCGGGTATTTTGTGGCTTGAAACAAAAAAGACGAACAAGTTGACATACTATTTATTGTAAAAATTCCATTCCCATGTCCAACCAGTAATTAGTATTCAAGTACACAACACTACCAAATTAATTATTTGCAATAAAAACAAAACAATGTCCAGAAACCCATAAAAACCACAAATGAGTATTTTACCGAAAGAAAGGCAAAAACTAAGGAATGTTAAACATAAAAATGGGTAGCTTACAGAAAGAAAGGCATGAACTAAGGATTCTTAAACACGAAAAAACAATTGAAGATCAGCCCCAAACACTTAGAAATACAAGAATTGTTGTTGGTAATATCACAACATAAAATAGTTTTTAGAAACTCAAATTTTCACATAAGGCATTGTTGCAATACATTAATTAATTTGGAAAGTCGCACACTTAAAAAAAATGACATTTGGTAGGTTGACCTTTTGCAAATCTGCATGTTGTTTTGGTCTCGAAAGCATAATCTGGTTATAAACTGAAAGTTGAACATTGTGAGAAAGGAATTATCACCCAAAATAGTTTTGCAAAACATGGTTGATTTCATTATCATACTAAAAACACAACATTGTTTACACTAAAGAAAAATAAACACAAGACATAATATGTAATTGTTACGTTGACAATGTTAGCAAATAAAACGATACATACTTCACATTAAGGTTGAAAATTTTGCAGAAAATGAAGAGAATGCTTGCATTTATTATTTGCATCTATTCCAATGTAACCCTCTTCATATGATCAGTAAAATATGTAAAAAGACATGGGACTCAAGAACAACAACAAAAAAACTTCTCATTTCCCTACGATGCGAAAGGTTAACTTACATCTGAAAATACCAACTTTTCTGCAACATCATTTGTTTCTCAAAACAATGAGTTAGCTGCCAAGGGAATTTCAGAACTGAGACAGGAAATGTAGTCACATTAGTATCTTGTCTGAAGCTGACCATTGCACCTTTCCTTCCCCTTGTACCTCTCTGTAACACCCGTAATTTTCGGTAAGTATAAGGGCACCCAGGCGTTTCTGTACCTTGTGCTGGGTGGGATTCATGTTGGAAAAACACTATTAAAAGTTCCAAAGAGTGTCGAGGGCCTTAGTGTCGAAAAAGATCGGATTTTCGGGCTTTGGGGAGTATGGGCGAAAGTGAAAGCGAAAGTGACATGTGTCACAATTGCGTGTCACTCTCGCGGAGGGCATTATTGCCCGCGGTACACTCTCAGTGAGAGTGCCAGCGAAAGTGACACATGTCACTTTCGCGGGGAACTATCGTGAGCGGCCCCAGACTTGTTTAAAACATGAAATTTCAGCCCCATGTCATTTGTTACTCTCCCAACTCGTTTTCTCCCTATCTCTAAACGAAACCTTTTCTCTCAAGATCGATTTTGAAGCATCCAAGACCTCCATTTTGAAGATCTAAAGTGATTCTTCACCTCTTGACCAAGTCTTGGAATCAAGTTGGGATTCTTTACCTCATCACCCATCTTTAACTAGGGATTTAAAGTTTTATCAATCTCTCCAAACCCTTTTCCCATTCTTTTGGATGATTTGGAATTTGACGTCATAGTGGTGCCCTAGCAGAGGGTTGTTGATGGATTCAAACTTTGGTAAAGGTAATATTCTCTTCTATTCATCTATGGAAATTAGGGTTTTGGGATAAGATGAGATCTTCATGCAAAATGTTTGGGAAATGATTCTAATAGATTGAATATGGATATTTATGGTTGGCACTTGTGGATCTAGGTTTTTGGAAGATTTGCTTATGGATTCAAATTTCTTCAAGAAGGCTCAAGTTGGGGTAAAATCTAGATTTGGCCTAAATCTAGCAAGGTGAGTTCAAGTTGAATTGTGAAAACGGTGTACATGCCAAAATGTTTATTTTAAAGTGTTTTGTGTTTTACATGAAATTTGTTAACTTCTGGTAAGTTTTTGGTTATTTTGAAGTGTTCAACTTTATAAACTTATATAACAAACATTCTTGGGTATTTTGATAAATCAATAATGTAGACATGTGTCCTTGACAATTATATATAAATGGAGTTTATTGGACGTAATTGTCGTTTTTGGGTACTTGATCTTATATAGCCATTTGGGAAAATGCATATCATTGTGTCATAAGGTATTTTGGAAATAAGGGTATGAGTTCATTTGGAAAAGGGTTTGCCTCAACCAACTTTGTGTTTTGGATTAATTAAACTTTTAGTCGTTGGGTTTCATGATCGTTGGTTAAAAATGTTTTATTGTTTACACCGACATTTATTGTACGATAAAGCAATCTTTGTTGAGCTCTGGCTCGGTTTGATTAAAATGAGTCTTCAGAATATTTGTTTAATCTTGGTAGCTCATTAAGGAGCCTTGGTCGTATGGTGTACCTAGTTGCACCTTATTTGGGAATTACATGTTTTGAGTGCGTTGTCATTCTTTTGAATCATGTAACGTTTTGACTGTAATGCATTGGATCCATAGGCATAGAGGTCGGTTTATCATGTAAATGCGGGATGAGGTCCCCGAGTTGTAATTTGGAAATAGGCATTGCTGATACGATGTAAGTTTCCAAATGAACAAGCGTGTCAAGGATGGTGAGGTCCCAAGGTAGAGATCCATGAATAGGGTTGAACTTGGTGATTCTGTGGAACTAAAGATCCATGAATAGGGTTGATGTTCCAACAGCTAAAGATCCATGAATAGGGTTGATGCCTATGATGACTAAAGATCCATGAATAGGGTTGATGTCTACCTTGACTAAAGATCCATGAATAGGGTTGATGTCAATGGTTGCCCATCCTTGAAGTTATGCTTATAACATAGATACGTGGCTTATCTTTATGTGCCGCCACATTCGATGGAATCGGGTCTTCCCCGTCACCGAAAGGTGTTATTTTGGGTATTGTATTTTGGTATCCATGTTTTCGATGACATTTTATATGTATGGGTTTTATCCATGATTTTTATGAGTTGGGTAATATGTTCCACCCGTGTTTGGGTGTTTCGGGAAATAAGTTTTATCTACGTTTTTATAAATTGGGAGTTCAATTTCTATTTAATGCTTTGAGTGAGTTTTGGGTTGAATTTACTCTACGAAATAATATTTTATGTTGGGGTATTCGTCTTTAAAATGTGCATATCTGGAAAATGAGTCGTCTCATATTAAAGTTAATCATTTTGGAAAATTATGGTTTAAATGATAATCTTTATTGTTAACATTAAGTATTCATATATGTTGAAAACTATTGAACTCATTAGGCGTTAGCCTAACCTTTTTATTTGTCGGCATGTGCATCAGGTTTCGGATGAGGGGACAGGGTTCTAGCATTTCTGTGAAGTAATGAGTGCTAGATGGTCGTGCAAGAGTGAGTGGCTTGGTGAAGTCTTCCGCACTTATATTGGAGATAGCGACTGGTATTAGGTTATAGTAGCACCCGACTTTAGTTAGTCTTTATTTAAGACTTTAATTATTTGTTGATGGTTCAACCTAGAAATGTATTTCAATAATGGACTTGTAGTAAGAGATTTTATTATCCTTTAAGGTATTATTGCAAATTTTAAATTAGTCGCTCTTTCCAGATTTGAGGGTGATACAAGTTGGTATCAGAGCTTAAGTTTGAGAGAATTAGGTATTGATTTTTGGATGCCTAGACTCAAACTAGCGTTCGTTTAGGTAATTGAAAATGAAATTTCACATTAGGTACCTTAAGATACGATATTTTGGAATTGACCGAGTCGCTAGAAACGGGAAACTTGTCGAGGATCGGATGATCATGTACTGTACGTTCATAATGGCACCTGGCCAGTGTTATGATGATACTACGTGCTACGTGTGTCTACTTGAACTGCCTTGTTATGGTGACCGTTGGGGTAATGAGGAAGTTTCTAGGCGAGTATTCGAAAGAAGAGTTGATGTTTATAGCATTGTCATATTGGAATGATGGTTAAGCATGTCAGATGCAATTAGTTGACCATTTTGGGTCGAAGTCATTGGTTGAATTAGAACCATAAGCTTATTGAATTGACTCTATTTCAAGGAGAAATCATAAGTTGACCAAATTAGGGTGATTGCTGTCTTAAGATGTTTGATGCTTCTGGATGACAATAGTATGACGGGAAATTGAGAATCGTAGTCCTAAGATGTTGAGTGCTGACCAAATTCATGCACGAACTTTATTTCTAGATAAGTTTGCATAAATTGTTTCTCATGTTTTCAAAGTATAAATTGAGTTATGTTACGAAGTCTTGATAAAACACTTAGCACTCAGCATATTTTAAACCGTAAGCTTAAACGTGCATGATTGTGGCACGTGGTTACAAATATTTTATTGAAAATCTCTTCATCCCCGTTTCGTGTCAAACACTATTTACGGATCTTGTAATATCCGTGTTTTAATATTATTTGGGGTATTGGGCAAGTAACTGTGGAATTTTTGACCTTGACATTGGATCTCCTCCACCTATGTTAAGGTTTTAAAGGAAGAGTTGTTCCCATGTTTTTGAGTCGGAATTTTCTTGGGAATTTTGGTCTGTACGAGTCGTGTTGAATTTTATGGAATATTGTTTTGCGACGTTTTGGGCGCGTGAGTGTACTTCGAAATGCATGGGTTTTAATTTTATTGTGTGTAAATTTACGAGCTCATTGGACGTCGTGTCTCATGAAAGTTTTGTTGAAAAGGGTCACTTATTCGTACGTTGTGGTTTTAGAATTTTAACATTTTTAGACTTATTGTCGTCTTATGCTGTTTATGTTGGGAAATGAAAATTTTGACACCGCTTGATTTTAGCGTTAATGAGTTTTATGAAAATTCAGTTGGGTTTTATGGCGTCTTATCGTACGACTTTTTGCATCGCGGAGATAAATTTTGGAACGTGTGTACATGCATTACCGTGTGCGTTAATTTATGGACTTTGTTAATAGATGTCATCCCATATGTTATTTTGGGGAAGTTTCAATATAATGTGATTTATCTTTGGACTTTATACAAGTGTTAATAGTTGTATATTATCCGTATTTGGATTAAATTATGTTGTTGGTGTGAGCAAACGTAAAAAAGATTTATGTTGTTTCAGATAGAACTTTTGCTCAGAACATGTTTTAGTTGTTGATTTTACTGTTAGGAATCTTCCGCAATGCCTTAAATGAATTATCAGTATTCGTGTTGTTGTACTTACTATTTTGGTCAAGTGTGTTTCATCTGTGCTGCTCAAAGTTTTAAACTCGATTTAAAATTTATTTACATTCCAATCGTGTTGCTAAATTTGGGGAAATAAACGGACGTAAATGGGTCTTGTTGGGGATTTTATCCTTCGACGTTTTGTGTTTTAAAAGGAGAAGATTTTAAAGTTGAAATTGTGAATTTCTCTTTTGGAGTGGACAAACAGTTTGTTGCACAGTTATAGTGCGGAAAATTATTTTTCATATACATAGTATAAATTGATGCATACTAGGACCATGGTAGTCCGTTTGAAAATTTTGTTGCGCATCTTTTGTTACCGTTTTTATTAACGTAAGTACTGATCAAATGAGTTTTGGAAATGGTTTTATATGCGTAGTGTTGGTGATCAGTTTTGAAACCTATCGAATGAATGGTAGTGTATTTTACTGCACGATTAATTGTTATAAAACTTATGTATTTGTCTATTTGAAAGTTTTATAAATTTCAAATTGGCATACTGGTTGAAAAACCCTGAACTCATTAAGGCTATAGATTTAAAACCCCTATCCTGAAAGGAGTTGCAATTAAGGGACTAGAGGAGTCCTTGGGATTTGAAGCGTCGGATGATCCGACTTGTGATCAACCTTGAATTGGTCAACCTTGAATTTGGGTTTCGGATTTTGAATCGGGTCATGCATGAATAATTGAGGTATTAGATTTATGCTTTCTCCCATTTAATTAAGAGGTGATCTTTCTGCTTCGATAAATCTTCGGGTTAAGGCTTTGTGTGGTTAATTGCTTATGGTTGGATATGGGTTGTTGGGTTGATCGTTCGACATCATGCATGTGTTGGGGGATGTGCTATCGGGGCAAGTCTTCAGGATTAAATGGAATGTTGTGGTTCGTTTGTTAGAGATGTAAGATTAGGAATTTTAGTGTCATGTTAGGTGTTAACTGTAATTTGGCAATGCAAATCCGGAATGAAATGTTTGCCGGTGTACCTATGTTTTCAGTACGACCATCTTAATTTTAGACGTCGACTTGTTATTTTGAGGTTAATAAATCTTTGTAATGTTTGGAAGTTTCCCGTTGGATTATGAGGAATGTTAGTCTCACGGTGGTGGAATTTAAGGAAAGATTAGATGTTGGTAATTAAGTATCGATGTGTATAAGCTTCCCTGATATGGTAAATATTTTATTGATGGAATGTTTAAGGTTGGGAGTAGATCGGGGTTGAGTGATAGTCGGATCTACTTCAACCAGTTACCCAGATAGCGTATTGGTACGCCTCGGAAGGACGGCCTTGGGGCATTAAAATTTTAGAGGGTTCCATGGAGGTTGATGTCGAACTTTGGTTTGGATCCAGAAGTATGTTGAGCTGAGGTGAATTGGCCGGTGTGAAGTGGAGGTCACAAACTACTCTGGAAGTAGTAAGTGTCACCCAAGGTTGAGAGACAACCGTAGTCTTGTGAGTAAAGACTACTTTAGTGAGTTAAGTGTTCACTCGGACATAAGTGTAACGTGCCCAAGTGGACGACTGTCGTGAGTATCAGCATAAGGATTATGGTAGTGGTTCTGGAATATGGATTAAGGACAATCTATCCTGTGGGCAACGTTTTGTTGAAATCTAGATTTCGAGGACGAAATCTCTTTTAAGGTTGGGAGGATTGTAACACCCGTAATTTTCGGTAAGGGCACCCAGGCGTTTCTGTACCTTGTGTTTGGTGGGATTCATGTTGGGAAAACACTATTAAAAGTTCCAAAGAGTGTCGAGGGCCTTAGTGTCGAAAAAGATCGGATTTTCGGGCTTCGGGGAGTCTTGGCGAAAGTGACAGCGAAAGTGACACGTGTCATAATCGCGTGCACTCTCGCGGAGGGTATTATTGCCCGCGGTACACTCTCAGTGAGAGTGCCAGCGAAAGTGACACATGTCACTTTCGCGGGGCACTATCGCGAGCGGCCCCAGACTCGTTTAAAACATGAAATTTCAGCCCCATTTCATTTGTTACACTCCCAACTCGTTTTCTCCCTATCTCTAAACGAAACCTTTTCTCTCAAGATCGATTTTGAAGCATCCAAGACCTCCATTTTGAAGATCTAAAGTGATTCTTCACCTCTTGACCAAGTCTTGGAATCAAGTTGGGATTCTTTACCTCATCACCTATCTTTAACTAGGGATTTAAAGTTTTATCAATCTCTCCAAACCCTTTTCCCATTCTTTTGGATGATTTAGAATTTGACGTCATAGTGGTGACCTAGAAGAGGGTTGTTGATGGATTCAAACTTTGGTAAAGGTAATATTCTCTTCTATTCATCTATGGAAAATTGGGTTTTGGAATAAGATAAGATCTTCAAGTAAAATGTTTGGGAAATGATTCTAATAGATTGAATATGGATATTTATGGTTGGCACTTGTGGATCTAGGTTTTTGGAAGATTTGCTTATGGATTCAAATTTCTTCAAGAAGGCTCAAGTTGGGGTAAAATCTAGATTTGACCTAAATCTAGCAAGGTGAGTTCAAGTTGAATTGTGAAAACGGTGTACATGCCAAAATGTTTATTTTAAAGTGTTTTGTGTTTTACATGAAATTTGTTAACTTCTGATAAGTTTTGGTTATTTTGAAGTGTTCAACTTTATAAACTTATATAACAAACATTCTTGGGTATTTTGATAAATCAATAATGTAGACATGTGTCCTTGACAATTTTATATAAATGGAGTTTATTGGACGTAATTGTCGTTTTTGGGTACTTGATCTTATATAATCGTTTGGGAAAATGCATATCATTGTGTCATAAGGTATTTTGGAAATAAGGGTATGAGTTCATTTGGAAAAGGGTTTGCCTCAACCAACTTTGTGTTTTGGATTAATCAAACTTTTAGTCGTTGGGTTGCATGACCTTTGGTTAAAAATGTTTTATTGTTTACACTGACATTTATTATACAATAAAGCAATCTTTGTTGAGCTCTGACTCGGTTTGATTAAAATGAGTCTTCGGAACATTTGTTCAATCTTGGTAGCTCATTAAGGAGCATTGGTCGTATGGTGTACCTAGTTGCACCTTATTTGGGAATTACATGTTTTGAGTGTGTTGTCATTTTTTTGAGTCATGTAACGTTTTGACCGTAATGCATTGGATCCATAGGCATAGAGGTCGGTTTATCATGTAAATGCGGGATGAGGTCCCCGAGTTGTAATTTTGAAATAGGCATTGCTGATACAATGTAAGTTTCCAAATGCACAAGCGTGTCAAGGATGGTGAGGTCCCAAGGTAGAGATCCATGAATAGGGTTGAACTTGGTGATTCTGTGGAACTAAAGATCCATGAATAGGGTTGATGTTCCAACAGCTAAAGATCCATGAATAGGGTTGATGCCTATGATGACTAAAGATCCATGAATAGGTTTGATGTCTACCTTGACTAAAGATCCATGAATAGGGTTGATGTCAATGGTTGCCCATCCTTGAAGTTATGCTTATAACATAGATACGTGGCTTATCTTTATGTGCCGCCACATTCGATGGAATCAGGTCTTCCCCGTCACCGAAAGGTGTTATTTTGGGTATTGTATTTTGGTATCCATGTTTTCGATGACATTTTATATGTATGGGTTTTATCCATGATTTTTATGAGTTGGGTAATATGTTCCACCCGTGTTTGGGTGTTTCGGGAAATAAGTTTTATCTACGTTTTTATAAATTGGGAGTTCAATTTCTATTTAATGCTTTGAGTGAGTTTTGGGTTGAATTTACTCTACGAAATAATATTTTATGTTGGGGTATTCGTCTTTAAAATTTGCATATCTGGAAAATGAGTCGTCTCATATTAAAGTTAATCATTTTGGAAAATTATGGTTTAAATGATAATCTTTACTGTTAACATTAAGTATTCATATATGTTGAAAACTTTTGAACTCACTAGGCGTTAGCCTAACCTTTTTATTTGTCGGCATGTGCATCAGGTTTCAGATGAGGGGACAGGGTTCTAGCATTTCTGTGAAGTAATGAGTGTTAGATGGTCGTGCAAGAGTGAGTGGCTTGGTGAAGTCTTCCGCACTTATATTGGAGATAGCGACTGGTATTCGGTTATAGTAGCACCCGACTTTAGTTAGTCTTTATTTAAGACTTTAATTATTTGTTGATGGTTCAACCTAGAAATGTATTTCAATTATGGACTTGTAGTAAGATATTTTATTATCTTTTAAGGTATTATTATCTTTCTAGATTTTAGGGTGTTACACTCTCCTTGGTTGATTTTAACAAAAAAAAGTACAGGGGAGGAAATACAAATGAAGAATCCAACTTAACAAACATACTTTAAAAACCTCACCATATATATATATATATGTATGTATATATATATATATATCAATGCATACACTTTGGGCTTACTGTTGAAAAAAGGAAGTCAAGTAAATCGTAGTTAGCATTTTAACATGTACTTTGTTACCTTTGACATTGAAATGAAACAACACCAAATCCCCAGGAGCGCCTTCTTTTCTGATTCCACATAACGGCTGTATCAGGGATAAAAAAAATATCAATTATTCTATGGATAACGCTAATTGATCATATATGGGAAAATATTTCAATGGTTATTTAAAATCAGAACAACAAAATGTATGTTAAGGCACTTAAAAACCACAACAACAAATATAAGATCTTGTTGGTACTAATAGAAAAGATTGAATTATCATTGAAAAAAAAATCCAAATGTTATTTAACAAAGAAGTGAAAGTTAAACATGCATCGAAAACCCGGATAAATATATTAACAAGGGTGTCAAATATGAAAATGCTTGCTACAACGATTCAAAAAACTTATCAATAAGCATGAGTAAAATACCATATTGACAGCTAAATGAATGGTTTTCAGCTAAAACAACCATCATACCAAAGCCTGCAAAAGTACTGAATGAATGCAAACAATTGTATTTTAAGGTCCAAAAGCAAACGGTCAACACATGAAACTGTGAAGAATAAACAAAATCAAATATCATCTCTGTGAAATGAATAAACATGCTGCAGAATCAACAACTTTTTACATTTAATGAAAAAACATTATCATTAATCTTCTCTAAAATCTAAACAAAACCTTATAATTTTAGGCATTTCCTTTCAAATATGGTTAAAGAACAGGAAAAGAAAACCACGAATATCAAATCGAATGGAAGCTCCACATTTGTTTTCCTTGCACACCTAAAATTGGGCAATGAATCCCTAACCGCTTTGTTCCCTGTACTTTTGTTACAAAATTGCAGACAAAACAAATTAAACAAAAAAGTTTTCATGAAAAACGAAATAGTTTTTCTTTTTCCAAATTTCTTGTTTGGATAAAAACCATATAAAATATACAGAACATATGTTTCTTCCTGGACAATTTCTATGGATAACTAACTGGATTAATGGATTACACAATGCCATGAAAACATGTCGATATGTACATTTGCAATGTGATTGAAACCATGACACACATAATGTACTTATAAACAATCTGACGCCTAATCAACCGAATCTATATGGCATACAAAGAAAATGGGCATGTTTTAACCATGTATCTCAATCGTGTTATTGTCGTATATTAAGTATTAACTGAATCGTAAAATAACTATTAGGGATGAAAAAGTAAAATCAGAAAAGTATTGAAAGAAACTACCTTTAAAACAACTTCCATGGCATCAGATATAAAACCCAACCATCCACCGGACTTCTGCACCGTCGAAGTAGCCGAGTCGCCGGAAGCAGAAGTAGTAGAGTCAACAGCAACAACTGCATCAGCTAAAGTATTCATAAGGCTCTCGGCACAACTAGTGATTGCGGCAAAATCAACTGATACGCCATCGAATGAAGAAATTGGAGGTAGAAATTGATGTAACAATGGGATTTGCGGGAGAGACGATATCTGCATATAAGAACAGAATGCAGTAGTTTCAGGGTGAAAAGGATACATAGATCATTACCGGTGGTTTCAGGGTAAAGGTCACCGATATAGAACGCATATCGGTGTTTAGTAGGTGGTGGTGGTAGCAGCGACAGTCGGCATAAATCAAAAGGCAGAATCATCATTCGAGAAAATCATCAAAAACACGAAGGAAAGAAACATCTCGTTTCAAAGCAAATTAAAGAGAGGGATGACCAAGTTCATACGATAGAGAGAGATTTTGAAATTTAAAATTTGAATATGGAAATGGGGAAGGGATACAATGAGATTTTAGAGAAACAAAGCCACCTCGGGAACATGAATAGTTGCATTGGTAGTAGGATAAAGTTTTTTTTAAAAGAAAGTAGGATAATAATTCTATGCAGTAAATGATGGTACTCAGGGCTTTATGAGTTGTTTTTAAGACTTTAAGACTTGTATGCATTAGAAGATGGTACCTAAAGCTTTATGAGTTGTGTTTAAGACTTTAAGACTTTTAAAGAATTTGCTTTATGAGGTAGTATATAGATTAGGGGTGTTCACTGTTCGGTTCAATTCGTTTAGTAGGGAAAATGTGAATCGAACCGCATGAGGCGGATACCTGACTACCCGAACCACCTGCTCCCTCCCCGTGTCCACTAACGCTCCTGTAGAGCCAAGAGAAGGAGAAACGCAGCTGAAGCAAAACCGAATCGTAGATTGAACCGAACCGAAAAAGGCGGTTACCCGTGATTCGGTTCACGGTTACCCAAATTTATAAAAAATATCATTTACGATATATAAATGGTACCGAATATAACGTATAAAACTATGTTGGGTCTGAAATGTGCTAAGGATGGATACTACTTCTAAGTCTTGTTGGTTACTACTGTTGAAGACTTTAGTACTGCTACTCAAAGGTATTACTACTGCTTGTAGGATTACTACTGCTAGAGGTATTAATACTGCTTGAAAGTTAATACTGCTAGTAGTTAGTACTGCTTGAAGAATTACTACTCCAAGATGGTTAGTACTGCTGAGGATGAAGATTAAGGCTGCTTATGAAGATAAAGATGGATTGATTTCTTGATGCGAAAGACTAGGAGTTGGAGATAATGTTTAAGATAATTATGGACTGGATGCTGAAGATCAATATTATTTTCATATTTATCTTGTAATCTGTTTTGCATATATATAGTTTAGAAGTCTTAGCATAGAGATAATAGTTTTTGATAGAAGATATAGAATACGTTTTTGTTCTAGAGAGAATTAGCCTCAAGGTTCTTTGTAGTCCTTTCAATAGAGAAGTATTGAACGTCTGTTGAGTCTGTTCAACAGATTGAGGCTGTGGTTGTAATCATTAAGTTAATTCAATATAACTTGTGATTTGATCCATATACTGTTCTATTGATTTACTATTAAAGTGTTATTCCGCAAACTTCTTTACCATAGCTTCTGAGTGTTTAATTAAATTCTTGTTTAGAATTTCGATCTTGACAAACTATTACACAACAACTAAATAAAAATAATCAAAGCACCACAAATTAAAATAAGTTTAATTGTTTAAAAACATCAATTTTTCGGTTAATGTCACTCCTTCACGACTTCATACCTTCCAAAATTAATCATCCACTATAATACTTGACACCAAAATCTAAAAGACTTTTGCTCATTTAACTTTGGATTAATAAATAATAATAATTTCAACTAATAAATATTATATACATTAAATCCGGTCGGTCTGGGTACTCGCAGTTACCCAAAATTCAAAACAGAAACCGACCTGTGAAACCCGGTTTTTTGGATTTTCAGATTTTTCGGTTATCGGTTTTTCCGGTTTCGAAAAACGGATCGTTTCCGTTTCTCGGTTTTTCGTATTTTTTTAACTCCCCTAATAAATATATGTTAAAAGGGCATTTTGGTGAATTGGAAAAGGTCTTTCCCAATTCCCACTTCCCAGCGTGGTTAAATAGCGATTGTTGTTGATTTTTCGTCGTTGCAGGAAATCTCTCACAAGCTACGATGGTTTGCGACAAGTGTAAGTTCTCTCTTTTGATTCGTAGTCTTTTACTTTATTCTTCAAGCAATAAATTTGAGTGTGTTTGTAGTGTAAACATTCAATTTGGTGTTAAAGAATTCTCTTAGGGTTTGTAATGATTGTGGCTGAATTGAAATACTAGGTGAGAAGAAATTGTCGAAAGTGATCGTACCAGATAAGTGGAAAGAAGGAGCAAGCAACACCACTGAAGGCGGTGGCCGTAAGATCAATGAAAACAAACTTCTCTCCAAGAAAAACAGGTTATTTTTTCCTTCTTTTTTTCATGATTCCAGAAAACCTAGAAGATCTTTATTCATAATTACTTAAAAGTTTCAACCAAAAACTTAGGGGTTCCTATTTAGAACATCAAGTTCTATTTCAAGAACAGGGGGGAGAAGGAGGGTAAGTTGATCTAGGGCAGTAATCAGGTAGGTTGTGACTTATAGGTATGGGTGATCCATGGGAGTGTTGGGTAGGTACAATCATCAGATTCCATAACCTGGTATCTTTGAATTATTGGAATTTAACATTGATGATTATGCCTTTATTATAAAAATTTTGTACCGGTCAACTTTATGAAAACCTGGTTAATTTTATGAAAACATGAATTCATCTCGCAAAGGATATGCTTGTTTGGATTTGGAGTAGGGAGGATTTTGAATGAATGCTGAATTTAACATGGGGAAAATTAGTGAAAAGGGCGTTAACTGATTGGAAGACGACTACTGAATTGGCCGTAGATAGGAGAAGATTCTGGTTGATGAATTTATTATTTATATAGCTTTGTCTATTTCCTCTTCTTAGAGCTACAATAGTTGCATGTCACAACACTTTCGGGCTGCTTCCTTTTCACTTTCGGCACATGCATGAATAAAAGGTCCTTTCTTCTCGTAATCTTTTAGAGTTTATTGAGATAAAGAATAACATTATGAAAATTTGGACTTTATTCAAGGATATTGGTTTGTCAAATCTTTCGAAAGAAATCAATTCTTGTTCTATAATTCTGATTGTATTTTCATTTGAATCATGGAGTCTCCCTGAAGTAAATTGATATAGATGTCTAATCCACAACCATAAATACCATTACAACCTCCACAGGAACCTCATATTTATTGAAACTAACTGGCACCAAAAGGGATGAAACCATCTTGCAATTATGATATTATTGAATATATGTATCAAAGCTTCTAGCAAACATGTGCATAACTATAGTTGGGATTTTGTTGCTTGGGGATGATTAGTTTATAAAGTAGGAGATTAGTAACTGCATGTGGCCACAATATCATACGAGAGGCTTATTGATGCAGTTTAAACAATCCAACACATCTTCTCTTTCAAAGTTTGATCGTGGGTAGCCCTCCAATACCTGAATCTCCTCCCCATATACGGCCTCTCTCTAGGGCTTCCTATCTCATCTTCCCAAAATCGTTTCTCTCCATACATGTTGTCTCTATCTCCTCCATGAGGGACTTTGCTGTTGATGCCTCCGTGCCATTGCCACCATCCGTACTCCCACAGACGCCATGGTTGGTTTCCCCTGTGTTTGAACCCCATCCTGATGCTGCCTTACCTGTTAAAGCCACCATCGCTGCCCTTGCGATCTCCATAACTGCTGTCTTTGCGGTCCCGTGATATACATAATTGCCACTGCTGCTGCAACCTCTACCCCTGGTCTTGTTGCCTACTGCCTAGTGTTTCTTCCTCCCCTCATTGGATTTCGATTTGCCATAGTTTTTCAACCTCATTATCGTCCCTGATTACGACTCTTGTTCCCTTGTCTTTTTTGGTTCTGCTTGCCGGCATGCTGGTGACTCCTGCGAACTCCATCGTGTCTCTACCTTCCACTGTTGGCCCCCCTGTAGCAATCTGACTTTGAGTTCTGATATTTTTTTGCAGAAGTTGTTAAATTGAAGTGAATTTCTGGTCCGCACCAGCAAATTGGTCCAATTTCGAGTCCCGTCTTTTCTTCTAATTCTTCTACTTTTTTGCTGCCATCGTTCCAGGAACGACACCACTCTGTTACCAAATTTGATAGAATCCGGAAGATAAATTGAATGAAAACAATGATAATCGACAAAACTCGCTTACTTTTGAGAGGTAATGTGACATCCCTGCCAATCGTATCAGATATTATCCGCTTTATCCACACTTGGACTCACGGTTTAAAAACACACCCCATAGAGGAGGTATCCAGTCCATTAGCAACCTTTGTTCCCCTCCCCAACTTATGTAGGATCTTACAATTCACCCCCCTTGGGAGACCAGCGTCCTTGCTGACACACTTGTCTGGTTCCTGGCACTGATACCATTTGTAACATCCCAGGCCAACCGTACCAAATATTGTCGGCTTTGTCTACACCTGGACTCACAGTTTTAAAACGCGTCTTATAGAGGAGGTATCCAATCTTTTATAAGGCAATCTTTGTTTTTCTCCCCAACCGATGTAAAAAAAGGGTAGACGCCACCCTATGAGGCACCCCACCCCCACCGCACTGGTCCCACGGTCATCATGATGGAGGTAAATCAGCGCATGCATCCCATTGGCAGAGGAGCGGTGCCCAGGCTTAAACCCAGGACCTCATACATATGGATTACACCCACACCTCTACCAAATATATATATATAGGGAGAGGTTCATTTGAGAAATGGTAAATATATGAGAAATAAAGAAGTAATCTTAGCGATTCATCTGGCCAACATTTGCGGCTTTGACCGCGAAGCACCGGATAATTCCTTGCGTGGTCTATAGAAGGTAGAGGGGTAATTTCGTAAAATACACGGGATGAGTTCATATATGAATCTGTATGAATCACAAAGATTCATATATGAATCTGTTAATTAGTTCAACTGATTCATATATGAATCTTTGTGATTCATACAGAATCAGTTAATTGGTTCATATATGAATCTGTTAGTTAGTTCAACTGATTCATATATGAATCACAAAGGTTCATATATGAATCAGTTAAAAGAGTTCAGATGTGAATTGCACTGTGAATTGCACCGGTTCATATATGAACATATAGTTCATATGTGAATTATACAGGTTCATATATGAACACAACCCATGTATTTTGTAAAAATTACGAAAGTGTCCTTCTATTTTTGGAAGAGCCGCAACTTTTGACCAGTTAAAGCCGCAACTTTTGACCAGTCAAATCCGATCTTGACCGTGTGAATGGCTAGGATTACTTCTCTATTTCTCATATATTTACCATTTCTCAAATGAACCTAAGACTATCTATATATATATATATATGCCAAGCTCCGAAGCCCAATCCAAGTCCGTTATATGGGCTTTTGTCCAATTTAACTGACGTAGGATACTAGGATCTCACGGGTAAGTTTCTCTCCATGCTGAGTAAATTCTCAATTAAATTAAGCACAAATAAACGTCATCTCCTAATGCCTAATCTAAGTTATACTAGTAAATTCTCTATCAAACATACACGGGTCTTAACACATTTTTATTTTCACTTTGACTGAACTCGGATACATTTTTAGTGTAATTGCTAAAATGTGATCATATGTATAGTTTTGTTATTTGTATTTCATTGCATAATTACTTATTTTAATTGTTGGTCTGTAGATGGTCACCATTAGGAACAACCAAGTGCATCATCTGCAAGCAGCAAGTACACCAAAATGGCAAGTACTGCCATACATGTGCCTACTCAAAAGGTACATCCCAATCCAGACCTTACCCTCTGTGTGAGATATATATATATATATATATATATATATATATTGTGTTCGTTTGATTTGGGTTGGTTTAATTTTCCTAGTTCCGTCCATTGATCATGTTTCAAGTTCTGTAATAACATTGTGGTGTAATGGTTGTGGGTGCAGGAGTTTGTGCAATGTGCGGTAAACAAGTTCTCGACACCAAGTACTACAAGCAAAGCAATGTGTAATAAACGGAAACCTTGATAACCTCAAACTCTTGCTTTCTGTTTTCTCTGTGGATCGATCGTCGTTCTTTCTTCTTTTCTTGCCCATTAGGATTAATTGTAATGTGACCTCCATGTTAACAACACTCTTCCTGTTTATATGGTTTCATGTTGATAATTAGAATGCTGCATAAGCAATGAATTTGATTTGGCTTTCTAGATTTGAGATATGAATGAATATAAGGGGGCGTTTGGTTCGTCGGATTTCGACGGAATCTGATGGAATTGGAATGGTCAATTCTGTTGATCGAATTCCATTCCGACGTTTGGTTACCCATGGAATGGAATCGAAATCCAAGGATTCCCTCAAATGTCAAAAATACCCTCATTAAAACTTAAAAACAAAACCCTAGTCGCACCTTCAATTCTCATCTACTGCTTCACGATCAACACCTCATTGCTATGGTTTCTCTCCTTCGATCAAAGATCGGTTTCTCTCATCGAAGGCTGCACGTTTGATTTTTTTCATCGAATACTGGTTTCTCTCATCTACTGCTTCACTGTTTGTTTTGTTTTCTTTCCTAAATCTCCATTGTTGCTTATTTCCTTCACCGAACTCATCATAGATCGGCATTTTGGTTACTGTTTCGATTTCTTCACCTAACTCATCATCCCTGATCTGGGTAACATTTTGGTTACTGTTTTGGTTGCTGATTTGAGATGAATCTCTGGGAAATTACTTATTTACTTATTTACTTGAGATGAATTTCTTGGGAAATTACTCATTTACTTGACCAAAAAACCCTAGCATACGTTCTTTCGCATTCACTGGATCATTTTCTCTTTCAAGTTCTGGACTGTCTCCACCGATTGATCGGGATTTCTTCACCTTCAAGTTCGATTGCAACCTGCATCATCATCATCATCATCAGGTATACAAGTTTGATGGGGAAGAAGAAGGGGTGTGATGGTGTTGTTGGAAAAATGGCCGGAAGGGGTGCTGCAATGGGAAGAACATTTTTTTCATTATAATTCAGATACCTAAATTATAACTAAATTCATAGAAATAATGGTAATTTACATTTTTTTTAAAATTAAATGTTTATTATATATATATAGGGGTTGTTTAATTTGTAACCCTTAAAAAGGTTGCAAACCTTGTAACCCACATCTTAACCGTCGGATTCATGATCGGCAGTTACAATAGATATGGGATCCAATATTTTTAATTAAAAAAAAAATAAAAATAAAAATAAAATAGCCGTCGATCATGAATCCAACGGTTAAGATGTGAGTTGCAAAGGTTGCAACATTTATCAGGGTTGCAAAATATCCTTCCACTATATATATATATATATATATATATACTATATATATATACTATATATATATATACTATATATATATATACTATATATATATATACTATATATATATATATAGGGTTTGTTTAATTTGCAACCCTTAAAAATGTTGCAAACCTTGCAACCCACATCTTAACCGTCGGATTCATGATCGACGGTTATAAAAGATATGGGGCCCAATATTTTTAATTAAAAAAAGAGAAAAATAAAAATAAAATAACCGTCGATCATGAATCCAACGATTAAGATGTGGGTTGCAAGGGTTGCAATCTTTTTAAGGGTTGCAAAATATCCTTCCAATATATATATATAGCCTTAAGTTCATTTGAGAAATGGTAAATATATAAGAAAATAGAGAAGTAATCCTAGCCATTCATACGGTCAAGATCGGATTGGACTGGTCAAATATTTTGGCTTTGACTAGTCAAATATTTTGAGTTGCGGCTATTCCAAAAATAGAAGGACATTTTCGTAATTTTTATAAAATACACGGGCTGTGTTCATATATGAACCTGTATAATTCACATATGAACTATATGTTCATATGTGAATCAGTGTAATTCACATATGAACTCTTTTAACTGATTTATATATGAACCTTTGTGATTTATATATGAACTATTTAACTGATTCACATATGAACTAATTAACTGTAAGTTCATATATGAATCAGTTGAACTAATTAACAGATTCATATATGAACGTTTGTAATTCATATATGAACTAATTAACTGATTCTCATATGAACTAATTAACTTAATCACATATGAACGTATAGTTCATATGTGAATCATATAAGTTCAAATATGAACTCATCTTGCGTATTTTACTAAATTACCCCTCTACCTTTTATAGACCATGCAAGGAATTATCCGGTGCTTCGCGGTCAAAGCCACAAATGTTGACCAGATTAATGACTAAGATTATTTCTCTATTTCTCATACATTTACCATTTCTCATACATTTACCATTTCTCAAATAAACCTCTCCCTATATATATATATATATATATATATATATATATATATATATATATATATATATATATATATATATATATATATATATATATATATATATATATCAAAGAAAGGGCATTTTTGTTAATTTTCAGTATTCCATTCCAATTCCTTTGTAAACCAAACGTACAGATTCCAATTCATTTGACATATTACATCCCATTTTATACCAACCAAACACTTGATCAAACCTGATAACATTCCATTCCAAATTTTCAAGATTCCAATTCCATTGAAAAATTTCATTCATTTAGAAATCATTCTGCGAACCAAACGCCCCTAATTGTATGGACCTATCCAATAACCATTTACTTTATGTTCGTTTACAGGTGCAATGCAATGATGTAAATTTAATTGCAAACCGTGAACCTAAAATTAATGCAATGCCTCGTTAAAAAATCTGAATTTTATGTATAACTTAATAATCTTTTAAATCCATGTCAATAATAAAGAAAATAAAGTTCAACAATATATATAATTATATTCATCAAACCCATAAACCATGCATATGTATGTATGTGAACTCTTATTTGTGTATAATCATACAAAGAAAAAAGTAATTATGTATATATTCTTAAACTAACAATCTAAGCGTTTTTGCTAAAAAAGAATGGTGTTATTTATTTATTGATTGATTTTTATAAACTACATGCATACGAACAATTCTAGGTAAAACCATAAGGGTTGTGGCGTACTGCTTAAGGCTCTGGGGGATGTGGTGGAATATCCCATCTGCCCATGGTTCGAATTGTGGCCACTGAGGTTTAATCAAGGCTGATGTCTTACGGTCATAATTTGCCAAGGGATTAGTGTAGGCATAACCTAGAACACCATTCCAAAAAAAAAAAAACAATTCTAGGTAATTTTTTTTAAATGAAGCATCATGATATCATATATTATGCAAATTCTATAAACATAAACAATAAGGGGCTGTTTGGCAGTTGCTAAATGGTTTAGTGCATAATGATTAAGTGGTCAGAATGATTAAGAGGCTCTTATGATATAGTGCAAAATGAAATATGATTGTTTGGTAATTGTTCACAATGAAATCAGGACGCTTAATGGTTAAGGGATGCCCAGGATACAAAATCATTCAGAGGGTTTTGGAACCATTAAGAGACAAACTTTTTTTTTTGCCAAACATGATTCACCTCTTAGCGATTCAGAGGTTGCCTCTTAATGGAACCATTAAGAGGTAAACAAACATCCCCTAAGTGAATTAAGATTTCATGAGAGTGACAAATCACATTTTGCATATATAACATAAAGCATAGTAGATTAATGTTTACGGTTTAAACATTAAAAAAAAATCATGTTTTTACAAAATCATTATATTTGTTCATATCATAAAACATCATATGACGATGTTTTAAAACAAAAACATATAAAAGTTACCTCAAATATCGAAGTTTAGCTTGATTTCACGATCACTTCGTTCTAGGGAGCGTACGTGCCGATAACGTGTTATAGGAAAAGCAAAATAGAACAACATTAAATATAGATAATGAAATATGTAATTCTCATTAATCATAAGCTCTTTAAATAGGGAGGAGTTTGCAAAGAAATAAAAACATTCATTATGGTATAATACTAGGAAAATATTCTGTCAATCACTTCCTTTTGATGATGAAACATAATCCTTCAACAAGTATTATGTTGTATTAGTAGTTGTTTTATGGAATTCAAACGAGAGTTTTAGGAAGATGTTCATATATTATGCATCAATAACTAGTACTTATGCTATATAAGACCCTCTTCAAAAATAGGGAGCTAATGAAACTATTTTAGTAAATTGAACTGTCCCAATTCTTGGGCAATCACACCAAAATCTCAATTTTCTTTTGGATTTACTTCTTGATCAATCATAATTGTGGAGTCACTTTTTCTTACATCCAACATCAAATACTACATCAAGGGCCGTTTACAAACTTATCGTGTAAGCATTTACCGGCAAAAATCACCAGGGTGTCAAAAATAACTGAAACCGAATAACACACCCAAACTGAATGAAAGTTGTGTTAAGTGATTTTGGGTTAAAACGGTTTGACTTTCAGTTAATTTTTTCTTAATTTGGTTAAACCAAATAACACCAATTAATATTTTGTTAGTTGTTTATCCGTGCAATGCGATGGTATAAATTTTTCGAATAAAAGTAAGCAAAAATGTAAAGTATAAATACGTTTTTATAAAATAAAGCATATAATTGGTTTCATCTTATGTGTAGTGTGAAAATGAGTAATATGGCTCTGAAAAACATATTTCCTTGTGTAGTAATGCTTGTTAGAGTCTATATACATGGTAAAAACATAATCTTTAAAAAAATGTTAAACAAAGTCAAGTACAATTGAGTGGTATCAATAGGCCAACATATTAATGGGGTCAATTGTCATTAATAACTTCAACATGTGATTTGCAAATCATATTCCTTGTTGTAAGGTGATGTCTCCTCTCTCATCCCATTTTTTTTTTTGAACTCCTTAGGGCATCTCCACCAGTTTCTTTATTTTGGAGAAAATGAAGAAAATGAATATTTTGGATGTAAAATGAGCTCCAACAACTTTTCCAAAACTTTCTCCAAAATGGAGAAAATAGGAGAGAGAATTCATTTTTCTCAAAATTTGGAAAGTTTTTTAAAATAGAGAATAAAAGTCCAAAATCTTAAAAAATAAATTCTATTCACCTTTAATAGATTTTTTACTTTGGAGATTACATCATTAAATATATTGTTAAAATACTTATTTTGGACCATTTATATGCATATTTTTTTTATATACCAATGGCCTTTTTAGATCGCAATTTATGGAGAGGGACGAAAATCGTAGTTTACTTCCATATATTTAATAAAATATTATTTTTCTCTTCTAAACATTTCATTTCAAGGTTTTTCATTAGTATAATTTATTAAAAAAATCATTTTTCTCTCATGATAATCATTTTTGGAGAGTTCTTCAAATTTGGAGAAAGTTATTACACTCTCTCCTAGTGTCTCCATTTTGGAGAATCTGTTGGAGCAAAAAATTGTCTAAAAGCTTCAATTTTTTCAATTTTGGAGAAGCTGTGGAGATCCTCTTACAATCCAAATTGATGGAATATATATTTATTGATGGTACTTCATACGTAGCTTTTTCAAGTTTATGTTTGAATCCCCAATCATACTTGTCTACCCGTTGCAATGCAGTTTGATGTAAGATGTGAACAAATATAAACGAAACCATAAGGTATAAATTCACTTTTACCAGATGAAACACATAGTTGGGTTCATTTATAAGATGTGAGAACAGGTAGAAAAGCAAAGTGGTGATATAACCATCTTGATCAAATGATTAAAATGACTAACCAAATGAAATTGTCAATCACGTTCCAAACATCTAGTTATATACACGTGCAACACAACATTATATGAAATTTGAATAAACGTAAGATAGAATGCAAAGTATAAATATGCCGCATAGTTGAGTCCATTACATTCTAGTGATACACACAATTGATGTTATGCCTTTGAACATTACGTTCAAGTGATATATACGCTAACATTCAATGACATTGATGACGATTAGGATAATCTTACTACGGATTGCCAACATTGGCTTTTGGTGTCCATAATTTTGTTTTAATTTTGATATTGCGTCGATGCAAATGAGTAAAGCGAAAAAAAAAAGCATTGTTCATAAGGGAAAAGCAATTTTTCTTTCATGAGTAAACCACAAGAAAAACACATATACTTCATACTCTCTTAAAAGAAAAACAAATTTTGCAAGTAATATTGCCAAAGCTTGAACCGAGACTCATTCTCAATCTAGATTTACAATAACAACTATATAAAGGGTGCTTAGTTGCATACAACTATAATGAAACATTTCAGATTATTGATCTTAAAAATTTGATGGTTTTGGTATGTCTGGACTTCAAGATTACGAATTGCTCAGAGGAACTATTGGACTCCTCTTCTCTCGCAATTCTTTATCCAACTGTTTTAAATTTAGGGGGTTGTTGAATCAAATGATAGACACAAAGTATCGGTTGTTGAAACTTGCATAACCAACCTCAATAGATTAATATTGTTGTTTTATAACAAGCATAATCCATATTATTTCAACATGCCACACAAAATCATCAGAAAAAAAAGCAAGTGCTAAAAGCAAGTAAGATACTTCTTTATGATGCCTTTTGAAAAGCACTTTAAAACTCCACCAAATGTTTAGCCATTAGACCTCATGTTTGATTGAAAATGAATAGACTACCAAGGGAAGAACCCATATGGAACATCATATAACAAATACAAAAATATTGAAAAAGAAATTCAATTTTTATTATAAAAAACAAAAAAACCAATAAGGATTACCGTGAAACAAAAGCATGTATTCATCTATCATTTTTACCTCGACATCTTATGAAAAACAAAAAGAAAGATGGAGAAAAAAGTAACCATTTTACCATCTCTTATGAAAAAGAAAAATCTTACCTGGAGAAAGCCAAAGATGGAGAAAAAGGTAATTAAGATTGATGTTCTATGCATTTACAAGAAACAAACAAATTTTATTTCAATAAAATGTTTTCATCCCGGAAAGCATCTTTAGTTAATAAAAGCATTGGCTCCGTCTCTATCCTCGGTCTAAGGGCACGTAGAATGGACTTATTGAGATGAGGTAGCTTAAGACGATCGATGAAGCAATACCTTCCAACTTATGGAGACTTGTTGACTTAGAGCTTTCACGTGGATAGATGGAAAAAAGTATAATCATAATCCACATGATGCATAGATGGGTGAAAACAAATATCCAAACCCATTGATCCCAAACAACTAAGGTGGTCATGAACATCATAGATCACCATCTTTTAGACCATAGAACAACCTCATAATAAAAGATCAAAACTCACAACCCATGTCAAATTGATCCTCATCAAAACGATACAGGGAAAAAAAACAAAAACACGACAGAAAATAAATATCGCTAGTAGAAATCACAAAGATAAAAGAAAACATATCATTTGCAGCCCCCAACCTCAAAATCAAATGGTCAGAAAAATGCGCAGTGAACAGTCGTTCCCCATGTATGAATCAATCATTATCATACAAATTATCAAGATTAGTTTATCAAAGGAAAGGAAAAGCCAAAACAAACCATGGAATTGTTGAATATATGAAAGAATATTAGGAAGTAATCAAGACTTCAAAACAATAAACTTTATTCACAAAAATAAATAAATTTATATATATAGATGAAAACGTAGAAAAGAAAGTTGTGAACTTTAACAAATCCGGAAACCCTATGGCCTTTATATAATGAAATTGAAATCACGACATGGTTGATTCTATCCTGCGCGACAGAATCAATACAGAAAGGAGTAGAAACAGAATGTTCACTTAGTGAATGAAATTAAAATACAATACAGTAAAATTAAAAGACCAACATGATCAAGAACGAAGATGTAAAACCAGTAAGGTTTTATACAATCACTCCTAGGTTGTGAGTCACAGTTTGCAAAGCCCGAGGATTTGATGCAATATTTATTTCTGTTTACCAACAACAATGGTAGCAGAAGAGAGCAAAGTTGATGCCAAAAAATGGGACGAAAACGTGAAGGCTGAGTGCAGAAATCGAGAGAGAGAGATGAGATCATATCAGTTTTTCTGTTTTTTGTGTGTGTTTATGTGAAGGGATTAACCAAATACTGGGTAAACCCCCAAAAAAACGAAGCTTAATCCCCAAGTTTAGGAGCCTTATCGTGTCCAACTCCAACCGATAAACATGTTTTTAATTAAACCATTAAATTTCAAATTTTGAAACTAAAAACACATAAAAATCGGAACTTTATCTGCTATTAAAAAACTGAATAATTCTAATCATTATCTCTCTCTGAATTTTCAGCAAAAATAAGCTTGGGAGCTCGGGGAGGCTCCTCAACTCCGATGCGAAGTGCACCTCCTCGCGTCTGTGCCCTCGGCCATGGCCACGTGCGCGCGTGTGCGTTGGACCTTCAACTCGCAACCCCCACCATGAGCCCATCAACTAGTTCAAGGCCCAATGGTGAGCAAGGACTTATAACGTCCTTTTAATTCTTCCTTTCCATCTATGTGGGATGGAGAAAAATTCCAACATTCACTAAATAAAATTCCAACAATCCCCCACCAGGTTGGAAAGTTTTCTGGCATTCATAGCAGATAATGTCACTGTAGTATCACGGAGATTAAACCCTGTGTTTTATATAGGTATGCAAGAAGAGATCAATTCAATGGTATCCTTAGGATTTAAGCCTTGAATTTTGAGACCGCTTCGACTTACTTACACACACCATCATACATCTTTGCTTTCTCACTGAGCATGAATATTGCCATACACTAAATCCTGTTTCATGACTTTCTAGAATAGAAACCACAACCCTCCATTTGAGGCGGCACCACCTCTTAGACATATAAGAAAAGTTCTATAACATCTTCGTCGCTAAGATGCCTCTAAACTTTTGTTAAGAGATTAATCTCATCCTTTTTCTCGGCAACGACGTAATATCAGATACCTTAGATAGGTATATCAATTGATAGTACTTATATCAGTCAAGACTTGTTATTACCCTTTAAACTTGGTAGATAGGAGCCCTAAATCCAAGTTGGGTTTCCATCACTAACTGATTCTGCGTGGTTTCAGGCCCATATTTCTGGTAGTTGATCCCACCAAGTCTCTCGTCAGAGGCTTGGTTAGTGGATCTGCCAAGTTCCCACAAGACTTGACAAACACAATACTTATGGTACCATCATCAATTAATTGTCTCACATAATTATGTCGGAGACCTATATGACGCGACTTCCCATTATACAGAGCATTGTAAACTTTTGACAGTGTGGCCACACTATCACAATACATAGGAATCGAAGGAGTTGGACGATGCCATATCTGACAACAAATCTCTAA
Organism: Arctium minus; assembly: GCA_954870635.1. NCBI lineage: Eukaryota > Viridiplantae > Streptophyta > Magnoliopsida > Asterales > Asteraceae > Arctium > Arctium minus. The sequence goes on along the minus strand of OX941090.1, from coordinate 26,498,672 downwards.
TTCGTCCGGCTTCTTTGCCCGCAGCAGCTAGGGCAATGAATTCGGATTCCATAGTCGAATGAGCGATACATGTTTGTTTCTTGCTTGCCCAAGAAATCGCTCCACCACCTAGTGTATAAATCCACCCACTTGTGGATTTAGAATCACTTGAATGGTCTTTCCAACTGGCATTATGTAATACCCTAAAAATAGGCTAAACTAAAACTTAAAATTTTGGCAATATAATGTGTAAAATGTGAAGGTTTATAAACCATGTAAATATGAACAACTAAAACCCAATAAAGTTGGGGGGTAGTTTCTATCAAATATAGTAGCGGAAGGATAAGACATAAAACACAACAATCTATTTAATCTAGAACAATATTCAAAACTAGATTAAGGTGGGTGTTGCTATGTCTCCAAAACGCTCTTCTCAAAAAGTTCCCAAAATCCCAATCCTTCAAACTCCTAGGTGTACCGACAAATCAAGGTGTCCTATGTACACCATTAGCAGGACCTGTGAGCCAGCAAAACACCAAAACAAATGTTAGACTGATGGTCTAGTGATATCGTAAGATTTAACAATTTATAATTTAGACAATTGCATCATATTAATTGTTACCGATACGCCCAATGGTTGAACCAATGCCAACACTCACTGGGAAAAGATATTCCGCACCTGAACAAATACACACAAAAGATATCTCTTGAAATACGGGGGAGACCCGTTTCTATCTGGGTGACGAGAAGACGTTAATGGAGTCACCCGAGATGTTATTGGATTACACCTCATGTCCCGGTTCTAGTTCCCATGCCATAAAGACATCACAATCCTCAAACCGTTTATGCCTTTATTGCCTACTCCGTCGAGTTACACCTCAAGGATTTACGGACATTATTTACTATCCAATCTAGGTGAGTTACACCTCAAGGACTATAAAGTCCCCCATTGCCTACTCGCTAGCGGTCCAATATAACCAACAACTTTAACCACGTATATAATTAAATCTAGATCCTCGTGCACAAGGAAATAGAAGTCAAATCTCCACACAAGAATATAAACAATATAGATAGCCATACCCAAGCATATAACACATTCCAACCCATGAGCATGCTATTGATTATGTGAAATTTCCCCTTTTTAGATATTGTTCAATCTATGCTTATGACAAACCCAATCACATTTATCAAGTAGTAAGTTTATCATATAATCATTAAATGCAATAAATAAATGATTGAGATGCTCTTACAACCATAACCCAAGAAAACCTAGCTTTTAGGTCAAACTCATACATAAAGATATATATGTATATATTATAAAACACCCTAAAATTTAGTAAAAATAAAAACGAAAAAATTTCAACAATATAATGTCTATAAAATAGAATTATAAGCATGTAAACAAAATTGACTATGACCCAATATAGTTGGGTTAGTTGCATCAATTAAAGTTGCGGAACTAATAAGACATATACATGACAACCTATTTAATCTAGAACATTGGATAACTAGATTAATATGGGTGTCACTATGACTTCAAAACGCTCTTCTCTCAAGAACCCAAAAATGCCGGCCCGTGAAGGATCCTATGTGCGCGTCCGGAGAATCAAGGTGCCCTATGCACACCACTAACGAACCTGTGAGCCATTAAACACCAAAAGAAGTATTAGGCCAAAGTCTAGAATGTAACAAATACTTAACGGTTTATAATTTAAGCATATACAGTGTAATTAATTGTTACCAGAATGCCCATAGACTGAATCAATGCCAATATTCCCATTCGGGACAAATGTTTCCTTTCCTGTACAAATACACAAGAGATAACTCTTGAAAGACGGGGGACACCCGTTACCATCTAGGGTGACGAGAACACGTGAATGGGGTCACCCGTGATGTTATTGGATTTCACCACATATCCCGGTTCTAGTTCCCATGCCATACCAGACATCACAATCCTCAAACCGTTTATGCCCCTAGTGCTTACTCCGTCGAGTTACACCTTAAGGGCTTACAGACATGGGTGTGTATCCAATCTAGACGAGTTCCAACTCAAGGACTTACGTCCCCTATTGTCTACTCGCTAGTGCCCAAACGGCCAAAAAGTAACACCACATATAGATATGCCATCTAAATCCTCGTGCACAAGGAGATAGATATAAACTCCACATTTAGATCATGATCAAGTATAGATAGCAATTTTCATACAATGCACATTTCCTTCAAATGACATAATAAAGCTACACGTTTATCATTATACTCCAACGTTTGTTTGACAACATGGCAACCATCAAACGAAGTAAAGACTCTAACTGCTCATAAGAATATTTGTATCCTAATTATCATATTTATGAAGATGGTCCTCTACCATAAATTGACTTGTTTACCACTTAGCATGCATAAAGGAACCCTCATGATAACTAATAACTCTCATGAGGAACAATAATCCCTATACATGTTAGATTTACAAAACCCTAATATTAGATTAACTTTATATTTCTCATAATGTTCACATAAACAAATAATGGTGCAAGTATAGATGAATAATGGTTAGGAGACTCACCTTTGATTTGTATGAGAAAACCCTAGAATTTATAGGCTTTAGAAGTAGCTAAGGAGGGAGTCTTGAGCTTTAAATGAAGAGTGGATCCTTGACACAAGATGGAGTAGAAACCCTATACCAACATTTAATGAACTCAAGATGAGTTAATGGTGAATTAAATGCAAGGAAGAGAGATGGAATGAGTGAAAATCGCACCTGGGAGGAAAAGGAATCGACTCCTAAAAGTTGAATCTGATTTGTGCCAATGAAGGGATATAAAGATTTGGGTTTTAATGAGGTCTGGACCGCGGGCGATAGTGACAGGGCAATAGTGCCCTTGTCACAATCGCCGGGGCACAATCGCGCCGATTGTACCATGGTCTATGGTCTCCCAGCGATAGTGCCACGGTGAGAGTTACACTGTCACAATCATCGGCACTATCGCGCCGAATGTATTGAGAGGGAGTGTTGGGGCGCAACCTTGACACCGCGATAGTGCCCAAGGCAAGGTCACTGGGCACAGTCGCGGAATCCGACCCGAAGTCTGTCCGAATCTAAATTTTGTCCGATTCAATCCCGATTCGATTTAATTTACCAAGACGGTCTACACCCAAAGCCAAACATGAGTCCTAAAATATAAAACGTGGCTAAGAGAGGATAATAACCACTTTTGATTAATTCAACACGTCCGAGTCTCGTTTTGGCTAAACAAAAAGAAAAGAAGGGTCTTCGAAATTCGGGGTGGTACAATCCTCCACCCCTTAGAAAAGATTTCTTCCTCGAAATCTCAAACTAAATAAACAGGTAAGGATATCGTCTTTTCATGTCCTCCCCCGACTCCCACATCACATTGACCCCCCGGTGATGTTTCCATTGAATATTTACCATGACCACTTCTTTATGTCGCAGTCTCTTTGTCTTTCTTTCTAAGATAGCCTCGGGTTCCTCTACACATCTGTCGTTATCTACTCTGATCTCCGTTAGAAGAATGACTCTATCCTCCTCGGCTAAGCACCTTCGCAAGTAGCATACGTGAAAGGTAGGGTGAATACCCTCCATTTCAGGAGGTAAATCCAACTTGTAGGCTTGAAGCCCAATTTGCTCGAGGATGGTGAAAGGTCCGAGGAAACGATGGCTATGTTTCCCACGTTTTCCGAACCTAATAATACCCTTCCACGGTGAGACTTTCAACATTACCTTTTCCCCCACTCGGAACTCGACCAGTCTTCTCTTCTAGTCCGTGTAGCCCTTTTGTCGATCTTGAGTCGCTTTCAACCGCTCTCGGATGCACTTAACCTTGTCGGCCGTTTCTTGCACAATCTCCTGTCCGGAAAACTGCTTTTCTCTCGCTTTTAGCCAACATACGGGTGTCCTACACTTCCTTCTGTACAACACCTCAAATGGCGCCATACCAATACTCGAGTGATAACTGTTGTTGTAGGCGAACTCCACTAACGGGAGGTGTGAGTCCCAATTTCCCTCGAAGTCGATGATGCACGATCTCAACATATCCTCGAGAGTTTGGATAATCCTCTCGCTCTGTCCGTCGGTCTACGGATGGTAAGCGGTACTCAGTTTGATCCTAGTACCCAACTCCTTTTGCAAGCTATCCCAAAAATGAGAAGTGAAACGGCTACCGCGGTCGGATACAATAAAAAGTGGTACTCCGTGCCTCGAGATCACCTCATCAATATAAAGTTTGGCCAGCTTGTCCATCAGTAGGGTCTCACATAGGCAAGAAGTGCGCGCTCTTGGTCAAACGGTCCACTATCACCCAAATGGTGTCGTGGTTTCTCAAAGTCTTCGGTAGCTTGGTTACAAAGTCCATAGTGATGTGTTCCCACTTCCATTCCGGTATCTCTAAGGATTGTAGACTACCGTAAGGTCATTGGTGTTCCGCCTTCACTTGTAGGCAAGTTATGCATCGCTCCACATAACTGGCCACATCTAATTTCATCACCAGTCACCAATAGTTAAGCTTCAAATCCCGGTACATTTTTGTACTTCCCAGATGAATAGACTACTTGTATTTGTACGCGTCTTCCAATAACAGATCTCGACACCCTCCGATCTTCGGCACCCATATTCAACCTTGAATAGATTTAAACCTCTCCCATCTTCGGTCAATTGAAGATGTTGCTTCACCAAAGCTTCACCTTTGAGATTTTCTTCTAGCAAGGCTTCCGATTGAGACGTCTTGATTCGGTCTATTAAGCTTGAGACTACTTCCACCCTAGCAAAAGTAGTTTGAACGCCACCACCATACTCTTTCTGGATTAATGCGTCCGCCATGACATTGGTCTTTCCGGGGTGATATAGAAGTTCACAATCATAGTCTTTGAGTAGCTCGAGCCATATTCTTTGCTGCATATTCAATTCTTTTTGGTCGAAGACATACTTTAGACTTTTGTGGTCGGTAAAGAGAGTGCACTTTGTTCCATAAAGGTATTGTCACCATAACTTCAAAGCGAACACCACTGCTTCTAGTTCGAGATCGTGGGTTTTGTAGTTTTTATCATGTTCCTTCAACTGCCTTGATGCATACGCTATTACTTTGCCCCTTTGCATTAAGACACACCTTAAACCCATCTTAGACGCGTCACTGTAGACCACAAAATCTTCCGTCCCCTCGGGTAGGGACAGAATTGGCGCCTCGCACAATTTCTTATGTAGCGTCCGAAAGGCTCGTTCTTGACTTTCGGTCCAAAGAAACTTCACATTCTTCCTCGTCAAAGACGTCAATGGAGAGGCGATTTTGAAGAAGTCTTGGATGAACATTCGATAGTAACCGGCTAGACCCAAGAAGCTCCGAATTTCCGTAGGACTCTTAGGTGGTTCCCAATTCATCATAGCTTCAATCTTCGACGGATCTACTTTTACTCCTTCGCTAGATACCACATGTCCTAAAAATTGAACCTCACACAACGAAAATTCTCACTTAGAGAACTTGCGTAAACCTTCTCACTCCTCAAAACTTCTAATACCTCCCTGAGATGTCGTTCATGATCCTCTTCATTCATTGAGTACACCAAGATGTCGTCGATGAACACAATGACAGACTTGTCTAAAAAGGGTCGGCAAACCCGATTCATCAAGTCCATAAACATGGTCGGTGCGTTAGTTAGCCCGAAAGGCATAACCAAGAATTCGTAGTGACCATAACGGTTTCCAAAGGCGGTCTTGGAAACATCTACTCCTCTAAACTTCACTTGATGGTAGCCCGACCGGAGGTCGATCTTGGAGAAACATCCGGCTCCTTGCAATTGATCAAAAAGATCGTCTATTCGGGGCAGCGGGTACTTGTTCTTCATGGTCACCTTGTTCAATTCTCGGTAGTCGATGCACATTCGCATCGAGCCATCCTTCTTCTTGACAAAGAGTACCGGAGCTCCCCAAGGTGAAGATCTCGGCCTCACGAATCCCTTCTCTAGCTCTTGAAGTTGAGACATCATCTTTTACATTTCGGTCGGAGCAAGGCGGTAGGGTGCACGGGCAATCGGTGCCGCTCCCGGAACTAGATCGATCCGGAACTCTACTTGGCGGTTGGGCGGCAAGCCCAGAAGGTCATCGGGAAAAAACATCTGGATACTCACTAACGATCCGCACGTCCTCAATCTTCTTCTTCTCCGCTTTGGCATCCAATACGTAGGCGAGGAATGACGGGCAATTTTTCATTAGGCACTTCCTTGATTTGATGGATGAAATGAGAGCCACTTCACCCTTACGTTTCTCCCCGTATACAAAGACAAAATCCCCGCTTGAGATTGGTAATCTGATAAACTTCTTCGAACATAAAATCTCCGCCTTGTATCGTGACAACCAGTCCATCCCAATCACCACGTCGAAGCTCTCAATTGCCATGGGAATTAGATTCACTTCGAAGAGCTCACCATTAACTTCTAAATGACATGTTTCTAAAACTTCTCGCAAGATCACTTGCTCCCCATTTGCTACTTCTACTATCAAGACATCACAAAGGGTACAAGTAGGCACATTCAAGGCCTTGCAAAACGCAAGGGATATGAAAGAGAAATTAGCACCGGAATCAAATAACACTTTAGCGGAAAGGGAGTTGAGTAAGAACGTACCCGACACCACATCGGTGGTCTCCTTCGCCTCCTCTCTCTTCATTTAGAAGGCCCTCCCTTGAGCTTTAGGGATGGCTTCCTTCTTCGGTTGGATCGTCGGGTTTCCTCCTCTTGCTCCTCCCCTTAGCTTGGGGCAATCCCTCTTCACGTGTCCTTCCTCCTTGCATTCATAACAGATTGTCCCTTGCATTGGACAGTTCGGACTAGTGTGACCCGACTTGCCACACTTGAAGCATGAAACTGGGTTGGGATTGGGGTTGCAAAAACCAAAGTGTTTGCTTTTGCACTTGGAACACCATTTCGCCTCCCGACGATTATCAAAGCTTCTAACGTTTGGTTGGAACTTCGGTTTCTTGAACGAACTTGGTGGGCTCTCCCACTTCCTCTTTTCTACGAACCTTGACTTCTCTTCCTTATCTTTCGCATAGACTCTTTCCATGATTTTGGATTCTTCTATGGTCTCCCGAAGATTTGTAGCTTTTGAGTTGCGGACCCTTGACCCCATGTCCGCGGGTAGAACCTTCAAATAGGCCTTCACCTTCTCCTTCTCGGTTAGGGCCACATGCCCCACAAGGTTCAACTTATACATGAAGAGTCGGGTCTACTCTTTCACCGATAAATCTCCTTTCTTTAAAGCTCAGAATTCGTCTTCTATCAAGTCCATCTCTTGCTCGTTACAATATTCATCCAAAACCTTCTTCTTGAATATTACCCAAGACATCTTTGCCAAAACAGATTCCTCTATAGTTGCAGTGTAGACATCCCACTAGATTAGAGCCGCACCCCGTAGCATTTGAGAGCCGAAATTCACTTTTTGGCTCTCTTCACAACCGCAGGCCCTAAAAGCGTGCTCGATTTCTCTTAACCATTTCATGCAAGCCACGGGATCATCGGCCCCGGAAAATTCTAGTGACTTGCAACCCATGAAGGACTTATAGGAAAAAACCTTCCCTGGTTGCCTTGTCTCCAGGGACACCAACCCATCAGTACGATTCTCTCCTCCGGTACCACCCGAACCGGCTACCGCATTCTCCTCAACCCCTTCTGGTCTCCGGAGACTAGCATATCTCTCCTCTAACATCTTCAGAAATACTTCTTGTTGCTTTTCCATGGCCGATGTCACCATTTGCATAACACTGGCTATCATATCGGCTTGAGGGTTGGCCTCTTAAAGGATCGGGTTTGAGGACGCCAAATCCACCCTCGGTACGTGCTCCACCACTCCGGTGAATATCGACGACATATTGGGAGGGACGACAGTCGCCGCCATGACCACTGGATTCGGGTTGGACGAACTATCCTCATGCATTTCCCCTTCAATCAACGGTCGACTCCAAGTATTTACCATTTCGGTCTGCCACACAATCGAGAGAGAGTGAGAGACAGACAACACAAGATTTACACAAGAAACATACTAATACGGTTCATTGATCACCATAATCATAGTAATTCAAACATATTCACGTAACCATACATTCATAATAATAGTAGCTATTTGAAATTATGAACATACACTACATAAAAATTCTCGCTACCACTTCTATAATTCTCAATGACGTAGTTTCTGTTGACTCTAAGGCCGTCCCATCTTAGAAGTTCTACCCAAATATCACAATCCATAACCTAATGGTCTCAACTTAAGTCTAGGCATCGAGTTTACATACCTAGTTCACTTAAACTAAAGCTCTGATAACAACTAGTAACACCCTAAAATTTAATAAAAATAAAAACGAAACAATTTCGGTAATATAACGTCTATAAAATAGAATTATAAGTCTGTAAACAAAATTGACTATGACCCAATATAGTTGGGGTAGTTGCATCAATTAAAGTAGCGGAACTAATAAGACATATACACGACAACCTATTTAATCAAGAGCATTGGACAACTATATTAATATGGGTGTCGCTATGACTTCAAAAGGCTCTTCTCTCAAGAACCCCAAAATGCCGGTTCGTGAAGGATCCTATGTGCTCGTCTAGCGAATCAAGGTGCCCTATGCACACCACTAACGGAACCTGTGAGCCATTAAACACCAAAACAAGTATTAGGCCAAAGTCTAGAATGTAACAAATATGTAACGGTTTATAATGTAAGCATATGTAGTGTAATTAATTGTTACCAGAATGCCCATAGACTGAATCAATGCCAATATTCCCATTCGGGACAAATGTTTCCTTTCCTGTATAAATACACAAGAGATAACTCTTGAAAGACGGTGGAGACCCGTTACCATCTTGGGTGACGAGAACACGTGAATGGGGTCACCCGTGATGTTATTGGATTTCACCACATATCCCGGTTCTAGTTCCCATGCCATACCAGACATCACAATCCTCAAACTGTTTATGCCCCTAGTGCTTACTCCGTCGAGTTACAACTCAAGGGCTTACAGACATGGGTGCCTAACCAATCTATACGAGTTCCAACTGAAGGACTTATATCCCCAATTGTCTACTCGCTAGTGCCCAAACGACCAACAAGTAACACCACATATAGATATGCCATATAAATCCTCGTGCACAAGGAGATAGATATAAACTCCACATTTAGATCATGATCAAGTATAGATAGAAATTTTCATACAATGTACATTTCCTTCAAATGACATAATAAAGCTCAATACATGTTTTTCTTTATACTCCGACGTTTGTTTGACAACATGTCAACCATCAAACGAAGTAAAGACTCTAACTGCTCATAAGAATATTTGTATCCTAATTCTCAATTTTATGAAGATGGTCCTCTACCATAAATTAACTTGTTTACCACTTGGATATGCATAAAGGAACCCCCATGATAACTAATAACTCTCATGAGGAACCATAATCCCTATACATGTTAGATTTACAAAACCCTAATATTAGATTAACTTTATATTTATCATAATGTTCACATAAACAAATAATGGTGCAAGTATAGATGAATAATGGTTAGGAGACTCACCTTTGATTTGTATGAGAAAACCCTAGAATTTATAGGTTTTGGAAGTACCTAAGGAGGGAGTCTTGAGCTTTAAATGAAGATTGGATCCTTGACACAAGATGGAGTAGAAACCCTAGACCAACATTTAATGAACTCAAGATGAGTTAATGGTGAATTAAATGCAAGGAAGAGAGATGGAATGAGTGAAAATCGCACCTGCGAGGAATAGGAATCGACTCCAAAAAGTTTAATCTGATTTGTGCCAATGAAGGGATAAAACGATTTGGGTTTTAATGAGGTCTGGACCGTGGGCAATAGTGACAGGGCGATGGTGCCCTTGCCACAATCGTCGGGGTACAATCGCGCCGATTGTACTGCGGTCTATGGTCTCCCAGCGATAGTGCCACGGCAAGAATGACACTGTCACAATCGCCGACACTATCGCGCCGAATGTACCGAGAGGGGGTGCTGGGGCACGACCTTGACACCGCAACAGTGCCCAAGGCAAGGTCGCCGTGCACAGTCACGGGATCCGACCCGAAGTCTGACCGAATCCAAATTTTGTCCGATTCAATCCCGATTCGATTTAATTTAGCAAGACGGTCTATACCCAAAGCCAAACATGAGTCCTAAAATATAAAACGTAGCTAAGAGAGTATAATAACTACTTTTGATTAATTCAACACGTCCGAGTCTCGCTTTGGCTAAACAAAAAGAAAAGAAGGGTCTTCGAAATTCGGGGTGTTACATATTAAGCATACAAGCATATAACTTAAGATTTATAAGTGAAGAACTCACTAACTAGGGTTTGTAAAGAGAAAACACTAAAATGGATAGACTTGAGAAGAAATTGGATATCTTGAAGCTTTATAACACAAAGGACCAACACTAGCACCCGACAACTTCTTTGAGAGCACTAAATGCTAGGTTATGTTTAGGACCATTGAATGAGGAGGGAGAAGAGAGGGATGGGGGAAAAATCACCTAGTGAGAGAGAGATATATCGATTTGCAGGTTTTAAGTGTGATAAAATGAGAAAGTTTGGCCAAAAAACGACTTATGGTGCTGTCATATCGTCCCCGCCCGCAACATTGCCCCTGCGACTATGACAGGGCATTGTCGTCGGACATTGTCGCCCGTTCTACCTTGGTCACGGTACCAGACATGCGATATTGCCCCTGCGACTATACCACTGCATTGTCGTCGGGCATAGTCGCCTGTTTCCCCATGGTCTCGATACGATGGCAGCGACAATGACCCTAGCGACTATGCCAAGACATTGTCGCCGGGCATTGTTGCACCTCTCCTCTAGGCTACCGCCCGAACCTCATTCGACTTCTAAAGTCCAAAGGTGATACTCCGATAAACTAAAGTGGAATCCCAATGACGTAAGCTTCTCGAGTTCTAACTTATTTACACACACACACACATACACACATATATATATATATATACACATATTCAACATGATCATGCACACACACAAAGGCACTTAAATATACATATATATGGGCTTAGATGTATAGTCATCCAAGCCATGACATGCAAAACCCAAAAGGAAGTTGTGATTCACATAAACGACAAAAGATAAGAATTCGACGAGGTTCCTTAAAGGGGTTGTTTAGAGGGTTACAGAATTTACTCGAAAAAAATAGGGGTGTTACACATTAGAGTATCCTTCCAAGATTCCTGGATGCATCATTTATGTCAACTCTAGATCACTGGTTCTTTTCAAATATCCTAGTACTTTACTGATTACCTTCAAGTGATCTGGACCCGGATTGCTTGTATATGACTCAGTCTACTCACAGCAAAAGCAATGTCCAGTCTAGTGCAATGCATTGCATACATCATGCATCCTATTGCACTAGCATACTCTAGTTGAGCCACCGCTTTACAAGAGTTTTTATCAAGTTTCACACTTGAATCAAATGGATTATTAAACTCCCTTATGTTCAAATGTTGAAACTCAGTCAATATCTTCTCTATGTAGTAGGATTGACTAAGAGAGATTTAAGATTCTGACCTTTTGATTTTAATCCCAAGAATTGTATCTACTTCTCCAAGATCTTTCATCTTAAAGTTCAAGGATAAGTAGGTTTTCGTTTCACAGATGCCTTCTAGATTGGTTCCGATGATCAACATATCATCAACATAAATACAAATTATTACCGTGGATTCTTTTGTACATTTTGAGTAAATGCATCGACGCTCCATTATGTCGGAAACCGAAAGAGGTGATAGTAGTATCAAATCTTTCATGCCACTTTTTTAGGGCTTGTTTTAATCCGTAATAAGTATACTCTTGTCCGGGTACCACAAACCCTTCAGGTTGCTCCATATAAACCTCCTCATTTAAATAACCATTCAAAAAGGTTGTCTTCACATCCATTTGATGAATGTACATTCCTTTTATGGCTGAGATTGCTATAAGAGTTCGAATAGAACTAATTCTAGCAATCGGAGCATAGGTGTCGAAGTAATCGACACCTCTTTCTGTCTATATCATTTGGCTACCAATCTAGCTTTAAATGCTGAGATTGAACCATCTGGGTGCAACTTTCTTTTGAATACCCACTTAAAACCTATGGGCTTTGCTCCCTTGGGTAAACCGGCTAATTCCCAAGTTCCATTCCCATAATAGAGTCCATTTCATCATTTGTTGTTCTTTCCATAGTGGACCATCCCTTGAAGACATGGCCTCTTTATAAGTCTTAGGATCATCTTCGATGTTAATTGAGAAAATGATCTTTCTTGTCACCTTCTTTTGTGTCCCTTCTACCAAGTATGAGAAGAAATCATCTCCTAGACTTTTCTTTTTTCTTGCTCTAGCACTTATATGTGGTTCATCAACCTTGTTTGAGGTTTTCGAACTATCACGAGATATACTAGGAAGATTTGAAGCCAATGTTTTTTCCGAGTTTTCAGCATCTACTAAAAACTTGTCTTCAAAGAATTCCACATCTCTAGATTCTACTATTACTTCTGATTCTTTGTCCAGTAATCTATAGGTTTTGCTATTTCCAACATATCCCACGAAGACGCTTTTAATAGCACGGACTCCCAATTTAGATTTTTTTGGATCAGGAGTACGATAGTAGGCAATAGAAACCCAAACTCTAAAATAGTTCAAGTTAGGTTTCCTTCCTTTCCATAGCTCGTATGAGCTGGGAGGAATCACACAACTAGTGATTCGATTGTGTGTTTGTGACAGGCGGTAAGTAGGGATTCTCCCCACAGGTTGTTTGGCAGACCCGATTGGTTCAACATACAGTTGACCATCTCAACAAGAGTCTGATTCCTTGGTTCCGCCAAACCATTCTGTTGAGGAGTGAACGGTGAGATGCGTTCATGTTTGATACCATTCTCTTCGCAGAAAGTATTAAATTTTCTATTAAAGTATTTCCCACCTCTATATGATTGAAGTATTTTGATTCGTTTTTCAAGTTGATTTTCCACTTCAGCTTTATAATGTTTGAAAACATTAAAAGCTTCGTCTTTTTAATGTAGTAAGTAAACACGTAAAAATTTATTGAAGTCATCACAAAATGTAATGAAATACTGTTTACCACCACAGGTAAGTATTCCATTTAATTCACAGATAGGAATGAATCAACTCTAAAATAGTAGTATCCCTTTTAACTGATGGAAAAGGTCTTTTTGTAAATTTTGATTTTACACAAGTTTCACATTTTCCAAAATCTTTATTGTTAATTTTAATTAATCCTTTATTTTGCATTTTTTCAATATTTTTCACATTGGTGTGTGCTAAACGTCTATGCCATAAAGATATTGAACAAGCAAAATACTCAAAATAATTAACTTTGTTAAATTCAGAGGGAACTATATCAATTGTAGAAATACCAAAAACATCGTCGGAAATAGCTAACACATTACTACCCCTAGATTCACTCGGCCTGACCCCATTTACATCATCACTCAAATTCAAGCGATACATACCCAACTGGTTGTATCCCTTACCAATGAAAGTCTTTCGCTTGTAGATCACGACCTTCCTTGCCTCGATATTGAGTCCAAACCCATTTTCATAGAGTTTGTATCCAAAAACGATGCACTTATTTATGGAAGGAACATGAAGTACATTCCTCAGAGCGACGGTTTTGTCTGAGGTGAAATTGAGTAGCACCGTACCCATACCTACAACATTGGCCTTGCCGTTGTTTGCCACGATCACCTGTCTTCCTTCTCGAACAGGACCATACTTAACAAACTCGGACCTGGAGTCACACACGTGAACTGTTGCTCTCGTGTCCAAGTACCAGCCTCCTCTACTAGTCCTGATTCTGGTAGCTGCCTCTGAGATCATATCAATATCTTCTATTTGTAAGTTTGCAACAAGATGTCGGATTCCTTCAACAGAGCTTGCTGCTGGCGCTCCAGATTTCGTCTACTTGCTTTCTCTTGCATAGTTCCCCGTCTCTCCACATACGTGACACTTACCTACTTGCTTAGGACCTTGACTCGATGATTAACCAGGCCTCTTGAATTTTTTGTTCTGTGGACCCAAATTCCACCTTTTAGTAGGTCCTCCAGATTTTCTTTTTCCTTTGCCAACAACCTGCACGTTGTTGGCACTCAAGATAGCCTTTCCCCTTTTGTCCCGATTACGTGCCTCTTCCTCTATTCTTAAATGTTTAATTAAATCATCCAAAGAGTAGTCTTGGGATTTATGCATCATTCTTTTCGAAAAGTCCTTCCAAGATGGGGGCAATTTGTCAATAATTGCCCCTACTTGGAAGATTTCTAGAATAGGGATAGAAATCACTTTCATTTTATTAACCAATACTTGAAGTTCATGAAATTTCTCAAGTATTGGTTTATCGTCAACCATTTGGAACCTTAGGTAACGAGACACAAAGTATTTATTGGTACCTTCTTCTTGTGCCTTGTACTTGAATTCTAAAGCATTCCAAAGTTCTCGAGGACACATAATATGGGCATAAAGGTCATATAGTTGGTCAGATAGAGCATTTTTAATATGCCCACAAGCCAGGGTTTCAGCCTCCTTTAGGAGTAGTCGCTGCTTCTCCAGAACCGCAATTTTGGCCTTGTTTAGCTCTTTTTGGGCTTCAGGGGTGACAGAGATGGTCCATCACATAATACAACTTTAGGACCATCAACATGAATTTCACTTTCCAGCGGGTGTTGAACTGTCCAGTTTACAAATCGTGTTGCATCAAGCGAAAGTTTTCGGATTCCATTTCTTGATGATAAAACCTTAAAGATTGTTGAATATATAAACGAGTACTACGAAGTAATCAAGAATTCAAAACAATAAAGTCTTAGCCTTTATTCACAAAAATAAATAAAGACAGGAGCTTTATAAATATATAGATGAAAACGTAGAAAAGAAAGTTGTGAACTTCAACAAATCCGGAAACCATATGGCTTTTATATAATGAAATTGAAATGACGACACGGTTGATTCTATCCTTTGCGATAGAATCAATACAGAAAGGAGTAGAAACAAAATGTTCACTTAGTGAACGAAATTAAAATACAATGCAGTAAAATTAAAAGACCAACCTGTTTTTGATGATCAAGAACGAAGATGTACTGCACGGAAAAACCTGTCCTTTAAGGTTTTATATGACCACTCCTAGGTTGTGAGTCACGGGTCGCAAAGCCCCAGGATTTAATGTAGTATTTATTTCTGTTTACCAGCAGCAATGGTAGCATAATAGAGCAAAGTTGATGCCAAAAAATGGGACGAAAACGTGAAGGAAGAGTGCAGAAAATCGAGAGAGAGAGAGATGAGAGCAGATCAGTTTTTCTGGGTTTTTTTGTGTGTTTATGTGAAGGGATTAACCCAGTATTTATACTGGGTAAAGACCCAAAAAACGAGGCTTAATTCCCAAGTTTAGGAGCATTATCCTCAGGGCCGTTCCAATCATTTTGGAGGCCCTGTTACATCTATATTAAAACTATTGTTCGATAGATAAGTAATAATAAATAAAACAAAATGTCTATCTTTAGGACCTTTTTTAATAGATAAAGCTCTTTTAAGACCCTTTGCAACTAACATATCAATATTTTTAGAACCCAAAGAATCCCAATTTCTTGGATCAAATATATTAAAATTAATAAAGGCATCATCAATATCAATAGCATCATTAGCATTATTAGTAACTTTAGCTCCTTTTTGAGACAAAATCATCTCCTCAATTCTCTTTTTCTTTTTACGTTTTTGACATCTAGAATCATGTTTCTAACTCTAGAAAACATGATGAAATACTACTAAAACAAAATAACAAGTAGCAAACAGTGAACAATCAAACCAATAATAAATTAAACCAATAAACTCAATCAAGAATTTCAGGAACACAAATAATAGATTCAGGAATCAGAAAACAAATCAGAAATTAAACCGATTTTATAGTTGATTTTCTAGGAATCCGGCCGTTTGTAACTTGTAAAAACCGAACAGTCGAACAAAATTAGCCGTTGTAGAAAGAAATATTACTTCAAATCTTGTTGTAGTTGCCATTGGAAGAAAAAGCGAAGAAGACGAGAAGGATTGAATCATGATTGAAGGAATTCAGAATCAAAATTGACGATTTAGAAAGAAAAAAAAAAAGAGGATTAGAGGAATCGCTGCAGTTTTTTTAATCAATCGAGTAAAGATAAGGGAGACATATCTATGGATTGAGCCCTAAAAATAAAACCTAATAAATAAAATTGATTGGGTTTTTATATATATATATATATGTAATATATAATTAAAACTAAACAATTTTTTGGGCCCCAAGTATTTTGGGGGCCCTGTTCACTTGAACACCATTGCACACCCTCTAGCACGACCCTGATTATCCTGAAAGTTGGAGACTTTAGTCTCCAACTGATAAACATGTTTTTAATAAACCATTAAATTTCAAATTTTGAAACTAAAAACACATACAAATCAGAACTTTATCTGCTCTTAGAAAACTGAATAATACTAATCATAAAGCTTATTAACAAACATAATTATTTCTCTATATTATTTTCCAATCAAGATGCTTAATTAGCAAAAGTGGGATAAAGCTTAAGCCAAAATGTTTTGATCTAGATATAATTTTCAATACGATAAAAGAGGGAGTAGGACTGGGAGAGGGAGTGATGAGACTACTTTGAGAACTGGTTTACAAAACTCGCCAAAAGTAATAGCCAAAACAAAAAAACTTAAAAGTCAAAAACAACATTATAAAGAAGTATTCGGATTCAATATAAGAAGAAACCATGTCAAAAACAAATATAGAGAGGTAATTTTGTTGGAAGCACAATGGTCGTTCTCAATCACTTGTGAAAGTTATTTTTCAGCACTCCAAAACATACCTCTTTCATCCTCATATACCAAAACAATTACTAACCTTACATCCAAGATTAAATGATAGTTTAAAGTTTCTATAATCTGACTACAAGCAGAGAAGGATAGAAAAGTTAAAAGAAAGAAAGAAAGAGAGAGGGGGGGGGGGGGGAGGGAGAGAAGGAACAGAGAGAGAATGAATTGTTTCTCTCTCTAATTGTAGCTTCTGTTTTCAATGATCTTATTGAAAGATTACAACACTATTTATAGTACAAAATATGAGATTAACAACCATTCTAACAACCTAACTAACTAGGCTTCTAGAACCTTCAAGACAATTCTGCACATCATTACTGTAACTCTAACATCCCCCCACAAGCTAAAAATTGGGGTTAATGTGAAGCTTGGATCGTAGTTGAGCAAACCGTGGAAAAGTGAGACCTTTAGTTAGAATGTCGGCAAGTTGAGCATTGGTTGGTACATACCAAACACATCAAGTGCGAGATAAAATCATGTACCGAATGAAAGGCACGTCAATCTCAATGTGTTTTGTACATTGGTGAAAACAGGATTAACTGCGAGATAGGTAGCTCCAGACATATTGTGGGAGTACACAGAATACTAATATGAAGCTCTTTTAGTAAAGAACATACCCATCGTAGTTCAACAGTTACAAGAGCAAGTGCTCGATACTCAACCTCGGTATCAGAGCGAGCAAGGATATGTTGTCTTAGAACTCCAACTAATGAGGTTGGATCCAAGAAAAATATAGTATTCGGTTTGTGGAGCGGAAATCATCGTGACATCCTGCCCAATCAACATCAACATCGGTATGTATTTGTTGGGTCTGAAATAGTTCAACATGGTTACTACTTCTAGTTCAACATGGTTACTACTTCTAGTTCAACATGGTTACTACTTCTAGTTCAACATAGTTAATACTTCTAGTTAATGCTGCTAGAAGAAAACAGTTAATACTTCTAGTTAATACTTCTAGTTAATGCTGCTAGAAGAAAACAGTTAATACTTCTAGTTAGTACTTCTGTTAGTAATGCTGCTAGTTGATGGTTAATGTTGCTCAACAAGATTAGTACTGCTAGTTCAAAGTTAGTACTGCTTGAAGATATTAATGCTGCTGAGCATGGTTAGTACTGCTAGAGTTAATACTGCTCAGAGTATTAATGCTGCTTATGATTAATACTGCTTATAAGATGGAGATCTGCATGAAAGGATAACAGCTGGATAATCTTAGAGATATACATGGAAGCTTAGAGATATACATGGAAGCTTAGAGATATACATGGAAGCTTGAAGATAATGATGGAAGATATACTGAAGATATTTTATTTATTGTAATTATCTTTTTATTCAGTATATGTATAGATTTGATAGAATAGTTTAGATAGAAATTAATTTATTCATTCTAAGTTTTTCTTTTAGAGAGAAAAATCAACCTCAAGGCATAGATCCTAATTCTAGAGAAGTAGAATTCGTATTGGTGAGCCTGTTCATCAATATTGAGGTTGAGTGAGTAATCTTGTAACTTCAAAGCATTCAATAAAAGCTTACAGTTTGTTATTCATATTTTCTGTGTTGATTTATTGTTTCATAGAATATCAAAGTGTTATTCCGCAAACTTCTTTGATATTGTTTCTGAGAATTAATTCTTGTTGAGAATTCGATCCTGACAAGTGGTATCAGAGCTAGTATTCTCAGAAACCTGCAATCATCATTCTTCCTTGAAATCAGAAATCATCAATGGCTAAAGTTTCAGATTCTTCAAGCACAGAAATCCCCACAGAGGTAATGTCTAATCTTTGCTCTAAAACTTGTATGGAAACTGTTAAAAGGTACAAGGATCACAACCAGACAATGAGTGATGACCTTAAAAGATTAGAGAGAGATATAAAAGACTATATAAGAATTGTTGAGAGTTTTGAGGAACAGATCAAAGTTTTCCAAGCCAATGAACTTCAACATTCTTATGATACAAATTACTGGAAGTGGGAGAAGAATGACCTAGAACTTCAGCTGAAAAAGTCTAAAGAGGAGAATGAGAAGATAAAGAGTGAGTTTGAGAAAGCCAAGCTGGATATTGAGAAATTTTCCAATGCTTCTAAAGCAATGGACTCTTTGCTCCAAACTCAAATCCATGACAAACTTAGAAGAGGAATAGGCTATAACACCACACCACCACCATACAACAACAATTACATTCCTCCTATATCAAACTTACTAGAGACCAAGGATAGGAAGGAATTGCCTGTTGGAGCCACTAAGGTAGATCCTTTAGACAAAGTGGTGGTTGAAACAGACTCTGAAGAAGAGAACTCTAGTGAAAAGAGTAATGAGAACACTGTGAGTGGTGAGAGTCCTCTAGAAAATAACATTATCACCAATGAGGGATGTGGAAAGGCTTGGATCAAGTCTAAGGACATAGAAAAGACTGAGGGAAAGTCTGAGAAGGTCCATTATAAGCAAACCACAGTTGTGAATCCTGTCCCTTGTAAACAGTGTTCTTGCAATAAATCTGAGCCCCAAAAACATGATAAACCAAGGGGAAATCAGAGAAACTGGAATAATCAGTGGGCACAAAAACAAGGGGTTGATTTGAGTAAAATCAATAGACCAAAACCTTGTTTTATCTGTGGCAAATTGAATCATCTTGCCAAACACTGTTATTTCAACCCTATCAACCAAAGAGTCACTTTTCAAAGAAAACCACAAAACTCTGTTGGTTATAGGAATAAAAGAAAGAATCAATTGGCTGAGAAAAGAGCACCTTTAAAGTCTCATGCTCAGAACAAGTTTGCTAATACAAAGAAAAATGCTCCAGATAAGCCAAGGAGTAATTTAAAGACAAAGAAAGCAAACAACT
Organism: Arctium minus; assembly: GCA_954870635.1. Classification (NCBI taxonomy): domain Eukaryota; kingdom Viridiplantae; phylum Streptophyta; class Magnoliopsida; order Asterales; family Asteraceae; genus Arctium; species Arctium minus. Next base: position 26,478,956 of record OX941090.1, on the reverse strand, counting down.
TTATTCAAGTTTGGGTTCCAATTGTAAAGAAACCTGTTAGTACTGCTATCCCAGATAGTACTGCTAACAGAAATAGTGCTGCTGCAACCAATACTACTGCTAACAAGGATAGTGCTTCTACTAGTATTAATGTTGCAAAGACTATAATCTTGACAAAGTATTCCAGCCATGAGATTCCTAAACAACTCATCCAGACCAAACTGACAGATTATATAAATGAGAAAGGACAACCCAAGACCACTTTGGCTTGGGTTCCCTCAAAGACTAACTGATTTATCAAGTGTGCAGGGCAATCAAAAGCTCAAGAGGAAGAGCATTTGGAATGAAGATAATGATTGCTCTTGGCACATAACAAGGAACATGGATTGCCTTCAATTTCTTTAAAAGATTTGATGGAGGACATGTTACTTTTGATCCAGCAGAAGTGTTTCAGGTTGCTAATACTGAAAGGTAGTTAGTACTTCTAGTTCAGTGAATACTGTCAGACTGTGTTAATGCTGCTGGTATGTGTAACTACTGCCAGTCTGTGTTAATGCTGCTGATAAGTGCTACTACTGCTAATGTAAGTTTTCTATACCTAAAAATGATCTTCATTGATTTTATGTCAAACCTGGATATCAATCAAAAAGCTTTTATCTGTATCCAAAGTTTGTACAAGAAGTACTTAATAATGAATTGACGGACATACTTCACTTTGATGAGGTATATGTACCTAAACCCCCTAAAGGCAAGGTTTTCTCAAACATGAGAAGATCTGCTAGGGACTCTGAAGGAGTTGACACCCCATTGTTCTCTACAATGATGGTGGTGTCCCACACTGAAGAAGGTATGGCAGCAGGGTCAAGGCCCTCATTAGACATTCCCACTGCTAGCCAATCCCAACCTTCCCACTCTATATCTATCCCACAGTCTCTACTTCATAAGCCAAGTTCACCAATAAAACAGATAAAGAAAACAGGTAAAGAAGGCTCTTTCCCTTCTTGTACCTTCACCCACTAAGCCTTTAAGCCCTCTAAGGGAGGATTCTCCTTTAGAGAATATCCAAAGGGAAACCATAGAGGTGTCTCCCAACCTCAAGAAGGTGCTCAATAAGGAGATGCAAGAGCATATGGGTTGTTAGGCTCACACTACTGACTTTGCACAAAGTGCATGACAGGAAAGTGTGAACATATCTAAGACCTTCCCCATGGCAACTTTAGATGAGTAATTATCTAAAGGTCCCAGGTGCCAAGAAACCAAGGGAGTAGAAGGTGCTTTTGCTAGGCAGAAGATCTCTACTAAAAGATCCAAGGATCCTTCAAGGGTGGTAAACACACCTAAAGGAGGTGAGGACAGTTTAACTGCAAAGAATTGATGGATACACTTGGTACAATTAGTCTGAAAGTTCACAATCAAATTATGAAGATAAAAGAGATGAAAAGGTAATCACTTCTTATCACTAGCAGATAGATCATTTCAAGAAGCTGGTACTGAAAAAGAAGAAAATTAAAGTTTGTATTGATATGAAATCTTATTTTGAGGGGGAGATAAGTGAAGAAGCTGAAACAAAGCAGCAACTACAGCAGAAACAGAAAAGAAGATAACAGCAGAAACTGAATCAAGAAGAACTAGTAATTGCAGAAAGTTTTGAAATTATCATAAAGACCTTATGTTGAAGAACTTAACTTCTCAGTTTTGAAAAGTTAAGTTAGGGGGAGATTGTTGGGTCTGAAATAGTTCAACATGGTTACTACTTCTAGTTCAACATGGTTACTACTTCTAGTTCAACATGGTTACTACTTCTAGTTCAACATAGTTAATACTTCTAGTTAATGCTGCTAGAAGAAAACAGTTAATACTTCTAGTTAATACTTCTAGTTAATGCTGCTAGAAGAAAACAGTTAATACTTCTAGTTAGTACTTCTGTTAGTAATGCTGCTAGTTGATGGTTAATGTTGCTCAACAAGATTAGTACTGCTAGTTAAAAGTTAGTACTGCTTGAAGAGATTAATGCTGCTGAGCATGGTTAGTACTGCTAGAGTTAATACTGCTCAGAGTATTAATGCTGCTTATGATTAATACTGCTTATAAGATGGAGATCTGCATGAAAGGATAACAGCTGGATAATCTTAGAGATATACATGGAAGCTTAGAGATATACATGGAAGCTTAGAGATATACATGGAAGCTTAGAGATATACATGGAAGCTTGAAGATAATGATGGAAGATATACTGAAGATATTTTATTTATTGTAATTATCTTTTTATTCAGTATATGTATAGATTTGATAGAATAGTTTAGATAGAAATTAATTTATTCATTCTAAGTTTTTCTTTTAGAGAGAAAAATCAACCTCAAGGCATAGATCCTAATTCTAGAGAAGTAGAATTCGTATTGGTGAGCCTGTTCATCAATATTGAGGTTGAGTGAGTAATCTTGTAACTTCAAAGCATTCAATAAAAGCTTACAGTTTGTTATTCATATTTTCTGTGTTGATTTATTGTTTCATAGAATATCAAAGTGTTATTCCGCAAACTTCTTTGATATTGTTTCTGAGAATTAATTCTTGTTGAGAATTCGATCCTGACAGTATTGTAGTTCTAGATGAACGCTGAAATATTAATCCATGAGTACTAACACCACGTAAATACCGTAAAATGTGTTTCACTGCTATCCAATGTCTATCTAATCTCTATATGTGGGACGGTGAAGAAATTGTCAAACTTTGTTAACAACAAGTGCCATCTCAGGCTGGTAAGAACCAAATACTATAAAGATCCAACGGTGCTCCGATGTAGAGTTAGATCATCCAACGAAATACTAGAGTATTTAAATAACTGATGACCTGGTGGGAGGGGCGTAGATAGCGGTTTACATCGACTCATCTCGGTATGCTGAAGTAGATCAAGTAAATATCGATGTTGTGATAGATGAAGCCCATTATCAGTGAAAGTGGCTTAAACTCCCTAGAAATAATTCAACGTTCTCAAATATTTTAAGGAAAATTGTGCATGAAGTTTCTTGATTAGATCAACAATAAACTGAGAAAAACTATAAGTGGATATGATATCATCAACATATACCAACACATATGCAGTAATGCCAGACATGCAATAAACAAATAAGGAAGTATCCGAGATACAATGTACTAATCCAAATCCGACAAGAACAGTAAAGAGTTTGGAAAACCATGCACAAGGATCCTGCTTTAAGCCATATAAAGCCTTTTTGAGAAGGCACACATAATGAGGACGATTAGTGTCAACAAATACTTGAGGTTGAGCAATGTAGACAATTTCCATCAAGTCACCGTGTAAGAATGCATTATTAACATCCACTTGTCTGATATCTCAACATCGAGATTAAGAAACAGAAAGAACTAAGCGGATAGTAGTAATCTTGTCACAGCACAAAAGGTGTAAGTATAATCTACACCATTTGGATTTTCTTTTATACGATAAACCCACTTGCAACCAACAATATTAGCACACAGAGGTGCATGGACTAACTGCCAAGTTCCATTAGAGTGTTATGGTGAACCCACTTATCGTACGACATTTTGCGTCGCGTAGATAAATTTTGGAACATGTGTACACACTTTATTGGGTGCGTTAATTTATGGGTTTTGTTAATAGATGTCACCCTATATGTTATTTTGGAGAAGTTTCAATATCATGCGATTTGTCTTTGGGTTTTATACATGTGTTAATCATGGTACACTATTCATATTTGGATTAAATTATACTGTTGGTGTGAGTAAAAGTATAAAAGATTTATGTTGTTTCAGATAGAACTTTTGCTCAGAACACGTGTCAGTTGCTGGTTTTACCGTTAGAAATTTTCCGCAATGCATTAAGTGAGTTATCGATGTTTATGTCATTGTAGTTACTATTTTGGTCGAGTGTGTTTTATCTGTGCGACTCAAAGTTTTAAACTTGATTTGAAATTTATTTACGTCCCTATCGTTTTACTTGAGTTTTGGGGGAGTAAACTGATGCATATGAGACTTGTTGAAAATTTTATGCCATGACGTCTGGCGATTAAAAAGAAAGAATTTAAAGTCGAAATTGTGAACGTTTATTGCACGTGTTTTGGTGCAGAAAATTATTTTGACATATATGGTATAATTTGTTGTATGTTGGGGCTCTGGTAGTCCATTTAAAATTTTGTTGCACATCTTATGTTATTATCCTTATTGATGTAAGTACTGATCAAATGAGTTTTGGAAATGGTTTTATACGCGTAGAGTTGGTGATTAGTTTTGAAACCTATTGAATGAACGGTAGAGTAATTTTTCCGCACGATTAATTGTTATAAAACTGGTGTATTTGAAAGTTTTATAAATTTCAAATTGGCATACTGGTTGAAAAACCTTGAACTCATTAGGGCTATAGGTTTAAAACCCCTATAGTGAAAGGAGTTGCAATTAAGGAGTTTAAAACCCCTATTGAAGCGTCGGATGGTCCGACTTGTGGTCAACCTTGAATTTGGGTTTCAGTTTTTGAATCGGGTCATGCATGAATAGTGGAGGCATTAGACTTTGTTCCCCAGTTAATTAAGAGATGGTCTTTATGCTTCGGTAAACCTGCAAATAAGATCTTGTGTGGTTATTTACGCCTGGTTGGATTTGATTCGTTGGATGGGTGACCGGTTTGTTAGAAATGTAAGATTTGGAATTTTAGTCCCTTGTTAAGTGTTAACTTCTACCATGACAATACGTCTGGAATGAAATCTTGGGCGGGATGTCCACGTTTTCGATATCGCCATTTTGGCTTTAGGCGTCGACTTTTTTTCTTGAAGTCAATGAATCTTGGAATGTTTGGAAGTATCACGGTTGGGTCGTGAAAAATGTTGACCTCCCGGTGGTGGAATTTAAAGGAAGATTTGAGGTTGGTAAGTAAGTATTGACGTGTATGAGTTTTCTGAGGCGGTAAAGATCTCTTTGAGAGAATGGTTCGAGGTTGAGAGTAGATCAGAGTTGAGTGGTAGCCGGATCGACATGAACTAGCTACCCGATGAACGTATTGGTACGCCTCGAAAGGACGACGTTGTCAACATCAAGAACTGATCATTAAGAGATTTGGGAATTCTTTGGAGGTTGATGTCGAACTTTGGTTTGGGTTCGGAAGCATGTTCAGCTAAAGTGATTTGGTCAGTGTGAAATTGAGGTACAAACTACCCTAGAGGTAGTACGTGTCGCCCAAGGTTGGGAGACAACCGTAGTCTCATGGTTGAGGGTTATGTTAGTAAGATGACTGGTCATTTGGATATATCTAGGATGTGCCCAAGGGGACACTTATCGTGAGAACCGACATAAGGTTATAAGGGTAGCTCCGGCAAGTGGAGTGGAGTCGATCTTTTATGCGAGCATCGTTAATTGGGAAATTTATATTTCGAGGACGAAATCTATTTTAAGGTTGGGAGGATTGTAAAATCCGTAATTTTCAGTAAGTAAAGGTCACCCGAATGATTTTATGTCTGGTAAATGACGAGATTTTGTTTGGAAACCTTTATGAAATGTCCCTAAGAGTGTAGAGGGACTTGATATTGGAAAAGTCGGGTTTTGGGGCTCGGAACAGGCCCGACGACTATGACAATGTCATTGTCGCCTGGCAATGTCGCAGGAAGAGGGGCACGCATGGTACAGTCTATGCGACTATGTCATGCGACTTTGACATGGTCATTGTCGCATAGCAATGTCGCCTGCGGGGACTGAAAGGCTGTTTAAGTCCGAATTTTCACCCATTCTCCTCATTTCTCACTTCTAACCCCTTTCCACTCTCTCCCAAATCATTTCCTCCCTCCCCCTCTTGAACCCTAGACCATTTTGAGGCTTTTCCATGAAGATCAAAGTGTTTCCCTTCCATATTATGATAATGACTTCACCTCTTGATGCAAGATTATGTTCCCACCTCCAATACTAGAGATTTTTGGGGTTTATTAGGTTTTGCTCAAAACTATGTGGTAAGTTTATCCTCTCCATTTCTAAACCTTATTAGGTGACATATATGCTTCATTGATGATATCCTAGTGTTTTATTACTTCAATTTCGGTTTGGAAGATTTTGGAGAAATTTAGGTCAAAATGAGGGGTTTGACCAAAATGGAGATTTTGATGTAAAGTGTTTGGGGATCGATTCTATATGGTTTTGGTTATTTATGGTGGAAAATTTATGTATCTAGGTCTATGGAAGTTTTGGACCTTGAAGAATCAAGTTTCTTCAAAGGAGCTCAAAATGGGGTAAAATCTAGATTTAGCCTAAATCTAGCAAAGTGAGTTCAAGTTGATTTGTGAAAACGGTGTACATCCCAAAATGTTCATTTTAAAGTGTTTTGTGTTTTACATAAAATTGTTAACTGCTGATCACCTGATAAGTTTTGGTTATTTGGAAATGTTTAGTTTTATAAACATGGTGAAACACCCATTTTGGGATCTTTGGGAATTTTGGTAAATAAATCATGTTGAAAAGTTTCTATGATGATTTTACATATATAATTGGAGTTCAATTGACGTAAGTATCATTTTTTGTATTTGATCTCATAAACCTTTTCGGAAAATGCATATTATTGTGTTATGAGGCATTTTGGAAATATAAGGGTATGAGTGCATTTGGAAAAATGGTTTGCCTCAACCAATGATGAGATTCGAGCTAATCATATTTCCGGTTGTATGTTTGCATAATAGTTGGTCAAATGTGTTTCAATGTTTATATTGGCTTTCATTGGGAGTTTACGTAAATTGTTGGGCCTTTGGCTCGGTTTTGACTAAATGGAGTCTTGAGGACATTTGTCCGGTTTAAAAACAGTTGTGGAGTTTTGAGTATGATGGCGTATATTTCGTGTCATTTGAGAGTTACATGTTTTGGGAGCTTTGGTATTTCATTTGGGGTCATGTAATTTTAGACAGTGTTGTATTGGATCCATAGGCACGTAAGTCTGTTTGTTTTGGTAAAGCGGGCAAGGTTGTTTATGACCGTTGACCGCTTGGGTTTGCTGGCGAGTAGGCAATAGGTGGCTCGAGCCTCCGAGTTGTAACTCGTCTAGATTGGATAGGCACCCATGTCTGTAAGTCTTTGAGGTGGAACTCGACGGAGTATGGCTAGAGGCATAACGGTCCGAGGATTGTGATGTCGGTGGTGGCATGGGAACTAGGTCTGGGATATGTGGTGAAATCCAATAACATCACGGGTGGTCCCATTCACGTGTTCTCGCCACCCAAGATGGAAACGTTTAGATGACATGCGAGGAAGTTGTATGGGCGGCCTACTTGCGTGTTCCTCTATTCTCAATGTATACGAGTCTCTCCGTCGTAGATCCGTGGTATTTTTAAATGTTAATGTCGTATTTTACTAACTTTGGTTTGTGTGGTCGACGATAAATGATGACCTTAATATTGGGTTTTCCCCACGTATATTAAGGTTTGAATGGAATGTGTCATTTCCACGTTTCGGTATTTGATTTCGTCCATTTTATGGTCGTATGAGTTTTGGGTTTAATGTCCGTGTTCACGGTAATATTTATTTATATAGATTTTCATCTATGGTTTATGAGTTGTGTATCACGTTCCACCCGTGTTGGGTATTTCAGGATATATCATTTTTACCCGCGTTTTATGAATTGGGAGTCCTCTCTCTATTCTCGTTTTGAGCAAGTTTTGGGTTAAATCTAAGTTTACGAAAGAACGTTTATATTGGGATCTTAGTCTTTAAAACAGTTTGGTTTGGTAAACGATTAACTCGGTGTCTCTTTCTCTTAAAATGCATAATTATTGGTAAACGATTCGTTTTCATAAGTGAAGCGTATCATTTTGAAAGATTATGATTTTAGTTGCATTCTTCCTTTTTAAACGATTAATTCATATTGTTGAAAACTCTTGAGCTCACTAGGCGTTAACCCTAACATTTTTATTTGTCGGCATGTGCATCAGGTTCTGGTTGGGGTTTGGTTCTAGCAGCTATGAAGAGTTGAGCCTTAGCTTTGTGCAAGAGTAAGTAGTTGGTGAAGTCTTCCTCAGTTTGGAGATAGTGACTATTATTGGGTTTTAGTAGCACCCATCCTTATTATAGACTGTATGTAGAGAATAACTATGTGTGTTGAGGTTAAACCTTAATTCGTGATTGTAGATGAATCAATTATCGGCGTATTTAAAATTTTTTAAATTAGTTGTTATTTCCAGATTTGAGGGTGTTACACTTCAGCGTTTGGGGAAGGTGATGATGAAGCATGATAAAGAATATGATCAAGAAATGACTTTGGCTTTTGAGTATTATCTCGAGCTCGAGTGACCATTGGATGTACAAGCTGGGTAACGTGAGGAGTAGGAGATGAATCACCAGACACATATGCAGAAGTTAATGGATTAATAGACGATGGTGATTCGAAAGAATTTGGAGCTGAAATTGGAAATGACGGAAGAACAATAGATGGAGTAGAAGAATGTGAAGACAATAGAGATTGAAAAGAAAATATAGACTCATTGAAAAATAACATGCCGAGAAACATATACTTTGGACAACTTAAGATCATAACAAAGGTACCCCTTGTGAGAAGGATCATAACCAAGAAAAATACAAGCAACGGACTTTGGTGACAATTTGTCATCACGGGTATTTCCAAGAAACGGGTAACAAAGACAACCAAAAGTAGGAAGATTGGCATAATCTGGTAATGTGTGAAATAATAGCTCAAATGGTGAGGAGTGAGATAATGTTTGCGATGGTAAACCATTTATTAAAATTGTTGTTGTACCATATGCATCATACCATAAACGTTTAGGTAAATGGTCATGAAACAACAAAGCTCGACCAATTTATGAAAGATGTCGATTTTTCCTTACAGCCACTCCATTATGCTAAGGAGTGTAAGGACATGAGATACGTAAAATGATGCCAGACTCAGAAAGTAAATTGCTCATTTGACCTTGGGTTAGCTCTAAAGCACCATCACACTGAAAGTATTTAATAGAGGTTGAGAAAAGATTCTCAACTTGAGTCTTCAATGACGAAAAGAGTCAAAGGCTTGAGAACGGTGTGTCAAGAGATACATCCAAGTGCACTGACTAAAATCATCTATAAAAGTAATAAAGTAAAGAAAACTAGAACGATACGTGACAAGAGCCAGAACCCATATATCGCAATGAATTATATGTAAAGGGGTAATACTACGTGATTCAGATACAGTACTACGTGATTCAGATACAGTAAAAGGAATCCGAGTGCACTTTGAGATGTTACATGCATGACAATTATTTTTATTAAACTTTGAAGTACATGGAAGTGAAATTTTGGTGAAGACGTAATCAGACGGATTCCCCATCCTATGATGCCAAAGATCCCTCGAGAGGGTAGCGGTCAGGGAATATATGTTGTGTTGGCTAAGCGGAATGTGGTGGAGTATTGTTCCTGTCAAATTCTGAACATATAATCCATAAGATTAGAAAGCAATAATAATGGGATTATCATCAACAAGCTGAGTGATAGACAAAATATTTTTGGTGAGTCCAACAACTAGAAGAACATTTTTCAAAATGAGTGAAAATTTGGGTAGGTTAATTTTAAAATGACCGATGTGAGTAATGCAAAGATCCATATCGTTGTCGACTACCACTTATTAGAACCGGAGTAGGCCTGATCCCCATGAACTATATTTGGATCTGAAGTCATGTGGGCAGTAGCTCCTGAATCCGGTATCCATGAATCAACAGTAGCACACATATATCTAAAAAAGAACCAAGTTGACCATAAAAACCAGCAAAATTATTTGGAGCAGTAAACTAATTATGCTGCTGTGAGGCCCAATTTTCAATATCTTCCGGCCCAAAACCAGTAGCAACATTATTTGGTGTATTTAAGAACTCATGCCTAAACATTCTTGAATCATAATCCGGCTCAGCCCAGTAGCACCCAAACTTGGACAACCAGCACGTGAACTGAAGTTCAAATCATTTTTTGGGTTCCAATAGTTGCTTCCACCACCAAGAATACCATTATTACTACCAGTATTCATCTATGAGGCTACATTAGCGCCGTACTCCTCTTCCATAGCCTGGAGAATGTCCTCACCCTCTCCAATTTGCATTGTTTCATCCACAAAAGAAGTTTCGTTTACCTTTGTTTCCTTTCCATATACGACCACCGCTGTAATTTCTTCCACCACTACGACCTCCTCTTGATTCTGATGGAGTGTACCATAAAAAACATCGACAGGCATCATGACCATATTTCTAACATATTTGACAAACAACTCCATTTTCGTTCTGTTTGTTTTCAAATCTAGTGTGTGGTGGTGTTGAAACATTTGCATTCATCACTGATACTGAAGGTGAATCTTCAGATTGATGATTCAATCTTTCTTCGTAAACAAAAAGTCTAGATTTGAGTTTTGAAAAACTTGGAACAATTTCAGAATTCTTAATGTTTAACACAAAAGAAGTAAAGGTATAATTGAGTCCCTGTAAAATTTGCAGAACCAAATCACTGTCTGATATAGTTTCACCTATTGATCTTAACGAGTTTGAAATTTTTTTTAATGGAGTCACAGTAAGTTGTAACAGAAAATGATCCTTGTTTCAAGGTTTGAAACTGAGATTTAAGTTGAAACTTCTTTGCAAATGCATGTTGCAGATACGACTCTTCAAGAACTTTCCATAAACTAAGGGCAAATTCAATATTGATGGCTAAATGTGCAATCGAGGGATCAAGAGTAGCATTTATACAAGCATATACATAATTATCTGCCTTGCACCAACTCTCAAAATTTGGATAAGAAATTAAATGTGAAGATGAATTTTGACTTACATGTTTGGAGAGTCCAACATTTTTGAGGATTGTGAGAAGTTGATGCTTCAAAATCAAATAGTTTTCTCCATTAAGATTTACACAAACGAAGTTTGTGATGCTTGATATAGAGAACTGGTTCGAATTAAACTCAAATTTGTTGTTCCTGCATTTTCTACCACATTTGAAGCTTATGCTACTAGAAGGAACTGTTACTCTGTTGACTTGTGTTGTTTTTGTGAAATAATGCTACTGATAACATGCTCTGATATCATAAATTTTCTATAATATGACTACAAACACAGAAGGAAAGAAAAGTTAAAAGAGAAAGATAGAAAGAATAGAGAGAGAATGAATTGTTTCTCTCTCTAATTGTAGCTTCTGCTTTCAATGATCTTATTGAAAGATTACAACACTATTTATAGTACAACATATGAGATTAACTGCACTAAACTGGACCAAATTTGAACAAATGGTGGAATGTAATTGAATTATCAAAGGTAACTACAGGCTTTCGAGAGGCCTGTTCTCTCCCAAGAAGCTCACGCTCCAAACAAACTAACAGAATACTCAAACAAAACACCCCACTAACTACTTAAAGGAGTTCCCTCCCTTATTACAAGGAAATACCAAAAGTACCCCTCAGCCCCTAACGACTTATTGAAAAGTAAAAGGAACAACAATCACAAAATTACTATTTGACCTTTCTCTTATAAGTAAATCTCACGGGAGGTTGACCAATACTACCCCCCCAAGCTTTCACCTTGTCCTCAAGGTGATGATTGGGAAACTGAAGTATAAGAGTTTCGAGCACCTCCCACGATGCCTCAAATTCAGATAATCCTTTCCACTTTACAAGTACCTCCAACTGCCCTGCATCTCCCTTGGCTAGTGGTCGAATGTCTAAAATGTCTTCCGTTTCCACAACAAGAACTAACTCTTCCGACATCTGCGAAGGAAAATCTTTGATCGAATTACACTTCCCAATTGCTTGTCTTAATTGAGAAACATGAAACACCGGGTGGATTTTGGCCGTCGCTGGAAGATCCAATCTATACGCTACCGTTCCAATCTTCTCTAAGATACGATACGGTCCATAAAATCTTGCTAACAATTTGGGACTGTTACCTTTTACCAAAGACTTCATTCGGTATGGTCTTAATTTCAAAAACACCCAATCTTCTATCACAAAGGAGACTTCTTTTCGCCTTAGATCAGCTTGCTGTTTCATTCTACATTGCGCCTTCAAGAGGTGCATACGAGCTTCGTCCAGCATCTCTTCTCTGCTCACCAATACTTTCTCCACAGCTTGCAACTTTGCAGAATGGTCTACATATCTAAGCATGGGCGGAGGGTCTCTTCCATACAAAATTCGAAAAGGAGAGCATTTTAAAGAAGTGTGATAAGCCGTATTATATGATAATTCCGCCCAAGACAACCACTTAAGCCACTGTTTAGGATGATCAGCAACCCAACAGCATAAATACTGTTCCAAACACTTGTTTACCACTTCCGTTTGACCATCGGATTGAGGATGGTAAGCAGTGCTGTACTTCAGCTTTGTTCCTTGAAGCTTGAACAACTCCCTCCAAAATGAGCTTAAAAAAACTTTATCCCTGTCCGAAACTATAGACTTCGGAATTCCATGTAAACGGACCACCTCATTAATAAACACCTCTGCTACTGTCATCGCCGTAAACGGATGTTTGAGCGCAATGAAATGAGCATATTTACTGAACCTATCAACCACTACCAAAATAGCGTTCGACCCGTGCGATTTAGGTAAGCCTTCAATAAAGTCCATTGACACTTCCTCCCATACTGCTTCTGGCAAATTGAGAGGCTGTAACAGTCCTGCCGGAGACCCGGATATATTCTTGTTGCGTTGGCATATTTCACATTGCTTCACCAACTCCACAATATCTTTATGCATACCCACCCAAAACAAATCGGATTCAATCCTCTGGTAATTACGATCTTCTCCCGTATGACCACCAATCGGAGAACCGTGGAATTCTTCAAATAGTAACGGAATCATTTTCGACTTTCTGGGAATAACCAGCCTCCCCTTATATAGCAACAAACCCTGTTGCAATTCAAAACCCTTATGAGCTGAAGCATCGACCAGTAAATCAGCTTTTAGTTTCATCAAAAATTCATCATTTTCAATTTCTTGTAAGAGACTATCCCACTGTCGCCATTGCGGCCCTCCAATCGCAGCACATTCCCCATCTTCTATCTTTCGTGACAAAGCATCTGCTGCATTGTTGGTTTTTCCCGGCTTATAAACAATGGAAAAATCGTACCCTAACAACTTGATAATCCATTTTTGATACTCCGGTTCAACTACCCGTTGTTCCAACAAAAAACGAAGGCTTTTCTGATCGCTACGAACAGTGAGTTCTTTCTCATATACCGACTTTTGTTTGGCTCTCAATCCTAACGATTGACTAAAATAAGCAATAGGTTGCTCATTTTGCATTAACACGACTCCCAACCCAAAACCCGAAGCATCCGTTTCTATCACGAACTCTTCATCAAACTTTGGTAATCGTAGAACTGGAGCATTCGACAATCTATTCTTCAGTTCATCAAAAGCTTTCTGGGCATCCACAGACCATACAAATTGATTTTTCTTTAACAAATCAGTCAAAGGGGTTGAAATACCACCATAACCCCGAATAAATTTCCGATAATACCCAGACAGGCCCAAAAAACCTCTTAATTCGGTAACATTCTGGGGAATTTTCCAATCATTAATGGCCTGAATTTTGGAATCATCCACTTCCACTCCCTTTCCCGAAATAATGTGACCCAAATATCCCAATCTATCTTTACCAAACTCACACTTCTTCTTATTGGCAAACAATTGAGGTTTGGTTAAAATTTCAAAAACAATTCTCAAATGCTTCGTATGCTCTTCTAAAGAATTGCTATAAACCAATATATCATCGAAAAACACAAGTACGAACTTGCGAAGGAAAGGGACGAATACCTCATTCATGAGACCTTGAAACGTCGCCGAAGCAATCACCAATCCGAAGGGCATTACCAAGAACTCATAATGCCCTTGATGAGTTCGAAACGCCGTCTTTTGAACATCTTCGTCCTTCATTCTGATCTGATGGTAGCCTGATTTCAGATCCAGTTTCGAGAATATTTGAGCTCCAACCAACTCATCAAGTAATTCCTCTATGACCGGAAACGGGAATTTATCCAACACCGTAACCTTGTTAAGAGCTCGATAGTCAATACAGAAACGCTAACTTCCATCCTTTTTTTACCAATAAAACAGGACTCGAAAACGGACTCGAACTGGGCTGAACGACCCCTGCTTCAAGCATTTCCTGGACCAACTTTTTGATTTCATCCTTATGGTAATGAGGGTACCTATAGGGACGAACATTTATTGGACCAGTCCCCTCCTTCAAAGTAATACCATGATTCTTGCCCCGAAACGGTGGTAAACCTTGCGGCATATTAAACACGTTATCGAACTCTTGTAGTATCGATTCCAACACTGCACTCGTCTCCGACACTGCCTCACCTTCTGCGGTGCACAAACCGAGTTCAACTAGGACGTCGTGCCCCTCTTGTTGGATTACTCTGCCCATAGCTTTCAACAACACCTTCGATCTGCCTAACGCTGGATCGCCTTTAAGAGTAACCGATTGATTATTCACCGTGAACTTCATTATTTGTTGCTTCCAGTTAGTATAGGTGGTCCCTAATGTTTCTAACCACTGAATGCCCAAAATAACATCACTGTTTCCAAGTTGGATAGGTAAGAAATCCTCCCTGATCTCCAATCCTTGCAAGGATAGACTTAACCCTCTGCATACGCCATTGCCCTTCACGGTATTACCCGTTCCCATAGTGATCGTGTACTCCCGTGTATTCTCCACCATTAAACGTAACTTCTCTACTACTTCCATTGAGATGAAATTATGTGAGGCGCCGCTATCAATTAGAACAACTACCTTCTGAGTTTGAATCATACCTTCCAACTTCATTGTTTTAGGATTGGTAAAACCAATCACTGAATTAAGATGAATTTCCACTTTCCTGTCCACTTCTTTCATCTCTGCCGTATTCAGATCGGCCTCCTCCTTCTCATCACTCATCTGATCTGTCATCTCATCCTCTTGTATTATGATCACGTTCAACGATTTATTCTTACACTTATGTCCCGGAGCGAACTTCTCATCGCATCTGTAACACAGGACCAACGCGCGTCGTTTCTGAACTTCCTGTTCAGATAATTTTCTAAATTCGGAATTAGATCCCGTAGCAGATGCAGATGTAAATGGCGTTGAAGTAGCATCGTTTTTCGACACAATTGGTGCACTCCATTTTTTTTTCCAATATAGCTATTTTTTCCGATCACGCTATTCTTCACCTCAATCTTCGTAGCCAATTCCATTGCCTCTGCCAACGAAGTCAGACTTAGGAGATGCA
Organism: Arctium minus; assembly: GCA_954870635.1. NCBI lineage: Eukaryota > Viridiplantae > Streptophyta > Magnoliopsida > Asterales > Asteraceae > Arctium > Arctium minus. Next base: position 26,463,743 of record OX941090.1, on the reverse strand, counting down.
ATTCAGCTTTAATCACGTTATTCAATCCATTAATGAATTGAGTGAGAAAAACTTCCTCAGAAATCCCCTCCAAAGGAGCCGCCAACTCAACGAATTTCCGACGATACTCATCAACAGATCCAATCTGTTTCACGGCCAAAAATTGCTCACACAAGGATCCTAATGCCAGAGAGCGAAATTGACGAAGTATTATCCGTTTCAAGTCTTCCCACCGCGTGATCGGGTGACGTCGATTTTCCCACTGAAACCACCTAAGTGCATCCCCTTCGAATGCGATGAACGAGACATCGATCTGTTCCTCTAAACTGAGACGGTTCAACGTGAAATACCTCTCTGCCCTTAAGATCCAACCATCCGGATCGGAACCATTGAAAGTAGGAATCTCGAGCTTCCTCCCTTTCACCGCCAAAAAACTTCCAGCGTCGGATTTTTTAGCTTTGCCGCCAGAACCCGCCGCTTCTTCCCCATCGGATGAGGAAGATGAATTCAATCGGCTTGCTACCTCCTCTTGACGTTTACTCATCTTCTCAATTTCGAGAAAAATTCGTTCCAAACTTTTCTGAATCGTTCCCACGCTGCTTTCTAAATCATCGATCCGAACATTCGAACTCCTGGTCGCCGCCATCTCCCAAGAACGTGACTGCTCTGATACCAATTTGCACTAAACTGGACCAAATTTGAACAAATGGTGGAATGTAATTGAATTATCAAAGGTAACTACAGGCTTTCGAGAGGCCTGTTCTCTCCCAAGAAGCTCACGCTCCAAACAAACTAACAGAATACTCAAGCAAAACACCCCTCTAACTACTTAAAGGAGTTCCCTCCCTCATTACAAGAAAATACCAAAAGTACCCCTCAGCCCCTAACGACTTATTGAAAAGTAAAAGGAACAACAATCACAAAATTACTATTTGACCCTTCTCTTATAAGTAAATCTCACGGGAGGTTGACCATTAACAACCATTCTAACAGCCTAACTAACTAGGCTTCTAAAACCTTCAAGACATTTCTGCACATTAATATAACTCTAAAAATATAGAAGGTGTGAAGAATTTCTTCAACAGTTTTAGCTACCACATGAGTTCACCCAAGAACATGGAAGCTGGAATCTAATTAATATAAAACACACCCTTTGGCATCAACCACATAACTTAATTACTTACAGATTCTTTGGCACAATGATGATGTATGCATAAGATTGCATTTTCTTGATCTGAGTAGAGTTAAAGAACCTTTTTACTATATCCATCACATGATGACAAAGAAGAGCACTATTAATTAAGCTACAATGTTACGGTGTTACCTTCAATACAAAACAATACGACATTATCATGTACTCGGTCAATAAAAGGGGAATTCAAATGTGGATATATATGGCTCAAAACTACTGTTATCCCATTGTAGACAACTATGAACATGGTATAGAATAGAGTTGGATCAAGTCTGGACCAAAAGTCTTTAATTTGGTGAGTGGTAGAAATAATAAACATGGAAAAAATGGACAATAGAGAAGACCAATCAGAGCAGTTGACAAGTGATTAGACACTACCAAGTAGAGTGTTCTATAAAGATGGAGTGAATGTAGTGAGTGTAGTGGGTAATCTCATTAAAAAGAGAAGAAGCAACACACATATAAATAACAACAAAAAAAGAAATAAAAGGCATAACCTAGCGTCAAGATAAAACAAAGGTAAAATGTTACCTCTCAAGATAGAGTGTCTTGAATGTCTTTGAGACGCAGAAAATTGGAGATGGATGACAAAACCTGAGATTTACTGATATATAAAATTTGAAGTCCAATGATCACCCATCTAGGGATTATGAATTGTCACCTTAGGGAGGGAGGAGAAGATCGAGAGGTCGGATGCATCTGAATGATGAGGGTGAGATGCGTGAATTAAAATCTTTGGGAATAGAAACCCTGATAAATAAAAGTTTTGCATTGACAAATTGTACATATGGTTTATAAGGTTGTATTTAATAGATTTCAAAATTTTATGCATTATAATGCATTACAGGTTGTTTTTAGGACTTTGGTGTAAATGCTTTATAAGATAGTATAGATATAGATATAGATATATTTCATGTTTATTAAAAAGAAACCAAATACATGTTATACTATTATTATTTTACATTTTTATTTATATAATGTTTTTTTTATTGATAGTGTATAATTTATTAGATTACTTTTTTTGTTTGATTTATAACATTTCATGAAGAAAAATAATGTCATTTGGTGCATATTGGTGTTTGATAGATGATGTTTTTTTACTTAATGTAAGTCAATTGTTGAATATGAATGTTACCCATATCAATTATTGTTAGGACATCTCCGATGGATATCATCAAAATTTACACCATATCTATAAAAATTGGTGTAAACAATAAATCTTCTCCAATGGGTAACATCAAATCTTACATTAAAATGTAAATGGGTGTTTGGTTCAAATTGTTTTTGGATGAAATGGAATCTATTAAAGGAATTTGACTTTGAAGGAATTTGAATGAAATGTTATTAGGTTTGACCACGTGTATTGTTGACATAAACTGGGATGGAATATGTTAAAAATTGAAATCTTTCTATTTGGTTCACATAATGTAGTTTTGGAATTGGAATGAAATATTGGTAAATAACCAAAATACCTTTTTTCGAAATTTTGAAACCAAAATATGACTACTATGGTTCAGATCGGTGGTGGTCAGCGATGGTCGGTGGTTGACAATGGTTCAGATCGGTGACGGTCGGCGGTGGTTCAGATCGAGGGTCGTCGACGGTGGTTCAGACCGATGGTGGTCGATGGTGGTTCAGATCTGTGATGGTCGGCGATGGTAGGCCGGTGTTTCAGATCGGAGGTGGTAGGCCGGTGGTTCTGATCAACGGTGGTCGGTGGTGGTTCATATTGGCGGTGGTCGATGGTGGTTCCGATTGATGGTGGTCGGCGGTGGTCGGTGAAGGTTCAGATCGATGGTGGCCGCTAGTGGTTCAGATCGGTGGTGATCGACAGTGGTTATCTAGGTGGTTCAAATAAGTGGTGGTCGGTGGTGGTATAGAACTATAGATAAATCAAGTAGGGAAGATGGGGATAATTTTGTATTTTTGAGAAAATAGAATGAAATTGAATTGAATTCCTTCTCAATTGTGATGGGATAACCAAATCCATGAATGGTGGATTGTGTGGAATTCAATTGCATTCCATAAATAAACCAAACACCTTAATGGAATTTAGTCCATGGAATTGATCATTCCAATTCCCTCGAATTTCATTGGAATCCTACGAACCAAACTCCCCCTAAGATTCTAGGTATATTCCTTTTTTATCTTCTCAAATTATATCCTTAATTATGAAACAAGAAATCTATCACTCCTATTATTATTAAAGTTAAAATTACCATTTAGTTGATAAACAATGTCACATATTTCTAGAATTGTATATCTTTTCATTGTGGACATTTATTTTGAGAAATATGGGTTATAATAAAAACAATTTACATGACAAAATAATCGAAGATATACACGTGTATATACCTAAACTTGGGCATCATTATTCTAAACTTTATGAAAAAAGGCCAGAATAAAGAAAGGTTGGAGAGTGAGAGAAAGATTGTTATAGCTTTAGTTTATTATCTTGAGAATGAACAACACTATTACATGTTTATATAGTGAGAAAGTTACCTATCACATACACTTGGTAGTTCTAGCAAAACTCAAAACTAACTTGTCAGCTAATCTCCAACTTGCAACTACTACAACTTACTGTTGACTTATACATTTAACATCCCTCCCCCCTCAAGCAGAGCGTCGGGGAAACTTGGATTTGAGAACACCAAATCAAGATGTCGGAAGCCCTTTCATCAAGATGTCAACAAGTTGCCAAGTAGTTGAAACATAACGAACTGAGAGTTAAATAGACATTACCATGTCACGAACCAAGTGTAAATCAATCTCAAGATGTTTAGTTCGTTGATGAAACATCGGGTTCACGGCCAAACACGTTGCTCCAATATTATCACACCACAAACTTGGAGAACACTTGAGAGGAAGTTTAAGTTCGTTGAGAAGAGACATAAGTCACCGTATTTTAGCGGTCGTGTGAGCTAGAGCATGATACTCCGCCTCGGTACTTGATCGAGCCACTACATGTTGTTTCTTCGAACTCCAACTAACAAGGTTATTCCCAAGATAAACACAATACCCACTTGTGGGATCGTCTATCATCCGGACATCCAGCCCAATCCACCTCAGAATAAGCATGAAGAACGAAATCAGACGCCTTTTGGTATAAAAGACCATGAGATAAGGTGTTCTTTAAGTACCGTAAAATCCTATTAATAGTAAACCAATGTACATCAGTGGGACGTTGTGAAAACTGAGAGGCTTTTTAAACACCGTAAGCAATTTCTAGTCGAGTGAGGGACAAATATTGTACTGTCCTTACGGTACTTCGGTAAATCATGGGATCGGCTAATGGCGCTCTGGAATATTTAGAGAGTTGTCAGCCGAGAGAGATAGGAGGCGATAAAGGCTTGCACTGACTAAGCCCGGTACGTTGTAACAAGTATAACAAATAACGCTTCTGATACAAGTGAGGACTGGCCTCCGAAAACGTAGCTTGAACACCCAAAAAATAGTTAAGTCTTCCCAAGTCTTTTAAGGCAAATTGTGAATGTAATTTCTGAATTATTTCAGAAATAAACCTAGCCGAACTTCCCATGATGATAATATCATCAACATAAACAAGAATATAAGCCGTGATCGATACCGAATGATAAACAAATAACGGTGTATCTGAACCACACTTAGTAAATCCAAAAGTAAGAAGAACCCCAAAAAGTTTATTAAACCAAGCACAAAGTGCTTGCTTTAAGCCATATAAAGCCTTCTTCAAAAAGCACACATGATTAGGGCGATTCTCATCCATAAAACCCGGAGGTTGTCTCATGTAAGCAGTCTCATTTAAGTCTCCATGTAGAAAGACATTATTCACATCAACCTGCCTTATATCCCAACCTTGTGAAAAGGCAGTAGAATGAACCAAGCGAACCGTGGTTGATTTAACCACCGGGCTAAACATCTCAGTATAGTCAACACTTTTAGTTTGAAGGAAAGACCCTTTGCCACCAATCGAGCCTTATATCGACTTATAGTCCCATCTGAATTTCGTTTGATTTTGTACACCCATTTACAATCAACTACATTAGAACAAGAAGACGGTGCCACTAATTCCCAGGCCCTGTTAGAGTTCAAGGCGGAAATTTCAACCCTCATAGCATTCCACCATACAGACCACTTACGAGCTTGAGAAAAGGTATGTGGCTCGGTAGTAGGAGGAGTTTTGGTGGAAGCTTGATACAAATAGTGATTAGGAAAGTTTTTAGGACAACGTGTATGATCACGAGTACGAGTTACCATCGGATGTGAAGACGAAAATGGATGAGAAATCGATGATGGCAAAGAAGAGTTTGGTACAAAAGTGGGTGATAACTCAAAATACGATGTTGAAGGCGAAGGAGTTGATGACAAAGGAAACGAAACCATTGGAAAAGATGGTAAAGTAACAATCAAATCTGACAATAATGATCCAGTAATATTAGGAAAAACCGTTTCATGAAATGTGACATGACGAGACATATACGTGGTAGAGGACATAGGATCAAAGAATATATACCCCTTATGATGAGGAGCATATCCAAGAAACAAACAAGGCACAGATTTGGGTGACAAGTTATCCTGACGAGTAGAACCAAGGGAATGGATAACATAGGCAACCAAATGTACGAAGGAGATTATAATCAGGTGCCTTATGAAATAATAGTTGGTAGGAAGAGGAGTGCCTCAATGTTTGAGACGAAAGACGATTAATCAAGAAGGCTATGGTAGCATAAGCATCGTACCAAAATTTTTTTGGTAAACTAGATTGAATTAACAAAGCACGAGCCATTTCAGAAAGATGACGATTTTTGCGTTCGGCTACCCCATTTTGTTGTGGGGTATAAGGACATGAAATTCAAAGATATATGCCGGAAGTGTCAAATAACTGATGAAGAGAACCTTTAACAAGTTCGGGAGCACCATCACATTGAAATTGTTCGATTTTTGTGAAAAACAAATTTTCACTAAGGCTTTAAAATGACAAAACGATTCATAGGCTTGAGAACGATGAGTTAATGGATACATCCATGTGAAATGACTATAGTCATCAATAAATGTGAACCAAATATCGGAATGTATTATATGTAATGGTGAAGTACTTCGAGATTCATTTATTGAAAACAACAAAAGTGTACTTTTAGACAAGTTACACGGAGTACAATGAGTATCAACATTATTTGAAACTAAACGAATACAAAGTTTTTTTAGTACGTAATCACATGGATGACCAAGCCTAGAATGCCAAATTGTAGAAGAGACAGATTTGGAAATTGTTACCGAGAGAGAATAGAGAGGTTGAAAACTACGTGGAATGTAGTGGAGCATAGTTGTTGTGCTTGTCTGGATAGAGAGACCAAAAGATGAGAATGCAACAACATAAGGATTATTCATAACTAATAGACAAATGGAAATAAGATTTTTGGTAAGCCCGGGAACAATAACATTTTTAAGTAACAAGCGACAATTAGGAAGAATGAATAGAATATCCAATATGTGAGATGCGTAGAGAATTACCAATTCTGGCTATTACTGTCTCAAGTCTGGTATAGGGAACCGCTCCATGTACCAATTTTGGATTAGGTGTCATGTGATTCGTTGCACTAGAATCAAGAATCCATTAATCAACAAAATCACAGGTGTCGGAAAATGACATATACGAGGATGTTTTGTGAGACCCAATTAGCAAAATGTGTTGGACCAAAATCAACCGAAAAGGCTTGAGGAGCACCACCATTATCCACTTGAAAACCAAAATTGTTATGTGGACCATTCATTGAATTATGAGAATCTAGCCCATGTGACAAAGCTTATGAGTTGGTCCCAGGTCCAAAAGAAAATTGATTATAGCCATGTGAATCAACATTCAACCCACCATGTGACAAACCTGGATTTGTAGTGCAATAATTCCCACCTTTAAAGCCTCCTGTATTGTTTGAAAAATTAGGTCTAGAATTCCATCCTCTTCGACCATTACCACCACCTCCGTGATATCTACAACCATTTTTTCTTCCTCTCCGGTTGCTATTTCCATAAAATCGACCTCCATTCTTTCTTCCTTGAACTCTACTGTTTTGATTTGCACCATTTGAATCATATCGAAAATAACACCTCTCAGTCGTATGATTTTGCTTGTGACAAATCTGACATGAAACAATTGTGCTATCATTGGAGTTCATATGTGGTGGATTATCAAGTTTTAGTGCCGCCATTGCTGAAATCGGAACACCTTCAGACTGTTGTAACATTCGTTCTTCATAGAGTAAAAGTCGTGATTGAAGTTGCATAAAGGATGGTGGTGGATCTGTATTCCATTTAAAATAAAAGTATTGTAACTCGAATTAAGTCCTTGTAGAGTTTGAAGAACAAGATCAAGATCTAAAACTTTTTCTCCAATTGATTTCAGTGAATCATATATTTTCTTTATCGAATCACAACAAACAACAACTGAGCTTGATCCTTGTTCGATTGTATGAAATTGAGTCTTCAATTGTGAGAGTTTAGCAAATGCTTGTTGATGATAAGAATCTCATATTGCTTTCCATAGATCTGATGTGGATTTTGCATCTAGGGTTAGATGAGCAATCGTTGGGTCTAACGTTGCATTTATACAAGCAGAGACAAAAAAATCGACCTTAGTCCAGGTTTCTATTGCTTCTGGTGGTGTTGTCGGAGGAGATACATCTAAATCAATGTGTCTTTGAAGTCTAAGAGTTCTTAATACCATTAACATTTGATGTTTCCAACAGAGGTAATTGTCTCCATTCAACGTAATTGAGACAAAATTGTCTAGATTCATAAGAGAAAACTATTGAGTAGTGTTTGTACTTCTCACACTTTCAGTTGCCATCTCAAATATAAAAAGAAGGAGAAAATCTTTCAATAGAGGAGACAATTATCAATCCAGAACTAAGAACAAGAAACTTCATCTTCAAATCTTGTGAACGCAATGCACCGTGAGCTCTGATACCATGCAAACTTTATGAAAAAAGGACAGAATAAAGAAAAGATAGAGAGAGAGAAAGATTGTTGTAGCTTTAGTTTATTATCTTGAGAATGAACAACACTATTACAGGTTTATATAGTGAGAAAGTCACCTATCACAGACACTTGGTAACTCTAGCAAAACTCACAACTAACTTATCAACTAATCTCTAACTTGCAACTACTACAACTTACTATTGACTTATACATTTAACAATTATGCACTTTGCATCTAAGGGGCTGTTTGTTTACCTCTTAATGGTTCTATTAAGAGGTAACCTGTGAATCGCTAAGAGGTGAATCTTGTTTGGCAAAAAAAAAGTCTGCCTCTTAATGGTTCTCAAACCCTCTGAGTGATTTTGTATCCTGGACCTCCCTTAACCATTAAGCTCCATAATTTCATTTTGAAGAAATACAAAACAACCCTATTTCACTTTGAACTATATCATAAGTGCCTCTTAATCATTCTGACCACTTAATCATTCTGCATCAAACAATTCAACAACTATCAAACAGCCCCTAAGAGCATCTCCATTGGAGTGACTTATAAGAACCATTTTTTATTTTTTCCCATATTATTGTCAATTCACTAAATTAAGAACCTCCATAAAATTCCACGATTGAAATTTGAAAGACTTCACAAGTAACCTATTTTTTGGGTCCCGTGTACTTTTTCACAATTAATTTTATTATATCTTTTTAAATCAATTCACTACTACAGAAATGGGCTTTTTACACGGTTCTGGAACCATGTAAAAGCCCACCGTGTAAGAAAGTACGTGGCCTTTTTACACGGTTTTGGAACTGTGTAGAAATGTCCCCCTTTTTACACGGTTCCAAAACCGTATAAAAATGTGACAAAAACCGTGTAAAAAGAACTCAATTTTACACGGTTATTAGTCAGAACCGTGTAAGAAGATAGGACATTTTTACACGGTTGCTTAGCAAAACCGTGTAAAAAGGTCAACTCTTTTTTACACGGTTCTAAACCATGTAAAATGGTGAGAAAAAATGTGTAAAAAAGGCCAGTTTTATACGGTTGTTAGGCAGAACCGTGTAAAAATAGAAACTTTATGCACAGTTGTTTGTTAAAACCGTATAGAAATGTCACATCTTTTTACACGGTTGCTAGCCAAAACTTTGTAAAAAGGTCAAAACTTTACCGAGACCAACTTCACCAACGGTAAGATATTGTCGAAGGGTCACTGATAACACTTATTACCGATGTATATCCGTCGGTAAATTTTTTATTTAGAAAAATAATAATTCATTTTCTTGTTCTTCTATTTGTATAAAGCATATTATTTATAATAGTTTCATACCCGTACAATGCAACATGATGCAATCAAAGACAATATAAAAGATAAGAAATCGAAGTAAAAGTTAGATTCATATTGATTTTACTTTATTAAACATATAGAGAAATCAATTATGTTGTCTCAAATAATTATAGTGAAGGCAGAAACAAGAGTGAAACCAAAATTCTAATCCATAGACTTGGCCAAAATAAAATCCGGTCGTCTTTAGATAAACTGTAAACTCTAATTTCCACTTGAATGGTCATTGTGAAAGCATCCATTCCATGTACATCAACACCCAATGAGTCCACAAATCCCTTTTGCATTCCTCAACATCCAATAAGCACTTTTCATCAAATATTTTTTTTGAACGGAAAGTAAACACACACACAGGTTCTCGGGGTATCCGGGCTCCCACTTAAGGGTGTCACCCGACTAATCCCCGTCGACCACGACCCAAAGGCCCATGATCTGGATATCGCCACATGCTCTCCATGGGGTTCGAACCCGGGTAGTCAGGGATACCATCCACTGACCCCGCCAAGGATGTTACCAAACCACTGGGCTAGACATGTTTTGATTGGTCAAATATTGGTCATTATATCTTGAAAAAACTTAGAGTTACGGTAAGCAGCATCGACAATTATTTCATCCCTACAAAGAAACATTATACATTAAATTTTCTTAAGAATAAACATGACTTAAAAACATTAGGAGCAAATATATATGTTTGATAAATAGTGAATGACAAGAAAAATTAGCATATATCTAAGAACCTATAAAACAGAAAAAGTTGAATCATATCTGGATCAATGTTTTGGAAACAAACCACAAGTAAAAACAAGCCTGCAACACCGATGAGAAGAGAGGGGCGACACCGGTGTGAAAACTTGCAGCACAAACGAGTAAAACGGAAGAGAGACGGAGTGAAGTTTTTAAATTAAGAGAGGAAAATGAATTAAGGTTTCCTTTATGTAGTCGCATGTAAACATAGGGAACCAAAAAATTTAAAGGAAAATAAAGGGGAAATGGAAATTTAAAGTTTTACAATATTATTTTTAATTTTTTCAAAAAATTCTAATACGGTTAACAAAATCATTACTTAAATGGTTGCTAAAAAAAATAATATTTATTTTATAAAAAATCCGTTAGCCCCATTTATCATATTTAATTGTATTTGTTTTAAAATTATTTTTAAGATAATTATATAGGGAATTTAATTAAAATACCCAAACATCAAAAATCAGTACCCCAAATGCCCAAAATCTTGAAGTTTTTGCCAAAATACCCAACAACCCCGTGTTTTTGGGTCGTGTAAATGGGAAAACGCAGGGTTGAGAGAATGGGTCGTGTATTCAAATAAAACGCGGGGAGAGCACGGGGTCCTTCGATTTTGGTCCGCGTATGGTGAAAAAACACGGGGTTACCCCACGTTTTAATGGTGTAACGCGGGGTTGGGCCGCGTTTTTCTTGTTTTACACGGGGTTGGGAAATTAGGGTTTCAGGGTTTAGGAAATTAGGGTTTCAGGGTCTATTATTTCATCTGTTGTCAATTGTTTTTCACGTTTTTTTGCATTAATTTACTGTTTTTTTCCACACTTTGGTCTGATTGTCATACAATAATTGTACCATTGTCATTGAATTTGTGGTTCACATTCATCATCTCCATTCAATCTTGTCTATAAAGATCAGTAAGATTACATACAAATTCGTTCATCACATCCACTTGAATTGCTTCATTTTTCGTACTACTGAAAAAATGAGTTCATCTGTTGAAAGAGTTAGGCTCTATTTATGGTTCGCTGGTCAATGGGTGCAAAACAACAATGAGTGAGATTATATTGGCTACATAAAGTGTGGTGTATATATATTCCAATAATGCTTTCATATAAGAGGTTTATTGATTACACCATGGGAAAGTGTGGAATCAAAGATTCTGCTGCTTGCAAGTTGGTGTTCAGACGTGAAGATGGCTCACTGAAGGAGCTAACCAACGATAATGAAATCCTTGGTTTTATGCAACTTGCAGCCGATTCAGAAAGACCTCTAGAACTTTTTGTGTTTGTCGCATCATTGATGTGCGATGACGAAGATGACGACGGAGGTTATGACGAAGATGATGACGGAGGTGATAAGGAAGGTGATGACGAAATCCATGTCGATGGTAGTCAACTGGAGCCTGATTCTCAATTTCAGGCATCCTACGACATCACACTTTATTCTGATCATGCATATCGTCCTAACGATTCTTTCCCGATGTTGTTCCGGAGACGCAACTAGAAGAAGAAGAAGCAGCAAAAGAAGAAGAAGACCCAAAAAGACAGTTTGTTGGAGTTGCTGATGACGAAACCCCATGTTTTCACAACTGGTATATCTGATCTGGACAGATCAGATACCGATAATGATGAGAAGGAAGAATACGAAACATTTACCCCTAGCAATAAATCATTTGGTGAGTTAAACGATTATTTTGATATGCCCCATTCCCTTCCTAACTCAGAGACCTATATACCAGCCTACCAACCCGCACCTTACAATCGCAGTACAAGTATATATGAAGGTCTACTATTTCATACGAAGGAGGAAATGACCATACAACTCAGAATTAAGTTCTTCCAAGAGGGTTTCGTGTTTAGAGCGAAGAAATCCGACAAAACCAGATACGAGGTTGTCTGTGACCAAAGAAATTGTGAATGGCGAATGCCGTCGGCGAAGTTTGTGGGCCCTAAAGAAGGGTTGTTTGCCGTTAGAAAGTTAAACGACGTGCACACTTGTTCGAGGACACAACTGAATGCCAGCCACCGACAGGCCAACAAAAGGACTTTGGGCCACATACTGAAAGGCAAGTTTCTTGACGCTAGTAGGGCATTTCGGCCGAAGGACATCGTCAACGATATAAACCAGCAGTACGGGGTCAACATTGGTTACCACCAAGGATGGCGTGCGCGATGCAAGGCACTACTATTGGTGAGAGGCACTCCAGAGGAGTCGTACGAATGACTCCCTACGTATTTATATAACTTGGAGCTGAAGAATACGGGTACACGCACCAGTATAAGGACATATTCAAACGGACGTTTCGAGTTGTGTTTCACTGCACTTGGATGTGCGGTACGTATATTAGCACGTCGTATCTTTATATATTATAAATTATATCATTTACAAATAATAACCACGTACGGTTTTTGCAGATTCGGACGTTTTTGACAAATCTGCGTCCAATCCTTGTAATAGACGCTGCCCATTTAAAGGGGCCTTACCTGGGTATGATGTTCTTGGCGGGTGCCATGGACGAAAATAACAACATTGTTCCCTTGGCTTTCGGAGTAGGCAAGTCCGAGACGGGGGAGGAGTGGGGTTGGTTTCTGAACATGTTGAGAGAATGTATCGGAGCCCCGGAAAGGGTTGGTGTTTATGTCCGACATAAATGCCGTAATTTCTGCTGTGTACCCCTCTACCCCTCACGCCCTATGTTGTCGACATTTGGAGATGAACGTGAAAAGCGTGGACAAACGTATTACAACAAACAAGACCACCTACTGGAAGGCATGCAAAGCATATACGATTAAGGAGTTTAAGATCTACATGAATGCACTACGAATGAAGTAGATCGTGGAGCACAAGTTATGGACGATGCTGGTAAGGAGAGGTGGTCAAGGGCCTATTTTCCTGCACAACGGTATAACATAATGACCTCCAATAGTGTAGAGTCGGTTAATGCATTGTCCCATTTTGCACGCAGGTTACCGATTGTCGGCCTTATGGAGTACTTCCGAGATTTTCAACAAGAGTGGTACCAACTTCGGCGACAAAAGGGAGGTTGATAAACTATGAAATATTGAACTTATATGTTAGTTGCTTTTTTCGTGTTCTGTATAAATCGTAACACAATTAACACATATTTGTAGATTAAATGCGTAATGATATGTTGGTCCCTAAGGTGCTTAACAAGTTTGTAGAAGGGGGGGGGGGTTGAATACAAACACATAATTTAAAGTTTAATAAATTGTTTATTGATAAATCAAACACAATTTACAGGTCTGTTGCGGAATAAGATTAAGTAAGACTCAATCTAAACAAACTTAAGAAAACACTAAGATGGTTGCACAAGAATTTCAAAGAATGGGGGATTTAGAATATAGAAAACAAAGGTTTCTATTTGGGGTTCAAGGATTGAGGACACCCTCAGATGGAGGGGTGAACTTCCTATTTATACTCTATGCATTAAATGCATGGCAGGGCACTTTACACGTGGCGTTCACTGATTGGCTTTGGAAGTCTGACTTTGGGAGACATGCTTTCGGCCGGATTATGAATAGTGTAGTTGACAGAGTTGTTGTACGAATTATGGCAGAGGCATGTCCTGTCTGACACATCGTACTGAGTTGTGCAAGGTAATACAAATAGAAACTTGAGGTATAAGCTTTGTGATCATTTAATCGCTGAATATCTCTTTCTGCAGAGATATCAAGAGTTCAGCGATCGCTGAAGCTTTACTCATGTTCCTTCACGTATAAGTAGAGTTGTCTTTGCTTCACTGATATCCGCATCATGTCACTAGTAGACTTCTCTTTGTTCAGCAGCTTCGTCTTCGATTCAGCTATGAACATCTGTTGACGCGAGACTTGTCTTCAGGGATTACGTTACTGTTTACATCAGAAACTATCAGCGATACTGAACAGAATCAGTTTGATCACTGATAGTGAAACACTAATACATATTAAACGTAATTTTCACTAAGTATAGAAAAGGGTCGTTATCAAATCACTGAGAGAGTTTAGATCAACAATCTCCCCCTATTTGATAATGACAAAGTAACTGAAGAAAATTACTTTATAATTCAAAATGATGGAATAATCAGGACTCATAACATACATGTCCCAATTACTATTTTGAGGGATCTTTTACAGTACTGATAAAGTTAAGTACTTCACTGAAATTTTCATTAATCCAAGAAAAGAGTTACAAGGTATGAAAATTACAAGTACAAGTGATGTACTAACAACTGTAAGTTTAAACTAATAGATTATAAGAAAACTAATCAATCAGCTATCTAAAGAGGGTTTAGGAGGATTGATCAAATACTTAGGTATTTCTTCTCCTTTTTGCCTTCGCTCTAAAGATTCTTTGTAGATGATCGCTATGATTGGCTCAGCAGTTGGAGAGAGAGAGTACACCATAGGCACATGTGATCCTTGAGAAGAGCGAGGGGACATTTAGGGATTTCAGACACTCTTTGAAATCTGAGCTATTCCTCGTCATCTCTGAAGAAGATTCCAAAAGGTTCTTCAAGAACTTGTCCCGCAACATATGGTCCACCAGGAGGCAGAGATAGATCCAGAACTGAAAGATCAGGAGGAGGACCGAACAGAGCTTCTCTTGAAAATTTGATGAAGGTTTCATTTCTGATCACCGCGACATTTTCAGAGGAGGAGGAGACAGGCTTTCTTCTGATCTGCTTTGACTTAGAAGGAAGAGCAGACGGCACCTTTAAAATTGCAGCGACTCTATTGATGAGAGCATCATTTATCCCTTCAACATAGCATCTGTAGATTGACTTTGATTTCTTCAGTGCGTCTTTGAACTCAAGCCATTCCATATAGCCGAGGCTTTCCAACTTTGAAACAAACGTTGCCTTGAAGCTTCCATCCTCTCTGGTAATCTCCATAGTGACAGAAACTTTGTCCTTCTTCTTTCTTCCAGAGATAGCGACAGCTACGATCTTCATTGGATCAGAGTGATAGTCAATTTTGTGCTTGCACCACTCGACTGTATTATCGCTGACCGCTTTTTCTTTGGAGCGTTCCTCTTCAATCTCTTTCAAAAGAGTTGTCTGGACTTCCACTGGTTTGCTTTTCAGCTTCTTGTCTTTGACTTGAGAGGACTGAATTTTGAGAGCCAGAGAGGCATCTCTTTGACAGTCAGCAATCAGCTTCTCAGCCCTGACGGATTCTTCGATTTTAGCTTCAGTCAGGAACTCTAGATCCGTTGATTGAGAGGGGATCTATCGATGTTGATTCTCCAGATGAGAGATCATCTCTGTTCTTTTCTTCATCTCTTCCTCTGACCAGTGAGATGGTCTAGAGGGCCTTCCATGATGTTGCAGGGACTCTTCTTCTTCTTCCTCTTCATCAATCTCTCTTATAGAGATTGGGATTGGTTGGTCATCAACTTCAGCAGCTGGGATTATTTGGAGCTCTTTACCCTTAAGCAGGGGAGAGAACTGTTTGGTCAGAAAATGAAAAAGGTTAGTTTATTTTTATGGAAGAAGAGAGATAAAGGCTAGAAAGAAACAGGGGTGGGATTTTTATAGAAGGATAAGGGAACGAGGGAAAGGCATACCTGAGAAGGATTCTCCTCAGATAGTGAAGTCTTCTTCAGGTTTCCCTCAGCAGTAGCACCTTTGCTTTGGGAAGGGGTTCCTGAAGAAGTTCCATGGCTCCCCCCTGCTTTGATAACTTCTTTCGAAGCTATCGCTGATGAAGTGACGGTTGAAAAACACCATAGCGATGGATCTTCTTCATCGTCATCATCATCATCTTGATGAGGTTCTTCCTCTTGATCTTCAAGATCAAGGGCTTCATCTTCATCGTCCTCTTCTTCTTCATCATCGATTAAATCTTCGAGAGAAGGAGGGGCTTTTTCAGCAGCTATCTCCCCCCAACCTGAGAGGGAGTTTCCTTCTGTTGGACCTCAGCAGCAACTTCAAACTCCGTATCTTCTTCAGCTGCCTTCTCCCCCTCTTTGTCATTATCATTGAGGGAGAGATCTTTGGAAGGAGATGAAGCTTTTGCAGCGGCCAACACCTGAACTTCAGCCTCCAAACAGTCCAGACGGCCTTCAAACGCAGGAAGATCTGACGTAGCCTGATGAATGAACTCCACGGCAATGTTCAGCGATGTACGATCGTTCTCTGTCAATGAGGGAGTAGGAGCCGGAGCTGGTGCTTTCAGGTGAGTCAGGATTTGCTGAAGAAGAACTTCACAGGAATCAACCTTTGTAGCCAGGGCTGCAAACTGTTGTTGTGAGTCTTCCCTGACTTTGACAATCGCTTCTTGCAGAGTAGCGATTTGAGAAACGTCAGCTTTGGAGGCGCAGTTGGCTGTCAGCGTCTTCAGAGTTTCACCAGCTGATTGAACAGCATTGGTGGTGTTGTTGAGAGAGGCAGTCAGAGATTCCACCTTTGCACTCAAACTGTTGACATTGGTGTCAACAGTCGCCAAACTAGGACCTGAAATATAAGTTAGTTTTTGAGAAACAGGCTTATATGGTGAGTTGGGAGAAGTGTTTAAGGTTATAGGGATACCTGAATTATCAAACATTTTGTAGAATTGTAACGATTCCTCAAAAGATTGATGTTCAGGTCCTATGGGTCCAAACTGTGGTTGAGTAGAAATAGATGGAGGGTTAGAGATCAAAGAAATAGAAGGACTAGATATGGGGATAGAAGATGTAGGGATAGGGGTAGTTACCTCAAGTTGTTGAACGGGGATCGTAGGTTGCATCACTGTTGTTGTGACAGCGACCGAGATTGCTGGCACGGTTGAAGTGGGTATCGCTGAGGATGTGGAGGAGAGACCCACGAAGGCATCCAAGGAAGTTTGTTGATAAACATCCTTAGGTATAGAGCTAGAGGTAGCTTTCTCTTTGGTCACCTTGGCCTTCGTCGAAGGACCAAGGGAGCCAGTTGATGGTCTTTTAGAATGGGTAGCGGCAGGGATAGCAGAAGAAGGAACCTCCTGCATGGCCGCTGAAGACGAAGAAGTGAGGAGAGAGAGTCGGGAGCGAAGTTCAGAGATACTTACCTCGTTGGGGAGCGTCTTGACCTCCAGGGAGCGCTGACCCACTTTTGGAAAAGATGCATCCGATTTAGTGGGGTAAGTAGCAGGGTAGAGGAACTTCAGGTATGCGCAGATGAAGTGTACGTAGAGGACCTTGGGATCCCTCTCGGTCTTCTCTATCTTTGACTTTAGATCATCAAAGATAGTTGTTGCGCAGTCGAAGTTTCTTCCAGCGATTACTGAGTAAGCCATCTGGACCTGAACCATGTTGGCTTGGTCTAGTGACCCATTCTTCCCACTCATACACTGAATGAAGTGTGAGAAAATGTAGTTAAGCTGAGAAGGCATCAGTGCCTTCTTCACAAGAGTCAGCTTCTTGTTTGGAATCGTCGTCCTTGGCTTGGGTTCCCAAGAGTATTCCATTGCATCCAGGAATTGGATGAGTTCAGCATCAGTTGGCAAGGCATCGAGTCCATTCCTGGGTTTGTCAGGAAAACGCAGAGCTTTCCTCAGACCTAAGGCAGTCATCATCCTTGATCCAAGTTCAGTGCTGAAGGAGATAGCAGGAATCTGTTCACCCTTTTTGTTGGTGATAGAGGTTTCTTCAGCGGTAAACCAGAATTGTTGGAGTAGAGCTTTGGAAGGAGTGGGATCCACAGTGATAGCGTAAGCAATGCAGGATTGCTTTAGAAACTTTGCGGCTTCTTTCAGATGTGGGTATTTGACACCATCAAAGTCAAGGCGAGCAAGATGATTGTTTTTGGGAAGCTCCGAGTCAGAGATGGCGAACTTGACGTTCTTAGAGGCAACAAGTGCAGATTGAGACATTCTGAGAGTAAACAGATAGAAGAATAGAAGAAAGGTTTTAGTCTAAAAAATAAAGAAGATTTGTCCAGTTTCTATTTTGGGAAAGAAACATAGAAAAATCAACATATTTGAAGATTAAAAAGGTGTTCTTAATATAAGATATAAGAAGAAGAAGAAAAACAAAAGATTTTGAATGAAGAAAAATCAAAATAAAATGGTTTTTAAAGAATAAAATCAAAAATGAAAATGATTTTATGTGATAAGAATCTTATAAACCCATAATGGCAGTCCATAAATGGAGTTTTATGTAAAAAGATTTAAGATAAGAATAAGAAAAAGATCAAGAATAACCTGTTGATCTTTCAAGAGGATGATGCAAATGCTTGAGAATGCTAGAATACTTGAGAGAGAATTCTTGCTTAGAAAGTATTTCCAGAAAGCGTAAAATGAGAAGAATGGAAAAACATTCCTTTTATACGTGAGAGAGAGAGAGAGTGTGAGAGGCGGGAAAACAAATGCTCCTCATGACATGGACACGTCCCACGAAGTTGATTGGATGGAAGGGCAACGGACGAACGTGTCAGAAAAAAGGTATCTCGTGGATTATCGGTTCAAATGACGTCATAGAAGAGAGAGACTGTTCATTTGTCAGTTTTGAAATTATCGCTGAAGAAAAGTCAGCGATAGATTTTCTTTTTGAAAGTATCCCTCATGAGAAATTTAGGGATGAGTTTTCTTTTTAAGAAGGATCACTGACTAGAAATATCAGTGATAAATTTATTTTTCAAAAAGCTTTTAATCATTTGAAGAAAGTTCAGTGATTAAGGTTTATATTTTGAAAAACATCTTAACTGAATGAAGATTCAGTTGTAGGGATGGAGAGAACATACCTGAGAGTCAGAATGTTTATCAGAAAAAAATGAGAAAAAGGGAACTTATGATTACTGACACAATGCATGAACGCTGAAGAATTATTCTTCGAGATTCAGCATTCCAAGCTCACTGATGAGAAAGTTGAACCTTGTCTCATCGAGAGGTTTGGTGAATAAATCAGCAAGCTGAAAGTCAGTAGGGATAAAATGAAGTTCAATATCACCGTTCATCACATGATCTCTGAAAAAGTGATATTTGATCTCAATGTGTTTTGTCATTGAATGTAGCACTGGATTATTTGCTATAGCGATAGCACTAGTGCTGTCACAATAGATTGGAATCTTTGATAGCTGAATGTCATAGTCTAATAGTTGATTTATCATCCATAAGATCCGAGAACAACAGCTTCCAGCGGCTACGTATTCAGCTTCAGCTGTGGAAGTGGACACTGAATTTTGCTTTTTGCTTGTCCAACTTACCAGCTTTCCTCCTAGGAGTTGACATCCACCAGTGGTACTCTTTCTGTCAAGTTTACAACCTGCAAAATCACTATCAGAGTAACCAGTTAGATCGAACCCTGAGTCTTTGGGATACCAAAGACCGAGGTTAGGAGTTCCTTTCAGATATCTGAATATGCGCTTAACAGCAATCAGATGGGATTCCTTGGGTTCAGATTGGTAGCGTGCACATAAACAAGTGGAGTACATGATGTCAGGTCGGCTCGCCGTAAGATACAACAGGGAGCCTATCATTCCTCTATAGAAAGTGACATTAACAGGTTTTCCAGAAGGATCTTTGTTAAGTGTCAGAGAAGCTGCCATAGGAGTTTTCATTGCTGAAGTTTGTGTTAGATCAAACTTCTTTAGCATATCTTTAACATACTTACCTTGGCTTATAAAAGTACCTTTGTCAGATTGTTTAATTTGAAGACCAAGAAAATATGTCAGCTCACCCATCATACTCATTTTGTATTCTTTCTTCATTCTTTCAGCGAAGTGAGTACATAGAGATGGGTTAGTAGAACCAAATATTATGTCATCGACATATATTTGTACAAGAATTATATGACCTTTTATTTTTCTGAAAAATAACGTATTATCAATCTTGCCACGTTCAAAATTTTCAGAGATAAGAAAAGATGAGAGAGTGTCATACCAAGCACGAGGGGCTTGTTTTAGACCATAGAGAGCCTTATCCAATTTATAAACATAATTTGGATACTTAGGGTCATAGAACCCTGGAGGTTGTTCTACATAGACTTCTTCATTCAGCTTTCCATTGAGGAACGTTGATTTTACATTCATTTGATACACAATGAAGTCTTTGTAAACTGCATAAGCTAAGAATAGTCTATTTGCTTCGAGCCTAGCCACAGGGACAAAGGTTTCATCATAGTCTATGCCTTCCTCTTGTCTGTATCCCTGAGCAACAAGTCGAGCCTTGTTGCGGGTTACAGTTCCATGTTCATCTAACTTGTTTCTAAACACCCATTTGGTGCCTATAACAGTTTTATCAGATGGTCTAGGAATGAGATTCCAAACTTTGTTGCGATAGAACTCAGTCAGCTTTTCTTGCATAGCGCTGACCCAGTTTGGATCTCTGAGGGCATCATCAGTCTTCTTTGGTTCTATTAAAGAGAGAAAGTTGACAAAGAGACAGATATTACCTGAGCTTCGTCGTGTCTGAATACCTACATCTGGATCACCAAGAATTTGATCTATTGGATGATCTCTGGTCCATCGCTGACCAAGAGCATGATCGCTCAACTCAGAGGTTGGATCAACAATTGGGATGTTTACTGATGAGGACGTTTGAGGTTCATCAGCAATTAACTGTTGAGTAGTGGACAAACTGTTGTTATCAGAGAGGTTTTCAGACAGAGGTAGATCTGATGGTAGTAAGGTGTTTAGAGGTTCAGCTGAAACCCATGAGTTGGATTCAGCGTTAGGATGTATGAGGTTTGGATCATCATCAGCAGTAGGTGAATCTGTGTGCTGATGGTTTGAGAAGAAGGGTTCAGTTTCTTTGTAGTGAGAAAACATCCAAGCATTTAACTCTTCATTGTCAGCGATTGGTTTGGAGTTCGCTGAGCGAGTTTCATCCAAAGTGACATGAATTGTTTCTTCCACAGATTGTCTTCGTTTATTGAAAACTCTGTAGGCTTTTGAGATGGAGGAATATCCTAGAAATATTCCATCATCAGCTTTTGAGTCGAACTTTCCAAGCTGATCTTTGTTGTTTAAGATAAAGCACTGACAACCAAAGATATGAAGAAAGCTGATAGAAGGCTTCCTTCGATGAAAAAGTTCATAAGCTGTCTTTCCAAATCGCTTTACTATCAGCGATCTGTTTTGAGTAAAACATGCAGTGTTTACATCTTCTGCCCAAAATTGAGTAGGGAGATGAGAATCGATGAGCATTGATCTAGCAGCTTCAATGATCGTTCTGTTTCTTCTTTCAGCGACTCCGTTTTGCTGAGGTGTTCTTACTGAAGAAAAGTTATGAGAAATTCCTTTATTCTCAAAGAAATTATTCAGGGAACTGTTTTTGAATTCAGTTCCATGATCACTTCTTATTGAACGAACAGTAAGATTATTCAGCACTTCCATCTTTTTAACAAAGGATATTAGTTCTTCTGGAGTATCACTCTTACAGCGAAGAAAGATAACCCAAGTATAGCGAGAGAATTCATCTACAATGACAAGCGTATATTTCTTTCCAGCTATTGATTGGATATTGACAGGGCCAAATAGATCCATATGTAAGAGCTGAAGAGGACTTGTCACTGAAGAGACTTGTTTAGACTTGAAACTAGCTTTTGTTTGTTTTCCTTTTTCACATGCTGAGCAGAGAGATTCTTTAGCATATGAGTGCTGAGGAAGACCAGAAACCAGTTCCTTAGAAGAGAGAGAATTCAGGTTTTTGAAGTTTAGATGAGAGAGCCTTTTGTGCCATAGCCAGTTGACATCAGAAGAGGCCTTAGAGAGAAAACATAAGTTTTCAGTGGTAGTAGAGTCCATATCTATTACATAGACATTTTCTCTGCGATAACCACTGAGAGCAATTTTTCCTTTCTTATCCACCACTGAACATGCTTTCTTAGAAAAGCGAACTTCGTAGTCTTTGTCACATAGCTGACTAATGCTTAGAAGGTTGTGCTTCAGTCCATCTACATAAGCGACTCTTCGAAAGGTAGTTGTCCCATTGCTGAGGACACCAAACCCTCGGGTAAATCCTTTTCCATTTCCACCGAAGGTCATAGAGGGACCTTTCTCTTCCTTGTATTCAGTGAACAGGTCTTTTTGTCCAGTCATATGACGAGAACATCCACTATCGAGATACCAGATGCCCTTTGATCCCTGCACACATAAGGAAGATTAAACGTTGTTTGGTACCCACTTTTCAATGGGCCCTTTAGAGTTAGTGGATGTGGAAGATTCAGCAGTCTTCACAGCAGATGAAGATTCAGCTTCAGTGGTGATCTTCACTTTGGTTAATTTCTTAACCTTAGTGGTATTCTTCACCTTGGTTGATTTTTCAACTTTGGTGACCTACTCATCCTTAGATGCATTTATCTTTACTTTAGCTGTTTTATCAGCTTTGGTGGCAGTCGGACATTTGCTTGCAATATGGTCAGTAAAACCACAATGATAACATTTTCTGTATTTGAAAGTGGTTTTAGGACCAGAAGTAGAAGGTTTTGCAAGTTTAAGATGAGCAGGTCCAGGTCCAAGAAGACTTTTCTCATGAGATTTGGGAGGAATTTTCATTTCTTCAGATTTCATGGGTCTAAGATCAATCTTTAGCTTTGGAGGACAGAGATCGAAGATTTCTATCATTGATCTAGAGGATTGATTCACTGAAGGTTTAGAAGAAACTTTCAGTTTTGCTTTCTTGGTAGCCTTCTGAGGACGAAAAATGGATTTTCCTTTATCCGCAGACTTAGTGTCTTTGGATTTTTCCTCAGGGATAGAATTAGAAGAAGAAAGATAAAATTGATCATAAGAAGTGTCAGAGATAGGAGTGACAAACGTTCCAAACTTAAGCATGGAATTTTCTTCTTTAGGCTCATCCTGTGGTGTCCAAAAGCCAAGACTAGTTTTATCACCTTCAGGAGTTTGAGCATTTATTATCTCAGAGATCTTTGTTGATGATTTGCACCATTTTTCAACATGAGCTTTTTCTGCTTTTAGAGCAGAGATGGCTTGTTCGCGTTCAATGCTGATGATTTCATTTATAATGACTTGATCTTTGAACTTTTCTTCTAAAAGATTTAGTTCTCTGATCTTTTCATGACATTTCTCTAGCTCTTGAGTTAAATGAACATTTTTATTCTCAGCTTGAGTTTTGTCGTTTAGAGCATTATAAAGGTCAATCGTCAGCACATCAACAGCGCGACTTCTCTCAGCTTCAGGCAGAGAGGGATTTGTAGAGATAGATACCTGAGATGATATGTAGCTCATAGAAGGTTCAGATGGTTCTTCCAATTCTTCTTTAATCTCGGCCATGAGGCAGAGATTAGCGACTTCTTCTTCATCAGAACTTGATTCTTCTGATTCAGCCCAGTCGTGTTCTTCAGCGATGAGACCTTTACCTTTTCGCTTGTAGCTTTTCAGCTTTTGATATTTGTTCTTCAGCTTTAGGTATTTGTCATCACTGGATCTTCATGAGGTAGAAAGGCTTGAAGACCTTTTTAGACCTGCACTCACTAGCAAAGTGTCCAATCTTTTCATAGTTATAGCAAGTGGCAGTAGCCTTATCAACAGGAGTTGATTTTGGCTTTTCAGTCAGAGAGAGAGGCTTATTTCTTCGGAAATTGCTCTTTCTTGAAAATCTCTTAAAAGAGTTTGCCAAGAGTGCTAAGGACTCATCGAACTCTGAAAGATCAGAGTCTGATAGATCCTCAGATTCAGAATCTAACTCAGTGATGGTGAGAGTAGATCGCTGAGATGGAATTATCTCTGAAGAGACTAAAGCAACAGGAGTGCTTTTTGAGTCTTTAGAATCTTTAACAAGATTCTTCTTTAAGAGATTCGATTGCTCATAGTTGAGCAATATTCCATACAGAGTGCTGAGAGAAAGAGAATTTAAGTCTTTTGTCAGCTTAAGACATATTGAATAACTGTCCCAGCTTTCAGGAAGACATTCTAAAATTTTGTTAGGACCTCAGAATTAGAATAGGTCCTACCAACGGTTCTTAGATCAATGATTAAGCAGTTAAACCGCTGATGAACATCAGAGAGAGATTCATTCTTACCAGCGATGAAACTTTCATACTGTCTTACCAAGTTAATCTTTCGAGTCTCTTGGATTTCAGTGGTGCCCTGTTAGCCCCAAATCTGAACCAATGAAAGTATTGAAAATAACTAAGTCTTCATCTAAAGACTTTCAAGGGACATCAACAAGTCTGTCTCTGAAGTCAGTTCAGAGTCACTCTGAAGAAAGCAAGTCTATCTCTGAAGTCAGTTCAGAGACGGTCTCGGAGAAAGCAAGTCTGTCTCTGAAATCAGTTCAGAGATAGTCTCACGGAAAGACATCAGAGAGCTCCTCACGGAGAGACAGTCTCACTCTGAATTTCTTGACAAAGAGGAACAGATGACACGTCACCTAGTGATAAGATTTACTTTCTAGAGTAGGTCACTGTTCAAGCATTTCTTGATCTTACCTTTTAGGTAAGACACTGTTCAAGCATGCTTCTATTTGTCAGATAAGTACATTGTTTACTTTATGGTCCTATAAATAGGACCATCACCTTAATGTTCAAAGTGTGCTTAAGAAGTCTTATAACTGATAATATAAGTTGAATATTTTATTCAAAGAATATCTTGTTTATCTATTATCTGCTTTATGAACTGTGATATTTGAATCTCCTTTGATATTAAACTATATTGATTCCGCTGTTATTACTCTTATTGTTTATATCATTGTTGTGAGATTAAATCTGGGATCCAACAATTGGTATCAGAGCCTCCTTTGTTTTCTAAACAAAGAAAGATCGCATATGCATACTCGGATAGATTTACATCTCATTGATTCTAACTTTCAATATCTGTGCATGTTCAAATAAACCTGGTTTATTAAAGAACACTATATGCTCAAGATTTGATAGTAAATCACTGTTCAATACAAAAAGCATCAGTTCTTCAAATCTTCATCTTTTTCTTCAAAAATGGAAAACTCAAGCATAAGTGCCATTTATACAGCTGGGTCATTAACAAAACCTCCTACACTTTGAAGGGATGAATATCCCCAATGGAAGATAAGGATGGTAAATTTCTTAGAAGGTATGGACAAGGATCTTTTTAGATCAGTGAACGTTGGACCTCACATTCCAATGGTGTTGGTACCAAGAGTTCCTGCAATAGCAGATACTGCTGAAATACCTGCATATTATGAAAAGAAAACCACAAACTTCACTGATGAAGAAACTAATATGATGGAT
Organism: Arctium minus; assembly: GCA_954870635.1. Taxonomy (NCBI): domain Eukaryota; kingdom Viridiplantae; phylum Streptophyta; class Magnoliopsida; order Asterales; family Asteraceae; genus Arctium; species Arctium minus. The sequence goes on along the minus strand of OX941090.1, from coordinate 26,438,411 downwards.
AATGACTCAAAAGCTGTTAGATTACTTATAATGGCCATTCCCAATGATATCTTTCAAGAACTTGATTCTTGTAAAACTACAAAAGAGATATGGGATCAGTTGTTAAATCAACTTGAAGGAGGCCTACAAACCCAGAAAAATAGAAGAAATCTATGCATCAATGAATATCATGATTTTCATGCTCTACCAGAAGAAATACTACACCAAACTTACTCAAGATTCAACATTCTTATCAACAAATGCAGAAATTTTAGAGTGATAAGAACAAAAGAGGAAAACAACGTTCTTTTCTTGAAAAGCTTAAATGAAGAATGGTCACAACTGTCCATGTCTATACAAGCCAATCAAGATCTTGAGTCATGGTCATTAACTGACATTTATGGCACTCTTGTTGCACATGAAAAGGAAGTTATGAAGCAAAAATCAAAAATGTCTTTAGGTGGACCCCTTGCACTTGTTTCAAAACAAATTTTGAAAGAAAACAACTGTGAAGAGTCACAAAAAGGTTTGGAAACAAAAAGAAGATCCAAAAAGGTCCTAATGGCAGAAGAAAATCATTCAGATTCAGACTCAGAAGATGATATCAATGCCTTCGCCAAATCTCTTGCATTAATCACTCATCAATTTAACAAGAAATTTGGCAAGAAAGTATTTGAAGGAAGAAGAGAGAATGAAGAAAGAAGAAATCCTGAAAGAAGATTTCAACAAGATGGTGTCAGATTTCAACAAGAACCCAGATTCACTCCATATAGTGATCAAAAGGGTACAAACTTCAACAACAATGATGCAACACAACAATCAAGACCTCAACAACCATTTCAACCAAGGTATCCACAGCCACAGAGATACTTCAAACCTCAAGAACAGAAGCCAGAGACAAGTACTGCCACTCTTCCAACAAATCAAAATGATGGAAGATGTTTCAGATGTGGAAAACTAGGCCATTTCTCTGCAAACTGCAGAGGAAAACTTGTCAAAGATCAAGATTACTACAAGAACAAATACAAGTACAACATAAAAGAAAGAGTTCTTGTAGCAGAAATGGAAGACTGGCTATCAGACTCAACAAGCGACGGCGAGGAAGAGCCTACCAGTCTCTGTGGTATGGCTTTTTCAGATGGAAATCAAATTGTTGGAGCATCAGAAGACAACTCTGAAAAGGTAAACTCTCTTTACACCTCTGACAGTGATCCTGAAATAGATGCTTTTAAACTAATTAATGAACTTCAGAATCTAGAGCAAAAGTTTCTTGAAGAGAAAAAGAAAAGAGAGCAAGTGACAAAAGAGCTCATTTTTTTCAAAAGAGAAAAGAATCTTCTGGAATCAGAAAAGAAAGAAATTTTTCTTGAAAAAACCAAACTTGAAGAAACTCACAAGCAAAAAGAAAAATCATTTTCAGAAGAAATAAGAAAAATTGAGAAAGTTTTAAAAGGAAAAGAAGAAGAAGTAAAGAAATCTGAGTATGAAAGGCTCAATTCTATTGCCTTAACCAAATTTTTTTCAAAAGGAAAGAGAAATCCTACATCAATCTCTAGATAGAAAAAATCTTCGAATCAAAAGCTATGTCAATGCACAAGGTGTTTTCGACAAAATAAAAACTCAAATGGACTCTCAAGGGCTGGGATTCAATGAGTTGAATTCATTCACTTGATTGGAGAAAACTTCACTTTCTTCCACTTTCCGTATGGGAAAGGTCCAAAGCTTTGAAGGTACATCTCTGAATAATTTCAAAAGAATGAAAACATCAGAGGGATCAAAAACAAGAGCTTTGAATTTCAAAAATACTACATACTCTGAAGTAAAAAACTTTCAAAAGTCTGTGTTACAGATAAAAGAAGAAACTTCAGAGGTACTCTTCACAAAACCTCAAAGCAATGATCCCAAAGAAATTTTCAGATTTGATGCTTTCATCTCAAATGAATCAGAGACATCCGAACCAAGTACCTCTGATACAAGTACTTCTGAAAATGAATCTCAGAGTTTACTTAATCCGAATGCCCCTCTGTATTCACCAAAGTCGGATGAAAACATCAGAACTACATTTGAAGATGATGTTAAAAAGATATGGAAAGAAAATGTCATGGAGGACTTAAAAAGAAAAGAAAGCATGAAACGGATCATTAAAGTCTCTAGAACAAAAGAAATTAAAAAACCAATAGAGATAGCTATCTTTATTAAAACTAAGAGAGACTTTCTTGACTCTGATTCAGAATCTGATCAAGAGATTGATGAACAGATTTTTTGTAAACCAGGGAATGTAATTCACAAAAAGATAGAAACTGTTGGCTCTGGTATTTTGAATGTTCCAATTTCATTTTTGAAAACCAAAAGCAGAATACCAATAAGTCCTGATTTTGCAAATATGTGTTTACAAGCAAAAACGTCTCTGGAACTTGAAAAAGAGTTACAAGAAAAGGCAAAGAATAAAACAAACACTTCTGAATCTTACACCTATAAAACAATAAAATTCTCTCCTGAACAAAAAGGCAAATGGACAAAAATTAACCATATTGATCCTGTTTGTGCAGTAAGCAGCAAAGAAAAGAATATGTTTTTGATCAAAAAAAAGCAACTTGAAAAGAAGACTGTCTTTCAAGCAAAAAGGAAAGAAGTAGTTAGAGATACATGTAATATTCCTAGTGCTAGTTTCAAAAGAAGTCAAAATGTAACAAACGCTTTTAATAAAAAGAAAAACTTTGCTCCTACTTCTTCTTGTTCTATTAATTGCAACTGCATTCATCTCTTGATAAAACTGAAAAATCATTTCAAAGGATCACATTGTCTTCTGAATCAATCTCTGAAAAATATCTCAGAGACAAAATTTCAAAAGAAGACAGGTAACGGCAAGACATCAAAAGATGAGATGCCAAAAAGTCATACAAATCCACCAAAGTCTAACATAAAAGGACCCATAATGAGATGGGTACCTAAGAAACAATAATCTGTCTTGCAGAATCAGTCAATGCCAATCTGGTACTTAGATTCTGGATGTTCAAGGCATATGACTGGAGATAAGGAACTGCTATCCTCATTCAAAGCAAAATCTGGAGGAGCAGTTACTTTTGGAGACAAAGTGCAAGGACAGATTAAAGGATATGGTGAGTTATCAAGAGGAAATGTTTTAGTATCAAAGGTTGCTTATGTGGATGGATTAAAACACAATCTGATCAGCATAAGTCAACTTTGTGATCATGGTTTTGATGTGAAATTTCAAAGAAAATATTGTCCACTTCTTCACTCAGAATCAGGTCAAGAATTACTCAGAGCAGACAGAAAAGGTAACCTCTACAGAATGAATTTTACCAAAATCAACGACACTGATTTAGAGAAACTTTGTCTTGTTTCTCTGAATAGTGAGGAAGTCTGGCTCTAGCATAAAAAGTTTTCACATCTAAACTTTTCCTCACTTGATAAATTAGTTAAACTTAATTTGGTTAAGGGATTACCATCTCTGAAGTTTAACAAAGATCATCTTTGTTCTGCTTGTGAAATGGGAAAAATGAAAAGATCTTCCCATAAAACCAAAAGTAAAACAACTGTCCTAGACCTCTGCACATGCTTCATGTGGACCTCTGTGGTCCTATCTCTGTACAGAGTCTAGCAGGTAAGAAATACATTCTGGTTCTGATTGATGAATTTTCCAGATTCACATGGATAGAATTCATCAGAGCCAAATCAGATGTACCTGAAATTTTGATAAGATTGTTGAAAAGATTACAGGTTCTATTTAGCAGCAAAGTTCAGAAACTAAGAAGTGATAATGGAACAGAGTTCAAAAATGCCAAAATCAATTCATATCTATCAGAAGAAGGCATTACTCCTAACTTTTCTGCAGCAAGAACCCCTCAGCAAAATGGAGTAGTTGAAAGGAAGAACAAAACATTTGTTGAAGCTGCAAGAACAATGCTTGCTGGATCTGATCTTTCAACAAATTTTTGGGCAGAAGCAGTGGCAACAGCCTGCTTTACTCAGAATAGAGCTACAATTGTCAAAAGATTTCAGAAAACATCCTATGAACTCATTAACAATAGGAAACCTAATGTTAAATATTTTCATGTTTTTGGATGCAGATGTTACATTCTGAACGATAGAGAATCTCTTGGAAAGTTTGACAAGAAAGCTGATGAGGGTAAATTCATTGGATATTCATTAGCCTCAAAAGCTTTCAGAGTGTTCAATCTTAGAACAAGGACCATCCAAGAGAGCATCAATATCACTTTTGATGACAATAAAAGCTCTGAACAACAAGAAAGTCTCTCAACACCTATCTCTGAATCATCAAGAGAATCTGAATTAAACAGAATATTTGAAGATTTCTTTGATGAAGATAACCCAGAAGCTATCTTCAGAGATAGACCAAGAGAGAATTCATAAGGACCCCAAGAAACAGGTACAACCCTTTCTGGACCCTCTGAATTAACACCTTCTGTTTCACCAAATGCAGATCGGCAAAGTGAATCAGAAGAAGCTGAAGATCAAAAAGAGGATGATCAAGGAGTGTCTGAAGTAACTCCAGAAACAAATAGTGAAGAAATTCAAGAATCTGCTTCACCATCTCGGGAACCAACTTCAGAGCCTCTGAACAACACAACAGAGATGTCACCAACTGTCATCTCTGAAGCTCAAACTCAACCCCAAATTTTTGCTCCAATCTCAAGATGGACAAAAGATCATCCAATTGATCAAATCATTGGATCCTCATCAGAAGGGGTTAAAACAAGATCTGCCACAATCAATGAATGCTTCTGCGTAAACTTTTTGAGCATTATTGAACCAAAGAAGGTAAAAGAAGCTCTTGAAGATCCTCATTAGATTTTTGCAATGCAGGATGAACTTCAAGAGTTTGTAAGAAACAAAGTCTGGACCCTAGTTCCCCTTCCCAAAGGAAAATTTGCAATTGGAACAAAATGGGTTTTCAGAAACAAAAAGGATGAGGATGGAATAATAATCAGGAACAAATCCAGGTTGGTTGCTAAAGGATATTGCCAAGAAGAAGGTATTGATTATGATGAAACCTTTGCACCTGTAGCTAGGATAGAAGCAATCAGAATCTTCTTAGCCTATGCTACACACAAAGGATTCAAAGTTTAGCAAATGGATGTTAAATCTGCCTTTCTACATGGTAAATTAAATGAAGAAGTTTATGTCCAGCAACCACCTGGATTTGAAAGTACAGAGTTTCCTAATCATGTTTATTATTTGGATAAGGCTCTGTATGGACTTAAACAAGCTCCAAGAGCTTGGTATGCAACACTGTCCACTTTTCTGATTAAAAATAGATTTGACAAAGGTACGATTGATACAACATTATTCATCAAAAGGTACAAAAATGAGATGCTATTAGTACAAATTTATGTTGATGACATTATATTTGGCTCTACAAATCAAAAGTATTGTGACAAGTTTTCAGAGTTGATGAAGAGTGAATTTGAGATGAGCCTCATGGGAGAATTACCTTTCTTTCTGGGCTTACAAGTAAAACAAACTTCAGAAGGTACTTTCATAAGTCAAACTAAATATGTCTCTGAAATTTTGAAAAAATACAAACTCAATGATTTAACTTCTATGAAAACGCCTCTAGCCACCGGAGTCAAACTTGACTCTGGTCCTTCAGGACAATCTGTGGATATAAAAACCTACAGAGGCATGATAGGTTCACTATTATACTTGACTGCAAGTAGGCCTGACATAATGTTTGCAACATGTCTTTGTGCTAGATATCAATCAAATCCAAAAGAATCTCATTTATCTGCTGTCAAAAGAATTTTCAGATACCTGAGAGGGTCACCCTCATTAGGCCTCTGGTATCCAAAACTTTCTAGTTTTGATCTAACAGCTTACACTGATGTAGATCATGCAGGATGTAAGCTTGACAGAAAAGTACCTCTGGGTGCTGTCAGTTATTGGGCAATAAGCTGGTAAGTTGGTCATCCAAGAAACAAAACTGTGTTTCAACTTCAACTGCAGAGGCAGAATATGTTGTTGCTGCTAGTTGTTGCTCTCAAGTAATATTGATGAAAACTCAGCTCAGAGATTATGGCCAACAATATGAAAGAATACCCATTCTCTGTGATTCAAAAAGTGCCATAGCCATCTCTGCCAATCCAGTACAGCATTCAAAGACAAAGCACATTGATGTAAGGTATCATTTCTTAAAAGATCATGTTGAAAGAGGAACAATAGAAACGTATTTTGTACCAACTGATCTCCAACTTGCTGATATTTTCACAAAAGCATTAGATGAACGAAGGTTCAATTTTTTAATTAGCAAGTTAGGAATGTTGAATATGTCTACCTAACAAGGAAGAAACTCACAGTCTCTGATCAAATTATCAGAGTCTCTGATCAAATTATCAGAGCCTCTGAACCAAGTAGCGTATGACAATATCTGAATGTTCTCCAATCACATGACAAGGGAAGAAAAATAAAAAGTTGTTTTTTTGTCAAGGGGGAGAAAAAGAATTTTTCAAATGTCATCTCAGAGTCTCTGAATTTTATCTCAGAATCAATTAAATTCATCTCAGAGTCTCTAAATTTTATCTCTGAATTTTATCTCAGAATCAATTAAATTCATCTCAGAGTCTCTGAAATTGAGGATTTTTTTTTCACAAATCATCTGTCAAGGGGGAGTCAACAACTTTTAGACCAGTCATTCCTCAAACAAGAACTTTTTAATTTATTAGCAATTTTTGATATCATTTGAAATTAAAATTTCAGATTATCTGAATCTTTTTATTACAAGTGATATCTTAAATTACTTCTCAAGGCGAAATGTTTGTCTAGTCAGCAAAAAGAAGTTATTCAATTTAATATTGAAAAATGGCGCCCTATTCCTATTTTCTTGGAACCTACATCTGTAGGTACAACAATTTTCAAGGCCACGTGTCACAAGAGGGATGAGTGAAAGGCCAAACGGCTTTATCAAAAGGGTCAAATCACTGTCGTTTCACCTTATGCACTCAAGTGTATCTTTTTCTAAATTTGGATACAAAACCAATTTTACATCCGGATATTCATTTTTACAAATTACTCTCGAGCACTCTCTCTCTCTCTCTCTCTCAAAATAGAATTTGAACTTCATCTTCTTCACTTCAACTCAAAAATGGCGTCTTCAAATGAATGGTGCAAGCTTTTTCCCAAATCTGGCGAATCTTCAAGACTGTATCGTTTTCCAATCAAAGACAATAATCACATGATTCAGCTTGATTCTCCCAAGTTTGAGGAACAATACGGAGTAATCTGCGAGTTCTTCTCCAACTGTGAATTGACTCAAGCCCTAACTGCTTTTACCAATGAATGTCCACTCTCGTTTGTTCAAGAATGGTATTCTTCCAGTCACTACAACGATGCACATAACGGAATAATCGGCGAGTTCGACATATCTCAAGTCGTAAAATGTCGGATACTCATCACTCCTACTATTCTAAGAGAAGTTCTCCCACTCCTAACAACTGAGGAACTTCAAATCATGCGTTTTGAAAAACGCCCAACTTCTGAAACCCTCCTCCAGTTCATTCGAATGCTAGGTTACAACACTGAAATCACCAGATTGAGAAAGTTCCGACGACAACATCTACCCCCAATCTGGAACTTCATGTTCTCTGTACTAAACCGCACTCTCACCTGCAAACTGGGGAGCATGGATCAAGCAACACCATAAATTATGTCAATCATGTATGCCCTATTCTTCAATCGAAACTTGGACATGTCCGGCATAATTTTTGATATGATTCTGACATCCATAGAGAAGAAGAACAAATGTTTGTCAAAAGACCCTGAACAAACGACCCAATCATCCAAAGTTCCTTCAATAATATTCCCTAGGTTTTTGTCTCTAATCATCCATGCGGCGATCGAGAAGCTTCATATTTTGATCGCCACTGAACAACCCAAAACTCCTTTCTACATAATGAACAGCTTCAAACCGAGGATTCTATCTAAAGGCTATCCAGAAGCAAGGAGGATCCCTCACCACATGCTGAATCAGGTAAATCCTCAATCTTTAGCCTTAGCTTCTTATCTCAGTGTTGCCCAAGGACAAGAACCAGTTCTGGGAACCCCAACACACTTAGGTCCTGAACCTGGAATAGAGAGTAAGAGCAACTCGACTTCAGAGGGATCTGAGGACCCTGAAGTTCAGAGCTCTCACAAGAGTGAACCAGAGGGTACTCTTGCTAGAGAAACCGAAGTTGAGAGAGATGACAGAGCACTTGAAGGGGCTGTCAATGAGGGAGTTATGGAAGAAGCCTCATCTGCTAGTGAAGAGGATAGCTCTACTAGCTCTGAGGAAAGTGAGGATGAATCTTCATATACTAGCTCTAAAGATTCTCAGAGAGAAGAGAGCAAGTCTTTTACGGACTTAGAGAAACCTGAGAGTTCTTCCCCTTCCACACAAAAAGATGCCCCAAGGCACATATATTTTAGGACACCAACCCCATCTCCCAGTGCAACCACACAATCTAACCTACCTGATCCAGAGGTAATGGTTATTGAATCAGAGGTGCACACCTCGAACCCAAACCAGCAAGCCACTTCAGAGGTACCTTTTTCCACCTCTGAAGTTCACATAACTGAGGAAACTCAATTTCTGGATAAGCCCTCTTCACAGGACTTATCCAATACTTTAAGTACTCAGTTGCCTCAGAGTACATCAGAAAATCCTACACATAATGATGCCTCTGTGGCTCATCTCTCACCCTTTAGGATATCTAGAAGTAGTTATCCAACTCAGGGACAATGGCTTGACCTACAAGAACAAGGATTGACTTGCCTGGATCGCAAGCTCAACTCCCACATTCACTTCCAGTCCTCTGAATCTGAGGAGGAGGACTTGGTTGAGAACAGAACACTCAGAGATGATTCTCCGGAAAATCAAGGATTGAGTGGAAGTCCTTCCAGAGACAACATCAAAACAGCTCTGAACGAAGGCTCCTCAGAACTCGAGGAAAAATTGGCTACATGTGTTGTAACCAATGTACCCCTCTCTGAAATTATCACAAAATCTGAGTTCCAGAGATTCTGTGAGGAAGTCAGAGGCTCCATGAAAGAGCATAACTTTCAGCGAATTGACGGTTCAGAGGTTTCCACTCTAAAGACCCAACTATTGGACTCCTCTAACAGGATCCAAGAGTTGGAACAAGAACTGTTCAGACAGAAGGCTGAATCATCCCTGGAGGTAGCCGCTCTTAAAGTTCAGAATGTTGATCTTCAAAATCAAGCATCTACAACCATTGATGTCCAGAAGGCTCTACAAGAACTAAGGGACGAGGTAGTAGCCACCAGATCATCTTCACTCTCAACAGATCAAATGGCCTCTATCTCTGACCTCATCAAAACAACAATTCAAGCCTCTGTACCAGAAGTCAGCGCACCATCAGCAACACCACAGCCGCCACCCCGGACTACTGAAGACCTCATCACCAAAAGTGATTTGGCCTCTTTCAAATCCGCAATCATGAGCAGAATGCTAACTTGTTCTTCAAAGATCTCTACTATTGCTCAGAAGCAGGTCAAAGCTACTCTGGAACTTCATCACTATAAATCAGAGGACCAGGTTGCTGAAATCAGAATCGCGGCTTCAGAAGCAATTGAATCCATTCAGAAGGCTCTTCTTGACCCCAAAGGAAAAGGAATCGCTGAACCTGACTCTCCCAAATACAAACGCAAGTTTTCTGGTGGGACATGTAGCGAAGCAGCGAAGAAAACCAGATTTAATGATTCTGAGGACTCAGATGATGATGAGGCCTCTGAATCACACGATAAGGAGATCAGAGATACAACCAAACACACCTCTAAAGTTTCTCCCTCTGCACCAGTTCAAGAGAAGGAACCAGAGAGGAACACCACCTCTTCTGATGACAACCGAACTTTGCAAACATTCACAACACCAGGTGTTCCAATCAGTCCAGTTACCGATGCAACTCCAGAGAAAATTGGAGCTCTAGAAGAGGAAGAAAACGAACAACTTGTAGACTTCTCTACGTCCTCTGAAGATGCATTCTCATCACCCGAAAGACAACCATTGGTGATGAGAGATGCCTTTGACTCAGATTCTGAGAAAGAATAGAACTCAGATTCTGACAGAGCGGAAGAAGCTGCTGGAGATCAGATCGAAGTAATTGATGTCGAAGAGTATGTTTTCAAAAACGCTCAACCTCATCATACCTCAACAGCTTCAGAATTAAGAAAATCTCCAGAGATATATCTCTAAACAGCCTTCAGAGATAACTCAGTCACAGCCCAAGGACAAAGAAACCATGGTTGTTGATGAACAGGCTCCTCAAGAGAATCTTGTTCAGAAGACAAGCATCAGTTTACCAGCCAAGGTATTCACTCATCCTCCCACATTCTTAGAATCCACTCCTGAAGCATCGATAAAAGATCACTTTCGGCATATCTACTGCGAGTTCAATATGGGAGACACACAAGTAATCCCTCTGAATCCAAGAATCAGAGAGGATATGCCAGACTACGAACGAAGATTCATACAGGCAAAGACATCACCAAGACTGGCGGTTCTCAACGATGCTCCAATAATAAAAGTTGAGAAAATCACTGAAAAGACATTCGCCTTCAACAAAATCATATATAGGCATTATGTGGTGACTCGATCTGATCAGAAGATTTACGAGTTCAATGATAATGATCTCGTAAATCTGAATCCATATGATCTCACTCATCTATATGCCTATTGCTCTGCGAGATACGATTCAGGAATAAGGGAGATAAGAATGAGCATGGTTGAAGTAAGACGGGCAATGGAAGTTTATATCAAACACAAAGCCAAACGTGACTTTCAGATTGCTCTGAACTTGGGTGAAGAAAAGCTCGGAGTGACTGAACCAGTGGAAACCATCGAAAACCTAGACAAACAGAAGACTGGATCAATCATTGAAGAACCTCTAGGTTTCATCTACAGAGTGAACCAAGAGAAGAAAATCTTTCTAGCTTCGCAAGTAGAAAAGTATTTTGATGAAACCTTGAAAGGCATACAAAAGTTGATTCATGTAAAGAAAGAACAGCACAGAGCAGACCTACTAGCAAAACTAGACTTGGAAATTGGCTCAATGATTAACTTCAGAGAGCTCATCATTAAGTTTCATAGGATATGTTCTAGTGATAGGTTCTAATTATCTTTTTGAATATTATTCTCTTTTGTAATTTCAAATTATTATAAGTAATATTTACAGAGGATAACTTTCTCCTCTTCGCTTTCTAGTTTAAACATTCTCTGTCCTTTATTTATTTTCAGTACTTAGGGGGAGATTGTTAGCCCTAAAACTGAACCAATGAAAGTATTGAAAATAACTAAGTCTCCATCTAAAGACTTTCAAGGGACATCAGCAAGTCTGTCTCTGAAGTCACTTCAGAGTCAGTCTGAAGAAAGCAAGTCTGTCTCTGAAGTCAGTTCAGAGTCACTCTGAAGAAAGCAAGTCTATCTCTGAAGTCAGTTCAGAGACGGTCTCGGAGAAAGCAAGTCTGTCTCTGAAATCAGTTCAGAGACAGTCTCACGGAAAGACATCAAAGAGCTCCTCACGAAGAGACAGTCTCACTCTGAATTTCTTGACAAAGAGGAACAGATGACACGTCACCTAGTGATAAGATTTACTTTCTAGAGTAGGTCACTGTTCAAGCATGTCTTGATCTTACCTTTTAGGTAAGACACTGTTCAAGCATGCTTCTATTTGTCAGATAAGTACACTGTTTACTTTATGGTCCTATAAATAGGACCATCACCTTAATGTTCAAAGTGTGCTTAAGAAGTCTTATAACTGATAATATAAGTTGAATATTTTATTCAAAGAATATCTTGTTTATCTATTATCTGCTTTATGAATTGTGATATTTGAATATCCTTTGATATTAAACTATATTGCTTCCGCTGTTATTACTATTATTGTTTATATCATTGTTGTGAGATTAAATCTGGGATCCAACATGCCCTCATATTGAACACATATGGTTTCCCACATTTCTTTAGAAGTTTTCAGATGCATGATGGAATGGAAAACTTCATCAGGCAGAGCCATTGAGATAATGGTCTTTGCTCTTGCATCTATACCTACCTTCTTTTTGTCTTCATCACTCCACTGTCTTATTTCCTTAACGACATAGCGTTCAGGGACAACTTCAGTGGTGGCAGTAGCGGGAACTGCAGCTATAATTCTAACAGGTTCATAGGGTCCATTTTCTATATATTCAGGTATAGTAGGATCAGCACCTTCAAGAAATAGCATCATTCGATTTTTCCATAGAGAAAAGTTATCTCTGCTAAATCGAGGAGGTTTAGAAAGTGAACCATTATCATAGTAGTTTGTGTTTGTGTTAAGTTCCATTTAGAATAGCAAAGAAGAGAATAAAGCAAGATCTTGTTTATTAGATTAAACAAACTGCTCTGATACCACTTGTTGGTCCCTAAGGTGCTTAACAAGTTTGTAGAAGGGGGGGGGGGGGTTGAATACAAACACATAATTTAAAGTTTAATAAATTGTTTATTGATAAATCAAACACAATTTACAAGTTTGTTGCGGAATAAGATTAAGTAAGACTCAATCTAAACAAACTTAAGAAAACACTAAGATGGTTGCACAAGAATTTCAGAGAATGGGGGATTTAGAATATAGAAAACAAAGGTTTTATTTGGGGTTCAAGGATTGAGAACACCCTCAGATGGAGGGGTGAACTTCCTATTTATACCCTATGCATTAAATGCATGGCAGAGCACTTACACGTGGCGTTCACTGATTGGCTTTGGAAGTCTGACTTTGGGAGACATGCTTTCGGCCGGATTATGAACAGTGTAGTTGACAGAGTTGTTGTACGAATTATGGCAGAGGCATGTCCTGTCTGACACATCGTACTGAGTTGTGCAAGGTAAGACAAATAGAAACTTGAGATATAAGCTTTGTGATCATTCAATCGCTGAATATCTCTTTCTGTAGAGATATCAAGAGTTCAGCGATCGCTGAAGCTTTACTCATGTTCCTTCGCGTATAAGTAGAGTTGTCTTTGCTTCACTGATATCCGCATCAGGTCACTAGTAGACTTCTCTTGTTCAGCAGCTTCGTCTTCGATTCAGCTATGAACATCTGTTGACGCGAGACTTGTCTTCAGGGATTACGTTACTATTTACATCAGAAACTATCAGTGATACTGAACAGAATCAGTTTGATCACTGATAGTGAAACACTAATACATATTAAACGTAATTTTCACTAAGTATAGAAAAGGGTCGTTATCAAATCACTGAGAGAGTTTGGATCAACATGATCTCACACCAATGGTGGAGGAGATAATTCGCAGATGGTCGGGAAAGTCTGCGACATAGACGTTAAGAGAGATTGGACATGGTAAGTTCCACGTTCGGGATATCCATTTTCACGCGACTGTCGATATGGCCAACCGTGTTTGTGAATGTAATCAATGGCAATATTTTGGTTTACCGTGCAGTCATTCCATCGCTGCTGCAAGGAATATGAATCGTAGAGATTGCAGCGATCTGGCTATATCTTACTACAAGTCCAATACTTACCGGTCAACATATCATGAGGTGATCTATCCTGTTGGACCCCCTCAATCATAGGTTTTTGCCACACGTCCCCTTTCCACCATGCTATCCACCGTTAATAACCAAGAGACGTCCGGGGAGACCAAGAAAGAACGATCGGCGTCCATCTCGTGGTGAGGATCCGATACAGAGAACGTGTACTAGGTGTGGAGCAGTAGAACATACTTGTGGTGAATGTCCAACTCCTGCCCCTTCAACCGTGCCCAGGAGTAGAGCTTTAAGTAGCCAAAGATTTCGCTCTCAGGAGCCATCGAACCTAGAACCACATGGAACCCTAAGGCATGATAGCATTGACCTTAACATTGACTTCCCTTGATTGTAACGACCTCATGTTGTATGCTAAGTGAACTAGTTTTTATGTTCATTGATGACTTTATCTACCTTATCGTGGGTGTGAAATTATATTTTGTGTAAAAACTAGTTAAACATTAAAGCATCGTTTTATTGAAATCAAAGAAAATGATAAGGTGCATCCATACAACATTAAAGCATCAATAAAGTAAACATTAATGCATAAAAGAAAACATTAAATCATTGTTATGGGTAGATTAACCACCCTTTGAGAAACCTACTACGAGTAGATTTTCCGGATCCTCCGGATCCAGCCAGCCTTTTCCTTCATCTGCTCCTCCATGCCGGTGTAGTTGTCTTTGATTTCTATCACTTCATCTTCTAACTTTTTAATCTCTTTTTGCTTCTCCCTAACATCACGTTTCATCATCTCCAGGAACTCCTTCTGCTCCGCAATAATTGTCTCTTTCTCTTTCTGCAATTCCATGTTGCATAACCACTTCCTGCCTATATTTCGTGTCTTCGCATTTGCCTCATCACACGACTCTTTCAACTTTGCAGGCAGTACTTGAGACATTGGTAGACTCATTCCCTGGTTAGATTGATACCTAGGTGGGGATTCTCCCCCATGAGCAGTGTAGTATGCCTCTCGTGCATTGTCAAACTGCTCCCACTCCTGAGGCGTAATTGGTGCAACGTAAGCAGTCATCCCAAACTGCGTCCATTCCTCCGTTGTGTCTGGTACTCCCCAGTCAACCCTTGTAGCTCCATCATTTAATTGTTTGATGTAGGCGGAGCGTGAAGTGTCAACCCCATTTGTTGAACTTTTCCCCCTAGAGCGTGAACCTCCAGCCATTAAATTATGAAAATGTAGAGAATGTTTGTAAACGATGTAGAGGGTAGAAAGGATAGATAGCAAGTTGTGAATTACTACTTCACCAGAGCATCTATTTATAGTCCATGCGAAGATAGGTTCGCGATCGTTTTTGTGCATATGGTCAAACGATTCCCCTGCAAAGCCTGAAACGATTCTTCTGCAAATCCTGAAACGATTCCCCTGCAAAACCTGAAACGATTTCCCTGCAAAGCCTGAAACGATTGGGATTCTTGGATCATTCTGACCCAAGTGTCGATGTGCTATACACAAAACAGAGATTGTTAGACCTGTAATTAGAAATGTAGTTGTTTATATGGATATATTTAAATACTAACCAGATCCTCGAAATCCCCCTGCCACCTACACCCAACAGTTTCATGAAAAAACCGACATCCATTTGAAGGCCGCCATAAAATGGACAAAACTGGTGGGGGAGCTGATTATTGAGACATTTGTCCATGATCTGTGCCGCCTTAAGAAGCATCAATTTCCCCGCTGAAGTCATCGTAATGTCTCCCCCAACCTTTCCCTTACCCTTTGCCTTCACCCTTGCCTTGGTTTTTTTCGGAGGGACTGGTGTGGTCGATGGTTGTTGGATATATGGGGAACAAAAGGCTGGCCCCACATTAACGACCCGTCTCGCCCTCTCAAGTGCTACCCGTTCCGCCGCATTTATGGGAATGCCATCTTCCTCGAAGTGGTCTCCAATGATATCATCACCCATCGGAGTTCTCAGTCGCGCCTGGGTGGTGTCAATCCCCGACCCCGACCCCATCAAATACGGGATGGAAGTTCCTAAAAAAATCTTACACCAAACCGCTAACGAGGGACGGCCCCGACTCCATCATTTGGGGTCTGTAACAGTCCGCCTCCGGCATCCCAAACTGGTGACGTAGGTCTTTATAAGAATTTTCAAACGTAATAACAATAATGAGCACTCGTCGTCACTTACATTTTGCTGGGATGATGGGGTCGAAAAAGGGGCAAATCCTCCCGATGCCGCCTGCGTGTACCCAGGCGACGTGTAGGTGGGTGTCATACTTGCCATCCCAAACTGGTGAAATAGATTATAATGAACACTCTTAATAAGATTTTTCAAACGTAATAATAAAACTAGAACTACTTTGCTGGAATGATGGGGTCGCAGATACCGCATGCGTGTACCCATGCATGTGCCCAGGCGACGTGTAAGTGGGCGCCATGCTCGTCGATACCTAATAGTAGTATGGAACGTGATATCAATACACAAACCAATATACAAGCAGGGGACGTAATATCCCCAAATTAAGTTAAACACTAACGTGAGTGTGGCAAAGGTCTGCGGTGAGGGCCTCGAGCTCTCTTATGCGTCTGTCCATGGAGTCCATGTACTCCAACTTGTGTTGGTATGGGTCTAGACTAGGCACCCAATGATGGGAGGAGCTAGGGGGAGCCTGATATCTCGCGCCATCATCGTCATCTTCTTCATCATCGTCATCATGATCATCATGATCAAGATCTCTACGTCGGGACCTCTTTATCGGTCGCCTGCCCGCCGAACTTTCAAAAAAAGCGACGTTTCATTGAAACCAACTCAACTGCTGCTCAGCATGAGTAGGCCTCAGTTTCGCGAGCGGCCCATGCCCAACCTCATAAAATTATAAGACATATAAATCACATATAAATTCCCAATGCATGCAGACTTATTCAGGACAACATCTCGGTCCCAACTGGTTCCCCTAATCAACCTGTCGGAGCGCTTGGGGAAATTTTGAAGGCAGACAGGAAACATCTCCAGGATCCATACCTAGAATTACACAACATAAACAACTACGTTAAACCGTAGCCAAAATAGAGATGAATTAATATTTATGTTATACTACTTATTTAACATTTAGAGCGTGTGCAAACCCATTCAACGTTATCTTGTTGTTGTTCTGGTTCTTCTGCTTGCGTCTGGCGATGGCACAGTGGAGTCCTTTGTATAAGTGTCTCCAGATGTAGCTACCCCACGGATAGATGTTAAACCTCCCGAAGTCATCGACGACGCTAAGGACAGTAGAAGAAACCACCCGCCTTAGATCACGGCCCATGAACATCACATCCGCCATCATCACCAAGCACACACGCACAACATCCTCATCGGATATCGCCTGCAGGCCATTTCTCATCATATGGACGACGGTTTTCAGTGTCAAAAGACCTGGTGCAAGGTCGAGCCAAACCCTACTGATGAAGGACTCATTTGTTAAGGTAGGAAGGGAGGGTGTTGGTCTAAAAAGGAGTCCTGTTACAATATAGAACTCACGACGACCAAAGTGCATGAGATTCCCACACACGTTGAAATACATTTCCTCTGGCTCTGCACTCGCAACCTCGACCTCCAACTGTAAAAACATGTGGACTAGGATGGGGTCTTGCCCAATATTGGTAAGTTCAAGCCATGGCCCGAAAGATGTGCGGCCAAAAATTTGGTGTAAATTTTGTGCCCGTTCAGGTGGACACGCTGCAAAAGCATCTCTAATTTCCTTGACGAAGGCAAGGCGGCATTTGAACGAAAGATCTGTGTAATCAAAATCATCCTATATAGTAATACAGTGATGTTGTCAATGCACTTAACTTATAACTAAGGAATAAAAGACAACGACTCATGGTTATATTTATTATTTTGGTTTTTTGGCAATGTTAAGGGTGTACATTTTGTTGATTTCGTCTATTGCTTAATTTTAGAAAAAAGAAACCACTCAATCTATTGGACTTCCAGGTAGTAGGGGAATCACGTGGATTTCTTAAATCTCTACAAACCTTAGAGCTATTTACACCCGTTTGACAAAATCCAAATCGATATGTTGCGATTAAAAGGTTTATGCTTATATTTATTATTTCGGTTTTTTTCAATGTTAAGGGTGTACATTTTGTAATTTGGTAAATTTAAAAGTCCTCATTTGTAGTTTAGCAAATTTAAGGGGTCTAAGTTGTAATTTAGCAAACTTAAGGGGCCTAAGTTGTGGTTTAGCAAAGTTAAGGGACCGCATTTGTATTCTCTAAAATTTAAGGGGCCTAAAAAAACTTAAGGGTCCTAATAGTAAATCTTATTATCGACGTAAACGCAAACTCTAAATAAAATGCAATATCTAAAATTAACGCAAACTCTAAAATTAACGCAATATCTAGAATATTTTTCAAAAAAAAAAACACAATCTCTAAAATTAACGCAATCTCCAAAATCAACGCAATCTCTACAATATTTTTCTAAATAAAACACAATCTCTAAAATTAACGCAATCTCTACAATATTTTTCAAAAAAAACACAATCTCTAAATTAACGCAATCTCCAAAATCAACGCAATCTCTACAACATTTTTCAAAAAAAAACGCAATCTCTACAATTAAGTATTAACGCAATCTCTAAAATGAACGCAATATCTACAATATTTTTCTAAATAAAACGCAATCTATAAAATTAACGCAATGAAAAAAATAGTTTCCAAGAAAACGTAATACTCTAACATATTATCAACATAAACGCAACACTCTAAAATTAACACATAATCACTAAAATATAAAATTAAAACGGGGTTAAGGGAAACTTACCGTACAAAGTGACCGAGACATATCCGACATCTAAAAACGCTAACGAACCGAGTCGAGATCCGAGCGTGTGGAATACACGATATATTTGAGAGAGTGAAAGAGATATATTTGAGAGTTATGGTGGTGGGGTTTCAAAATGGAGGACCTCAATTTATAAGGGATGGAGCACACATTTAACCTACTTCAAATAGAAATCCCACCGTTGATCTAAGAAAACTTGGAGGGGTTATAAACGCGGCCCCCAACCCCGCGTTACACCATTAAAACGCGGGGTAACCCCGTGTTTTTTCACCATACGCTGACCAAAATTGAAGGACCCCGTGTTCTCCCCGCGTTTTATTTGAATACACGGCCCATTCTCTCAACCCCGCGTTTTCCCATTTACACGGCCCAAAAATACGGGGTTATTGGGTATTTTGGCAAAAACTTCAAGATTTTGGGCATTTTAGGTATTGATTTTTAATGTTTGGGTATTTTAATTAAATTCCCAATTATATATATATATAATATATATATATATATATTCTTTAAAAAAGGGATATTAATATATTTCATACCATATATATTAATATATTTTAAAATTGGGATATTATATTTTTATCGCATAAAATTCATACCAAGCATATCAATATATTTACTTGAGTAAATTACAAATTTCGTCCCTGTGGTTGATGAAGATTTTGGATTGGGTCTTCCAAATAAATAGTTACATATATCGTCATTATGGTTTCACTTTTGTTATGGATTGAGTCCCTTGACCTAACTTTGGTAACCTAGCTATAGTTAAATTAAAAATATTTTTGTCCTTTTACTTTTTATTTTGAAAAATAAAAAAAAAATTCTACCTATCAATGTAAATTCATCATTTACAGTTCCATTCACATGAACGGTGGTGACCAAATGAACCTGCGGTGGTTCCGCTCCTTTTGCTGCAGTGGCGTCGCCACCTTCTCTTTTCCTTTCTATTGAACAAGCAACAAAGAAATCCGGTAAATTCCCCGATAACCGGTTACACGAAACATCAAGACTAACAGGACCACCGATGGAATTGAACATATTATCTTGAAGATCCAATTCCCTCGGTAACCGGAATAAGAATTCCGATATAGCACCAGAAAGGGAATTGGAAGCTAAACACAGATGGGTCAGGAATGAAAAATTACGGAATTCCGATGGTATGATTCCGGTCAACGAATTCACAACAAATTTCACCACACGAATTCCTAAGGAATTAACGCATAAACCAGGAATGGAACCAGTGAAGAAATTATCAGAAAAATCCAATTCTTGAAGTGCAGGCAAGTGTATGCTAATTAGGAAAACACCATTGAATCCATTACGACTTAAATCAATAACTTCCAAATGTGCCAAATGAAATAAAGAAATTGGAATTGGGCCAGTGAGGAAATTGTTAGAAAGATTGAGTTTTGTAAGTTGATCTAAATTGGAAATTAGATCAGATAAACCACCGATTAATCTTTTTTTGGGGAGTCCCAATCCAACAATTCTACCGGAATTGGAATTGCAATTAATTCCTACCCAATTACAGCAATTGAAAGAGGAAATTGATAATGAATTCGTAGGCCACCATCCGTCAATTGAGGATTCCAATCCATCCATGAAACCTTTTAATGTTGTTAAATCAGTGGAATTGCAGGTGAAGTTTTGTGAAATTGCAAGAACTTGAGAAACCCCAAGAATCACAAGAACCCATATCTCTAATACAACAACCATCACAGTTAATATGGAATTCAAATGGAGCAAAAGGTAGAAAAAGATGTGAAATTTTGGGTGGTTTTAGGGTTCATTGAAGAAACTCCATTTAGGAAATCAAGATTTCTTGATGTGGGTACTCTTGGATCATTAGCTTTTTGAGTGAAAATTGAAAGAT
The DNA here is from genome assembly GCA_954870635.1 of Arctium minus. NCBI lineage: Eukaryota > Viridiplantae > Streptophyta > Magnoliopsida > Asterales > Asteraceae > Arctium > Arctium minus. The sequence continues at coordinate 26,418,211 of OX941090.1, read as the reverse complement.
GTAGCAGAAAAATGGAAATGATGAAGGGATTGTTTGGGGGAAATGAAGATAAAGTTACAAGAGATTGAAGAACACAGAATACTTGTTTTTGGTTCATAAAAGGAGATCAACGTAGAGATTTCTTTACAACAATGTTGAGCGGCCGCCGGCCGAAGATGGGGAAGAGGAAGGTGTCGGCATCAGACGGTAATGGGGGATGTTGTGGTGTTTGTATATATATACATGTATATACATAAAAGAAATAGCATGTATATTATATTAATTAATATGTGAAATATATTTATTTTTAAAATAAAAAGTGAAAAGGACAAAAATACCTTTAATTTAACAAGAGCTAGGTTACCAACGTTAGGTTAAGGGACCAAATCCATAACAAAAGTGAAATCATAATGACTATACATGTAATTATTTCATTTGGGGGACCCAATCCAAAATCTTCACTAACCACATGGACGAAATTTGTAATTTACTCTATTTACTTTTTAATCATATTTTAAATAGTCATATATATTCAAAATGAAAGAAAAGATATACCTACCTATTATCTAATTTATAAAAATAATTTTTTGAACATTTAACCCCACTAAATTAACATACCATATACAAATAAAAACTATATGTTTCTACACGGTTTTTAAAGGGCAACTGTATAAATAGATTTAAAACGATGTTAAAGGTTTAAAACCAATATAAAAAATAATTGTTAAAATAGTATTTTTACACTGTTTTTGAAAAAATAATTGTGTAAAAGGACTTGTGGTCTTTCTACACGGATCATTTTCCAAAACCGTGTAATAATTTATATGTTTTTACAAGATTATTTTAAAAAAGCGTGTAAAAGGTTTCGAGACCTTTTTAAACGTTTTTTCTCAAATAACCGTGTAAGAATGATTACACATTTTTACACGGTTATTTTTAAAAAATCGTGTAAAAGTGTTTCGAAACTTTCTTAAACGTTTTTTTTCCCTCAAATAACAGTGTAAGAGGATTACACATTTTTACATGGTTATTTTAAAAAACCGCGTAAAAATGTTTCGGGACCTTTTTAAACGGTTTTTCTCAAATAACCGTGTAAGATAATTATACCTTTTTATACGGTTCTGTTACCAAAAATACCGTGTAAAAAATACTTTAAAAAAACACGGGTACATTTTAACACTGGTTTTTAAAAAAACGTGTAAAAATGGATGTGTAATAAAACTATTCATGTAGCAGTGATTAAAAAACTAATAAAAATAATATTTCATACAAAATTTAAGGTTCTTATATAAGAACTCAAAACATATATATGACTTATAAGAACTCTCTACAATGATACCGACTTATATATATATATATATATATATATATATATATATATATATATATATATATATATATATGTAAGCTACATTTTTTGCTTAGAGAAGCTACAGGACTTATTAGAACCATCCACGCAATTATCATCTACCAAACGATCACATTGAACCAAATTAACCACCACAAAAGATATAGCAAAGCGCCACCTTGTGCCACAATGAACCACCACAACAGTAAATTTTAAAAAGTGAAGGTACATTAGAAGCAGATAAATATTTCCTGTTACATAATTAGAACAAGAAACAATACAAAAAAAGATTGCCATTTCTTCCTGAAACTATACTTACACTTCAGGAACACTAGCTACCAATTTATTTTCAATCTCTAATGGGTTTGTTATATATATATATATATATATATAAGAAAATAAGGCCAAGGAAAAAGATGATTTCAGCAGATAATGAAAGATTACAAGCAACAAGAAGAGCTAATATCACTTAGATACAGCACAAGTTGCAAGCTCAGTACTATGCCGCCGCCGCCGTAGTAGTAGTAGTAGTCGCTATTTAGAAACCATGAATCTTGATGTGTTCTTTCTTCACAATGCCAGCCTGCCAAAACACACACACACACACATATTAGAAAGAAAACGAAAGAGGAACATACTGAAATGAAAACTGTACTCCCTCTGTCCCAAGATAAATCTCTACAGTGAAAAAGGTATACTGTATAGGAATATATAAGTATTCTACCTTTTAATTAGCTAAATGACAATTTTATCCTTAATAAGAGAGGGAGGGTGTACTGGATTTTTTTAATCTCATAATTAACGGTAGAATTGTAAAGCAGAAACTTATTTTTTCAAATTGACACTTACTTTGGGATAAAATAAAATAGAAACGTGGACAATTATTTTGGGATGGAGGAAGTATATTGTAATTATTAACAGTGATGATTACTTGAACGAGGAAGGTGGATACGTTCTTCCTTTGATCACCTTGAAGTTGGATAACCTGCGTTACCAATACCAATTAGTTAACCACATCATGTTACGAAGCAAAAAGAGTTGGCGGGTGGACTTGTACTTATGCACGTAAAAGACAACCAAAATGTGTGTATATTATTATGATCATCACAAGCCTTGTGCGCACATCAACTAATCCAATGGGGCCCTGAAGTTAACAGCTAGGTAAAAACTCCGGTGGCTCTAAGGAGCGTTGAACGGGTAACCTCCACAGAGCAAACCCTCACCAGTTGAGCTACCCTCGAGGCTTTCTTGCTCGGGTTTTGGACCACAACTTTTAGATTTAGAACCTCCAACACCAACGAAAAAGAAAACAAGCTTAAGGATTCCAATCACTATCAAGGTAAGAAGAGTTTTCCTTCTACCCTCCGGTGCAGTGGTGCGATACTGACCATGTCCGTGAATTGTTGACCGCTGAGTATGGGGATACCAAATAGGATATTTTGATCTTTCTTGAAAAGGAGATTTGAAAAATCATAAAATGTAAAATTAGACATCAAGTCTAAAACAATCCAAGTAATTAAAACATATGTCATATGGTTGCAAGAGAGGAAGAAGAGACAAGGTGAAGCAACAAATCCTTTTTACTTGATAGTTTAAACTAAAAATGAAAGAAACAATGTACAGATGATAATTAAACATTGCTATATATGTAGCCTTTAGAGTAAAACTAGTATCACAAAGTTATAAACTATGCAGGCTATTGAAGAATCAGATTAATTAATGTTGCTATGGAGTAATACAGAGGCTCACCTTGCCAAGTTCAGGGTCTTGAACAACGGTACCATTGCAGCAAAACTCCTTTTTAAGGTCCTTGAGTATCTTATTGTAGCTGAACTCTTTCTTCAACCCTTGGACAGTGGTCAGGCTTTTCCTACCATTGCGTTGCTGTATACGTATATGAACGTATTCCTTTGACCCAGCACCTGAGTTCTCAGCATTTGCCTCAGCGAATGGATCTTACCCACAATATATATAAACATTAATCAAAACTCAAGAACACCAAAAATATGACATATTTTAAGGCCATATGATCCTCGACACTGTTAATTAATTTCAATCGACGTTCATAACTATTTTGGCATAGAAGAAGCAGGAGCCCAAGTGTTATGTGATTAAATAAATGAAGATTTACTTTAACATGATTTGAACATACCGAAGGCAGTTGGAATCTGGATGTCGAGCTCAGACATGAAACTTGAGTGCTAGAATTGGAGGCAAGAAACAAACAAACAAGCAGATAGGTTTCTTTGTTTGAACACAAGCGTACAACTGAAACAGAAGTTAGAATGTCATCAGCTTGTAGAAGCTAATAAGATCACATTTTCAACAAAATGTGCATAAAATAAACAAATCAAGAACATGCTGTAAATTCTTTAACAAAATGCAGAACTAAAATCAACTTTCAAAACCTATGAAATTCACCAACTTGCTTTCTTTTGAGTGACTAAAGAATATATGTAATTAATGAACCTCTCCTAGAAGCTCCTTATTCGACATAAAAACCAGCTAGGCAGCTACCATAGAACGTTATATTTGTCTATGTCTAAGTTCAACCTTGTGTTTCGAGATTCAAAAAGAAATAATACAAATTTATGCATAACACAAAATGGTTGCTGCCTGGGATCCCACATACTTGAGGGTACTTGAGGGGATAGAGCTTTTGCAAGCACAATCATTAAAATGTAATGTTTCCATTTTGGTAATTTCAATCCAAGATCATATTTGATTATCCAATATAAATGCAATACTAGATATATATATATATATATATATATATATATATATATATATATATATATATAGACTTAAGTTCGCGTGAGACCAAACTTTTTCCGTGAGACCGGTTAGACCAAGCTTTAAAGTATGAAACTTCACACAAAAAAAACTATGAATGTAAAAAAAAAAATGGAACTTTTCATAGGGAAAACACCGTAAATGTTACGTTCACGGTGTTTTTCGCTGTGAATGTTCGGTTTTTTTTTACCTTCACAGCGTCTTCACTGCGAAGGTTCGGATATACCTTCACAGTCTTTTATCTGTGAAGGTTTGATTTTTTTAAACTTGGTTTAGGTTTTTTTACCTTCATAGTGTGATTACATTATGAAGATTCGAATGTTTTTTACCTTCACAGTGTTTTGGTGTGAAGTTTCATGTTTTAAGGCTTGGTCTCACGCGGTCTCACGGAAACAGCTTGGTCTCACGTGAACCTGACCCTATATATATATATATATATGGGGAAGTTCGATTCAAATATGCATTCGCTCATTAATGATCATTTTACAAAATTTTGATAATGTTCATCTTAATACTCAAGATTGCCCTCTTTTATCATCATTGGAAATGTTATACATATCTAATTAAAAATCAAAGTGACCAGCTTTGGTGACAACTCTACCAGCTTTTATGACGAGAAAATTAAAAAAAATGTGAACTATGAATCAAATTACAGGAATATAATTAGGTAAATAATGTAATCTTTAATATGTTGCATGAGAAGAAAATATAAAGATCACAATGAACAATCAGGTAATCCAAACTCTTTTGTTTTAATAACACAACTTAATTAATCAAAAGTGTTTGCAAATTTCATCATCGGAAAGCAGAAAATGAATGAAGTCGAGGTAGGAGGCCAATGCCATATATAATAAAGAGTTGGAAATCATGATCGAAATGTGAAGAGTTATAATTAAGGAAACAACAACAGATTAAAGATCTAGAAATAGAATTGAAATTGATGTAAAGAGATCGATATATATTAGACCATACCTGACCGGAAGAAAGAGTCGTCGGCGATCGGAGACGATGGGAATGGATTGAATGGTATGTATATGAAAATGTAGAGGTAATTTGGAGAAGTGGACGGTCCAGACTCCTCTTTTATATGCGCCACTGTTTTCATTGTTAAGGAATTTCCCACCACCCTATTCCACGCTAGGGGTACACTTGTAATTTTTGGACTTCTTTTTACAAACTTTATTTATTTATTTATTTTTCCTGCTTTTATTTTTCGTTAGTCGATGTAGAGGTGCAGGTTCAAAGGTTGTGAGCGAGATGTATAAATGGGTCATCGATAACTACGAAATTATTTTCAATATATTGTTTATATCATAAAAAATAACATTTAATTCAAGAAATACTAATAATTCATATAAAACCGTTTTCCCCGGTATTCCTAGCGCAAAATCAATCAATAATTATTTCTAAATTAATATTATCTACCGTATCATTTTTACATAACATCGTCAATCAGTTCCACCATCAAAGGCATCTTATGATATATATATATTTAATATATAGATTGAAATAGTTTGAAATCACTATGTTGACCATTCGGAGTAACACTTTAAAGTAAATCAACATAAATCAGTTGATATTCAACATGTTACCTGATATTAATGTTTTTCATCATCATTTTAAACTTTTAGGGTTGAAACAAACTTTTTAAGAACCATCAATCTTATAATCAAAAGTCTATGTTGGTTATAGTTTGAAATCTTATTCTTGTTTTGGAGAAACGAAAGTACTTAAGATTCATGCACACCATATTAGGCAATAAAGAATCAATAATGTATGGAAAAAAAAGTATCTTTGTGAAATCTTAAATATAGATATATGTTGGGTCGTCTCATATAGTTTGGTAATTGTTTCCAAAATGTAAGAGTTTTCTTAGTTAATAATAAGAAATCTACTATATTCTAACACAAAAATAAATTCATGCGGATGGAATAATGAAAAAAGTATGTTGAAGATGAGTAATGGAGTATATATCAAGGATTATAGGTAAAAATAGTTTTTAGATATTAGTACTAGATAAAAAAAAATTAGACAAACCAATAAGCAATACTATAAAATGAAAAACTAAATAACTTTTTACAAAATTTCTTGTCCAATGTTATTAAGTAATACATGTTTGGGCCCTTAATATAATCTTATATTCTTTTTAGGTCCTATCATTTACTAAATTTTTTTAACTACTAATATATAGTATATACTAAAAAAGTCGGGCCCCCTATTTCCTTTGTGCCTTGGGCATGCGCCCCGCCCCGCCCGCCCTCCCCCAGAGACGGCCCTATAGAGGCATCTATCGTGCGGTTCGATCAGGTGGGCAAACCAAAAATCCAATCGCATTTCAGATGAGAAAACCAAGCTTTGAATTTAATTTGGAGGGTTCAAATTAGTTAGGTTTCGGGTTGAGATTGGTCTGGTTCAGATATATAGTTATATGCAAATATATACATTCAATTGCTTTTGAAAATGAATTCAATCGAAGTAGATTACAAATTAGAAAATAGTACGGCCGACTCAGATTTAGGATTTTCGAAAAATAATTAGATAAATAATTATTTTTATATAATATTTAAAAAAAAAAAATATATATATATATATATATAGTTGGTTCGCGTGAGACCAACCTGTTTTCGTGAGACCCGTGAGAGTTGAGACCACATTTTTACACTTGAAACTTCACAGTAAAACACTGTTAAGATAAAAAAAATTTGAACCTTCACAGCAAAAAAACACTGTGAAAGTTACCATCACAGTGTTTTGTTGTGAAGTTTCAAGTATAAAAATATACTCTCACGGGTCTCACGAAAACATATTGTTTCACATGATTCCAAATCTATACATACATACATGCATACATATATATATAGAGAGAGAGAGAGATTCAAATGAGAAGTGTTAAATGTATGAGAAGTAGATATGTGATCTTAGCCTTTCATCTGGTCAACAATTGTGGCTTTGACTGTGAAGTACCGGATAATTCCTCGTATGGTCTACAAAAGATAGAGGGGTAGTTTCGTAATTTTTACAAATAAATGACAAACAAGTTCATATATGAAGCCGTGTGATTCATATATGACCTATATGTTCATATGTGAATTCGTTGATTAGTTCACATGTGAACTATTTAACTGCGTAGGTTCATATGTGAATCAGTTAATTAGTCTATATGAGAATCAGTTAATTAGTTCATATATGAATCACAAGGGTTCATATGTGAATCTGTTAATTTATATATGAACCTACGGGTTCATAAGTGAATTACACGGGTTCACATATGAACTTGTTTCCTCATATTTTTAAAAGTTACGAAACTACCCCTCTATTTTTGGCATAGCCGCAAATTTTGACCAGACATAGCCGTAAATTGTGATCCGTCAAAGCCGTAATTCTTGACCAGTCAAATCCGATCTTGACCGTATGAAGGGCTAGGATTACTTTTTTACTTCTCATTTGAACCTATGATTTTATGTATGTATGTATATATATATATATATATATAGGATTAGGTTCATTTGAGAAATGTTAAAAATATGAGAAATAAAGAAATGATTCTAGCCATATATCTCGTCAACATTTGTGGCTTTGACCGTGAAGCACCGGATAATTCCTTGTGTGGTCTGTAGAAGATAGAGGGGTAGTTTCGTAAAATACACGAGACGAGTTCATATATGAACTTGTATGATTAACATATAAAATATATGTTCATATATGAACCAGTGTAATTCACATTTGAACTCTTTTAACTGATTCATATATGAACCTTTATGATTCATATGTGAACTATACGTTATATATGAATCAGTTAATTAGTTCATATGTGAATCATAAAGGTTCATATATGAATCTGTTAATTAGTTCAACTGATTCACATATAAACCTACAGTTAATTAGTTCATATATGAATCAATTAATTGGTTCATATGTGAATCACAAAGGTTCATATATAATCTGTTAATTAGTTCAACTGATTCACATATGAACCTACAATTAATTAATTCATATATGAATCAGTTAAAAGAATTCATATGTGAATTACACTTATAGTTCATATGTGAATCATACAAGTTCATATATGAAACTCGTCCCGTGTATTTGTAAAAATTGCGAAACTGTCCTTTTATTTTTGGAATAGCCGTAATTGTTGACCAGTCAAAGCCAATCTTGACCGAATGAAAGGCTATGATTATTTCTCTATTTCTCATATATTTAACATTTCTCAAATGAACATCTCCCTATATATATATATATATATATATATATATATATATATATATATATATATATACGAACCAATAAATTTTTTCATATGGTGGCACCATATAATATAGACAAAAAATAATTACAAAAAGCACGGTTCTTATCGACATGTCTTCTCTATTGTGTTTTTATCCTAATTCGAACATTTCGAGATATTTTTAAAGTTTTTTGCATGATATCGAGGGATTTTTAGGTTTTTTTAATCGACTTCGAGGGATTTTTCGGTTTTTTGGTTGATTTCAAGAGTTATTTTTTGTTTTTTGGTTGATTACGAGGTATGGTTGCACCTTCTTGAAGTTTCCAAAATAATATGGTACCACCTTCCAAAACAATACGGTTGCACCTTTTACGAACCTAATTTTTTTACCTTTTTCCAGAGAAATAATATAGTGGCACGTGCCACCATGGCCACCATACCAGGTATATATATATATATATATATATGATACACAAACTTAATCATTTTGCGAGAAGGCGAAAAGTGTGACATTATATATGATACACAAGCTTAATCATATATTATTAAATACACCCAAAAGACGTGTAGTCATATATAGGGGTGAGCATCGGCACCGAAAATACCGAACCGTACCGGAATCGGTACCGGTACCGATTATATTTTTCGGTTCGGTACTCGGTACTTGTAATGTCGTTGATTCGGGATTCGGGAAATTCGGGATTCGGGACTCGGTACTCGGTACTAATACCGAACCGTCCCGGTAAGACCAAAGGTCATTTTAATTAATATTACTTTGATTCTTGCCTTCTTGACTTCTTCTATAAAAAAAAGAATAATTATTGTTGAAGATTTGATCAAGTAGCCGTCTCCTCATTCCCTATCTTTCCTATTTCCAATGTGCCATCAACTCTCCTTTTTTTTTTCTTTTCCCTTTAATTTTAAAGTATATCCCTTTAATTCTATTATCTATTCTTTTATATATATAGATATACGTTTCTATTATATATATATTTCTAACTATAATATTGATTTCTTTCCCATATTGAATCATTTTCCTTCAAACTTTGAGCATTATTGGGTGTTTTAAGCATTGGAAGCAGTTTTGAAATATTCAAAGGTGAATGGATAATTGGGTCAACTCCTCCATGGAAGAAACACAAGTAAGTCTTAAAACTTTTGTGTTTTTATAATCTAAACTTGAATAATTTTTTAAAAAACTAGTTTTGTTGCTTGTCTTTTAGGGTGAGGAAGATTATATTGATGATACCCCTATGGTGAATATTGATGACGCTTCCGACTAGGAAAAGAAAGAGAATGTAGCAAAAACAAGCAAAAGAAAACGACCGACAAAATCCGGGAAGAAGCGGTCCGAAGTTTGGAATCATTTTGAAGAGAACTTAGTAGAAGAGAATGATGGGGTAAAAAGAATCTATGGGAAATGTAAGTATTGCTCTACTAATCTTAAAGCCGATCCGAATCGTAACGGCACATCTAGTTTAAAAAAACATTTCCCTAGATGCAAAGAAAATCCGGAAAACAAAAAGAATCAAAATATTTTGCAATTCAAGAAAGAAAGTTGCGGGGAGGGTAGTGTGGGAACATGGAAACACGATGATGTTAGGATTAAAAAAGCTTTGTTAAACTTATTTGTAGTAGGAGAGCTACCATTTAAATTTGTTGAAAACGAAGCTTTTGTCGAATACACGAATGCGCTTAATGGAAGGGTTACTTTGCCTTCACGGTATACGGTTAGTAGGGATGTGGGGAAGTATTATATTGAAGAAAGAAACAAGTTGTATGTGTACTTAAGTAACCCAAATAATAGTATACATTTGACTACCGACACTTGGACGTCCTCGTGTCAAAGAATCAATTATATGGTAGTCACAGCGCACTTTATTGACGATAGTTGGGTTATGCACAAGAGGATTATAAATTTTCGTCAAATTGATAGTCACAAGGGAGATGACATTGGCCTTTTGTTGTTGGATTGTATACACGGGTGGGGAATAAAGAACGTTATGACCATGACGTTTGATAACGCCACTTCAAACAACACGGCTGTTGAGTTTTTGAAAAAAGAATTACCTAACATGTATGAAAGTGGTAAGAATTTTCAAGTTATGTGTATGGCACATATCTTAAATTTAATCGTGAAAGATGGGTTAAAGGAACACACATATAGTGTGGATTGTGTACAAAGAGCCGTTAGGTATATAAGACACTCGCCACAAAGAATTACCCGGTTCAAGAAGTGTATGAAAGAATGCGGATTAGAAACAAAGAAGTTTTTGTGTGGGGATTGTCCGACAAGATGGAATTCGACGTATGAGATGTTGAAAGTCGCCGTTGAGTTAAAAGAAGCTTTCATCAAGTACAAACTTCAAGGTATTTTTTATATAAAATTGTTGAGTATATTTATATAAAACTTTTGCATATTAAAAAAATTTATATTTTTTTTTGTAGATAGAGACTTTAGACGGGAGATAGATAGAGTGCCGGAAAAAGCGGATTTCGACACTTGCAAAGTCGTGGTGGGATTTCTTGAAAAATTTAAGACAACAACGGAGCTTGTGTCGGCAACTTCAAAACCTTTGGTCCACATATTTTTTCGGGAAATTCTTGAAGTTGACAAACATATTCGAGAGTGGGAAACGAGACCGGATTTTTGTTTAATGGGTAATGAAATGAGGTCGAAATATGATAAGTATTGGGGAACGTTCGAGAAACTTAACGACTACATGTATTTTGCCGTAGTGTTAGATCCACAAATGAAATCCGGGTTTCTTAAACACGCCTTTAAGATGATGATAAAGTCAACCGTAACGGATGCCAATCAGATGACAGAATCGACTATTGAGCTCAAGGCGATACAAATGCTTAGGTGTGTTGAACAAAAATTAGAGATGTTCTTTATGAAGTACAAGGATTTGTATGGTAATGGATCTTCTCAAGAAGAAAAGAATGAAGATGGGGCGTCTTGTGATGTAGGGAATGGAATTTTAGGTTCGTACCTCAACGTGGAAGAAAACAACTTGGTTTCAACGGAAACCGAGTTAAAGAAGTATTTGAGTGACCGAAATGAAAAATACACCAAAGACTTTGATATTTTAAGGTGGTGGAATCAAAACGCCATTCGTTACCCGATAGTTTCTCGGATGGCCAAAGGTAACATGAATTACTTTTTTAATATTTTGTGTGTTTATTTAATATAAATTATTAGGTATAATTTTTATCTTTTTTTGAAGATATTTTGGCGATACAAATATCAACTGTTGCATCCGAGTCGGCTTTTAGCATGAGCCGTCGTGTATTGGATCCCTATCGAACAAGTTTGTCACCACAAATCGTTGAGGCGTTGATTTGCACCCAAGACTGGGTTAGAAAGTCTAGAAAACCAATTATAGACGATATTGACGACATCTTAAAGGATGATGATATAGCGTTTGGTAATTACTAATCTTACTATCTTAGTGTTTGTTGTTTTATTTATAAAAAATGATAAATTATATTATAACATTACTATTTGTTGTTTCATATAGAGATCGGTGAAGCAATACGCATTGATTGCGGAAAAGCAAGGATGACGACGGATGATTAGTAGTTGATAGCTGTTTTGGAACGGATGGATTTTCGTATTTATGAATGTTTTTTTTATATGGAATAGATATGGATTTTGCGTATTTATGAATGCTTTTTTTGATATGGATTTCGTATTTATGAATGTTTTTTTTATATGAAATTGAAATGTTCGGGAAATTCGGGACGAATACCGAATACCCGGTACCGGTACCGTATATGATTACCCGGTTCGGTATTCGGTACCGCCTTTAGACCATATTCGGGATTCGGGAAAATCGGTACCGGTACCGGTCCGGTACCATGCTCACCCCTAGTCATATATGATATTGAGACTTCTCGCATTCTCACAAAATGTTTAACTTATCACATGATCATTCCTCTCTCTCTCTCTCTCTCTCTCTCTCTCTCTCTCTCTATATATATATATATATATATATATATATATATATATATGGGTTTTCAGACAAATATACCCCCAAAAGTTGGGTTTCAGATTTTTGGATATACGAGTTTTGCACAAACACCTCTGTTTCAGTTCGGGTTCGGTTCGAATTTTCAGACCGTTCGGGTTTTATACACCCCTAATGGCGCAGATGTCCATTTCGGTTTTGCATGATTTCACTCTTTCTTTTTCTAGGTTGTCCTAAATTCTCCAAAATAGAGAAAAGTAAGATTTTTGAGATTTTAGCATTTTTTTTTCTTTTGAAATTCTCTAAAACTGTCTAAAATGAAGAAAGTAGAAATGAGAACTTACAAGATAAAAATCTCTAGACATGGAGAATTGTTTTTTGGGGAAGGTGTCATAGGCTATGCCTAAACTAATATATTGGCAAATTATGACTGTAAGACATAAGCGCTCATTAAACCTCAGTGGCCACAATTGTCGTGTATGTCTGGATTCGAACCATGGGCAAATGAGATATTCCACCACATCCCAAAGACCTTAAACAGTACACCGCAACCCTTGTGGTTGACACGGAGAATTCTCCAAAAATGATTGCAAAGTGAGAGCAATTTTTTATCATTTCCATCAACGAGGTTAATTTTATTATCATATAATATAGAGTAAATTACGTTTTTAGTTCTTGTGGTTTGTTGAAATTACGATTTTCTCCCTATGGTTTTGAAATTACGATTTTTCTCCCTATGGTTTATAAGTCATTATCTTTTTCGTTCTTATGATTTAAATTTTATTAGTTTTTTCATCTCTATGCTTTACAATTCATTTATATTTTAGTTCTTCATATTTAAAAGTAGTGTTTGGGCCTCATGAACAAAAATAGAAATAAACTGTAAATTATAGGGACGAAAACGGAAATTTAGAAACCACAAGGATGAAATACTCAATTTTAAAAACCACAGGGATGAAAAACATAATTTACTCTAAAATATAATATATATTTAAATTTATTGGAATGTTAAATCTATTAAATATTGTAATTGTTGGTCCCAAAAAGTAAAGGCAGAAGTAAACAAGTATTGTAGAAGGGGAGTTGAAATACAATACTAAAATTTTTTCACTTAATTGTAATTCTTTATTGATATAACTATTAAGAATTACACATAGAAAACCTTTAAGATTGTTGCGGTAAATAATAGATAAAGCTATCCTAACAATCTTTCACAAAGTAACAAGAAAAACTTAAACACAACTTGAATACACAAAGATTAAAGCTATGCAGTTCTTAGAGAGAGCAAGGTTGCCAACTTTCTGCTTGAGTGCACTGAGATCTCTTTTCAAAAGCGTTACTTGCATGGAGAAGTTATTCACCTTTAAATACCATCTAGTGCATTAAATGATTAGAGCATCATTTTCTTTCAAAGATATGAGATCACCTTGGGAAACTTGAAAAGAAGTAATGCTTACTATTACATTAATCACACAAAGCCTTCGATGACTTATCGGCTGCCTTGCTTGAGGAAGAGTTGCAGAGGACACTTGTCATCTTGGTATTGGATGCCAGATATTTTCTTACAATAGGAATAAAGTATTTGATGTGATCTATCACGAAGTTGTTTGGGTAAAATTTCACAAGTCACGACCGACGGAAGATAACCAAATGTTTCCAGTCTATGGACCATTCTTGTATTAAGATAAGGTCCTGACGACATCGTACAATAGTAAACACCGTCGTCCTCGACGACGATTGTCGTGAGTTTCCCACGTCTACGACTAACAGGAATCTCTTGACAGGCTTATATCTTACGATCTATGTAACGTTACTAACAAATCATTGATCATTTATTGCATACAACCATTTTTCTTTTGTGAATCTTTCATTACAGGTTTAATGCACATAATGACCAACGGATATAACGGACGATCATCATGAGATCAATCAATATCAAGATCGTTGGACAATCAATGCTCATTTATGGCGATTAAAGCTATATATATTGTTGGAAGAGAAGAGCTAGACAAAAAAAAATTACAACGAAAGCTAGATAAAAAAACACAAACATGCAAGCTTGTCTTCATCTTCCACTAGTTGATCCATGTACAAAAGTGTTTAGCAATTAAAAAAAAGAGATTAGATCATACCTTTTGATGTGGTTTTAGGATCCAAAGGAGAATCCCTCTACTTTGTGCACACACAAAGCTTCCAAGCAAAAGAGCAAGAACAAACAAAGAACACCAATAACACACACTATGTGTGTGTTTTGGATAGTCAAAGAGAGAAAGAGAGAGGAGGAGAGTTTTTCTTTTCAAAACTCCTTTTTCTAGAACTTGTAAAAATGCATCATGCTTAACTCTTTTTTATTACCTTTTACCATGGTTTTTGTTGATGGTATTTGCAAAACAAGCAAATACCAAAACCACCTAAAGGAACCAATAAGAATAAGCCTAGCCATGCAATTTTTCATTCTTGGTCCTCCTAGTTTGAATTAGTTAAAACCATATTTTAACAATTCAAACTTTATCACTATAAGTCCCTCTATAAATCTCTAGTTTCAAATTAACCTTCAACTTGATGTTAAATGAACTAGAGAATATTTCTTGCATCTATTATTTGGACTTTGTGTGCGACCCAGTAGGATACCAATAATATTAAATTTGTTGTGGCAATGGGCATGATTCCAACATATACAACCTCGAAGAGCTACACAGACATCAATATTATCTGATTAAGAAGTACTTACAAAGACACAACTCTCAAGAACTCTCTCAAGAAGAATCTGCCGACAGAAGTGTTCCGTTACTTCATATCTAGCTCAATCGCACAATTACGTTCTTTTTCCACTGTAATAATGTCAATTATACTTGTAATCACCCATTCCTAAGGACGACATCCATAGTGCACTTGACGACCCTCACTGTCGTCCGCGGTTTTTACCCTCGACGGGGTTTTCCGCGTAACCAAATCTCTGTGTTTTATTTATTTTTTATTACATGTCGCATGATTTGTCGAGTGATTACCTACTTTAGTTGTTAAATCTCCACACCGACCTTAAATCTTCCTTTGGACGATTTTTGGCATTAACAATTTGGCGCCCACCGTGGGCCCCCTCTAGAGTAACATCCTCGTCAGAAAGTGCGACCTACTAACAGTTTAGGCGCAGGATTCTTGTTTGACAGGATTATGGCAACACAAGGAACTCAAGCTAGTATCATCGCTCAAATGTGCATGGAACTCGACACTGCTCGTAACCAAATTCATACCTTGGACGAGCAAAATCACAGGGCTAACGAAGAACTCTTTGCCATGAGAAATCCAACAATGAGGAATCTGAACATGAGTAACCAATTTGGACCTCCATTCGGCTCAAGACCTCCCTTTAACATGTGTTTTGTAGGTGTTCCACCTCTACCTCCTCCATACCCCAGGCCAACGCAAAGTATGGGAGCAACTACTAGAGTCGCTACCTTCTCCATCCCAACAATCCCTACAATGCCACCTCCTGTGACAATGCTTCCACCAGTAACCATGCATTACATGCATATACCATTAAATGGGGATAATGGGGGCACGTCGCGGAACAATGGCTTTTTTCCCAATACAGGTCCTATGTCTCAAGACTCTGGATTCATGCCCAGTAACGGTGCTAATCCAGATGATCCTGTCGCACGACGCTTAAAACAGCTTGAAGAGCAAAATGAAAAGATGTTATTACTGCTTGCAAAGCTACCTGGGGCTGCTGTGCCAGTAGACGTCGAGCCAAGAACTGGATTTCAAGCGTCACCTTTTGTCGATGAGATTGCTCTAGTCGACGTACCGAAGAAGTATAACATCCTGACGTTCACACCAAAATCTTCGGGAATCAGCGATCCAACGGAGCATATTGCACAGTATAAGCAACTAATGATGGTCGTGTCGATACCTTACTAGTATCAAGAAGTCTTCATGTATAAAAGTTTTGGTGCAACCCTCAGTCCCTCGCTGGAGTTGCCTTGCAATAGTTGATTAATTTGCGACCTAAGTCTATCGGCAATTTAGCATAATTGGTCAACCAATTCTTCCAACAGTTCGCTAGCAGTCGCAAGATGGAAAAACAAACTAGCGAACTTTACTACATCACTTAGAAGAAAATTAACCAGTTCAAAGTTATTTCAACCGCTTTAACTCAGAAATGATCAACGTATGGAACTGTGATGTTCGAACTGCGATCGAGGCATACAAGCGGAGTCTCGACGACAGTTCTGATCTCTACATGGATTTGACAAAATATCCCCCCAGAAAACTTTGAAGATGTACGAGCTCACACATTGGCTTATATGCGAGTCGAGGATGATGCAGCTTTCCGTCGTAGGCATTCAGGTGATAAGAAAGCGTTGAGTGTCAAGAAGCCAGACTTCAAAGCAAGGTCGACTACTCGTGTCGAGACTTCCAAGCAAGTCTCGAACGTGAAATTTGACAAAAAGAAAATTGCTCCAGTAAATAAGTTCCCCCAGCATCCTAAGATATCTTCTTACAGGTTTAAAGGAACATCCAAAGACATCGTCGAAGCTCTTAAGAATGTTCATACTAACATCAAATAGCTATCGAAAAGCGAAAAAGACAATGCCAAGAAAGATAAATCCAAGTGGTGCCATTTCCACAACGATCATGGTCATATGACGGATGACTTTATTGCTTTAAGGCAAGAATTAGCTTGGATCGTCCCCAAAAGGCATTTGAAAGATTTATTGGGTATACACACGCGACCAGCCTCACCTGAGCATAAAAATGTTGTCAATTGCGTAACTGGAGGATCCGATGTCTGTGGGTTAACCTACTCAGCCGCAAAACGCCATGCTAGTAAAAGAATCGAAGAATTCCCAGTTTCACTAACATCGATACCTAAACATGAGCTGCAACTAGAAGCCATGCCCATTATCTTTGATCAAGGGGATCTTGGTAATCATTGGCAGAAGCATCATGACGGCTTGATAATCCAGCTCACGATCGGTAATTGCTCGACAAAGAGGATTTTGGTCGACGGTGGAAGTTCGACTAATATTATCTTCCTCGACACGATTAAAGCAATGGGAATCGATAAATCCGAGATCGTACGACGTTCGACGGTCCTTGTAGGTTTCAATGGCGACATGGCTAACACCATTGGGGAAATCATACTCTCGGTATTCGCCAAAGGAGTCAACAAACAGACTAAATTTAACGTCCTCAATTGTTCCTCGGCATACAATGTTATCTTAGGGTGACCCTGGATACATGACATGAAAGTTGTGCCTTCGACGTACCATCAGACAATCAAGTTTCCTACAACTTGGGGCGTCCAAGAGATCAAGAGTGAGCGGAAGATCGCTCGCGAGTGTTACAAAATCTCTATGAAGCCTAGAAAGCAGAACATCTAGCAATTACAAAGCCAGACAGACCCTGAAACTGCCGATGACTATCAATTGGAGGAAGTCGTCCTGGATCAGGAGAAACTTGACAGAATGGTTTACATTGGTACATCGCTTGACCCTACCTTAAAGGGTTCACTGATTTCTTTTTTGCAGGAATATGCCGATTTTTTGCATGGACACATGAAGACATGGTTGGCATCGACCCAGAGGTCATCACACATCGGCTCAATGTTGATCCTTCGTTTAAACCTATTAAACAAAAAGCGTCGCAAGTTCGCCCCAGAACGCAACAAAGTATTCAACGACGAAGTTGATAACTTGCTCAAGACAGGAAAAATTCGGGAATTTAAATATCCCGATTGGCTCGCCAATGTCGTGGTCGTACAGAAGAAGAATGGGAAATGGAGAGTGTGCATTGATTTCAATGATCTTAACAAAGTCTGTCCAAAAGATCCATTCCCATTACCACACATTGGCGCCATGGTCGACATGACTGCATATCACGAATTACTCACATTCATGGATGCGTAATCGGGATACAACCAAATTCTGATGCATCGACACGACCAAGAGAAGACGGGGTTCATGACGGACAAAGGGATCTACTGTTACAAAGTTATGCCCTTTGGTCTTAAGAATGCAGGATCCACATATCAACGATTAGTCAACAGGATGTTCAAAGAACGTCTTGGAGACACGATGGAAGTATATATTGACGACATGCTCGTCAAATCAAAGCATGTGATCAATCATATCGATCACTTAAGACAGTCGTTCGATATCCTTAGACAATATCATATGAGGCTTAATCCTACAAAATGCTCCTTCGGAGTAAGTGCAGGCAAATTCTTAGGATATATGGTCACCCGAAGAGGGATCGAGGCCAATCTTGATCAAATAAAAGCCATCCTAGATATCAAATCTCCGCACAATATCAAAGAGGTCCAACGACTTACGGTCCGTATCGCAGCATTAAACAGGTTTATCTCTTGATCTTCTGATAAATGTTGTTTATTCTACAATGTTTTGCGAAAAAACAGGGGTTTTGAATGGACGGACTATCACGAAAACGCACTCCAAGAGCAAAAAAAAGTACATGGCATCCCCACCTTTACTATCGAAACCTCAGGATCACGAGATCCTCCAGCTATATTTAGCAGTCAACCCGAACGCTGTAAGTGTCGTCCTCGTCCGAGAAGATGACAAACAACAACGACCAATATATTACGTGAGTAAGTCACTTCTCGACGCGGAAACCAGGTATTCCTGCATGGAAAAACTCTTGTTAGCTTTGATCACTGCAACAAAAAAGTTACGTCATTATTTCGAATCACACCCTATTACTATCGTGACTAACTTTCCTCTTAAGTCTGTCTTAAGAAAACTAGACTTAACAGGTCGGCTGGCAAAATGGAGTATCTACCTTAATAGTTACGACATTGAATATAAACCAAGAGTTGCGATCAAATTGCAGTCATTAGTTAACTTCGTCGCAGATTTCAGTCCAGAACTAGAAACATCGACAGATATTGTGGCAACTCTCGACAACCCAACATGGACTTTACATATCGACGAATCATCCAATGCCCGGGGGGGCAGGACATGGTGTTATCCTCAAGTCACCACAAAGGGGCAAGACGGTGTACTTCATATGATGCGACTTGAAAGCTACTAACAATGAGGTTGAATATGAAGCTTTGATCGCAGGATTGATCATGGCCCATAACTTGGGGGCAACAAAGCTTCACGTTAAGAGCGACTCGCTCCTAATCGTGAATCAAATGAATGGAGACTTTACCGCTATAGATTCCAGAATGATAGCCTATCTCAAGATAGCCAAAGACAAATTTGAAGAATTTTCTATTTCACATATCCCAAGAGATCAGAATACTCAAGCTGACACATTAGCTAACCTTGGGTCGACACTTGAGTATCATCCATTCGATACTATTCCCATAATTCATCTGGCGACATCATCCATCGACCAAGAAAAAGATGTGCAGATGATCGATGAGGAAGACAATTGGTCGAGCAATATCAGAAAATTTCTATCACACGACCAACTTCCTGAAGACAAAATGGAAGCCAGAAAAATTCGATTTAAGGCATCCAGATATATCATGATTAGAGATCAACTTTACAGATGATCGTCGACAGGACTAAACTTACGGTGTGTCACCAATAAAAGTCAAGTCCAAAGCATTTTGAAATAATTGAACGACGGCGAGTGTGGCAATCATTCGGGAGGTCGTAGCTTGGCAAATCGTATCTCCCGTCAAGGGTATTACTGAACAACTTTATGACAAGATGCGATATGGTATGTCCAAAGTTGTGACGCATGTCAACGATATTCAGGTATGTCCCATAAACCCTCTGAACCCTTGCATTCGACTTTAACTCAATAGCCCTTCATGCGATATTTTCTTACAATAGGAATAAACTATTTGATGTGACCTATCACGAAGCTGTTTGGGTAAAATTTCACAAGTCACGACTGACGGAAGATAACCAAATGTTTCCAGTCTATGGACCATTCTTGTATTAAGATAAGGTCCTGACGACATCGTACGACAGTAAACACCGTCGTCCTCGACGACGATTGTCGTGAGTTTCCCACGTCCACGACTAACAGGAATCTCTCGAAAGGCTTATATCTTACGATCTATGTAAGGTTACTAACAAATCATTGATCATTTATTGCATACAACCGTTTTTCCTTTGTGAATCTTTCATTACAGGTTTAATGCACATAATGACCAACGGATATAACGGACGATCGTCATCAAGATCAATCAATATCAAGACCGTTGGACAATCAATGCTCATTTATGGAGACTAAAGCTATATATATAACCTCGAAGAGCTACACAAACATCAACATTATCTGATTAATAAGTACTTACAAAGACACAACTCTCAAGAACTCTCTCAAGAAGAATCTTCCGACATAAGTGTTCTGTTACTTCGCATCTAGCTCAATCGCAAGATTACATTCTTTTTCTACTGTTATATTGTCAATTGTACTTGTAATCACCCCTTCCTAAGGACGACATCCCTGATTGATGTCCATAGTGCACTTGACGACCCTCACTATCGTCCGCGACTTTTACCCTTGACGGGGTTTTTCGCGTCACCAAATCTCTGTGTTTGATTTACTTTTTATTACTTGTCGTATGATTTGTTGAGTGATTTCCTACTTTAGTTGTTAAAGCTCCACACCGACCTTAGATCTTCCTTTGGACGATTTTTGGCATTAACAGAAGCAAAGTTGACCTTTGTATTTTGAGAAGACAACACCTAAAGGAAATATACTTGACAAGTATTCTTTTTCTGATCTTTTGGAGAAGGTCTCCATCATTTCAGAATTTTAGTGAAAATCTTCTGTGCAAAAGATTGTTCCTACCCTTTTTGTCAAAAGGATGTTGGCAAAAGGGGACTAGCCTATTTATATAGATAAATTCGGCTAGCACATGGTTCTACCGAATTGAAGAACTGTAATTCGGTAGGTAGAATACCTGGCGATTGAGGAGAGGTAATTAGGCAGGTAGGTAGCTTAGTAAGGTTGGAAGTCCATCTTGATCCACATCTGAAGATTAACTTCTTTCTGACTTCAGTTGGTATTCGAGTTCACCGATCTATTGAAGCATGACTAAGCTATTACAAAGAATCTTAAAATATTCTAAGTACAAGGGATGTACAAAAATCACAAGATAAGATTGGTAAGTCGAATGGGAGGTCATCTTCAAATCCTTGATGACCCAACAATCTCCCCCTTATTTGATGATGACATCTCATACTTAAAATAAAATATTAAGAAAATGAATAATGCATTTTGACCCTATTTTACTCTTTTGAGTTCTTTTTCACATAGACCATTCTTTTTGTTTCTTTTCAGATTTTCTAAAGTATCTGACATTTACAAGTATAAAATGAATGAAAGAATAAGCTATTAACACTATTTACTAAAGAAAATTGCACTTGTATTAATCTCATAAGTTTGAGTACAAGACAAAGCAAAATTCAAGTACAATTCAAAAAGATAGAAAAATTACTAAGCTTCTTCAAAAGGATCATTCTGAATGTATTCCTTCTTCTTCAACTCATCAATCACCGCCTTGAAGAGAGGAATTGCATGAGGCCCTATCGGAATGATTTGAAGAATCCCAGCAAGGAAGATACTGTCAGCAATATGGATTTGTTCGGCTCTGAAGAAGCGGATTTGGCGGAAGCCATCGTTGAGAAAATACCATATGTCGGTTCAAGGATGACTGTGGTAGAAGGTTGAGGCACGATAGAAGGCAGAGAAAGATCAAGGTTGGAGGTCTTTGGGACCTTTCCTTCCTTAGCCATTTATTGAAAGACACCTTCCTTCTTCACCGATCGAGACTTAGGCTTGGAGGAGGAAGATGAGTGATGGTCAGCTTTGAACTTTTGAATGAACTCATTTTCGGCAGCTGAGTGCTCGATTCGTTACCTGCTTCAGTAGGTCTTCATCCTATTCTGAAGTGAGTTGATGTGGTACAAGACTTTGTCTCTGAAAGCACTCCTACTCTTCTTCAAGATATTGTGTTGATCAAACTCATACTAAGTGAAATCACTTGCAAAGATGTCACTATATTGTAACACCCTCAATTCTAGAAATAGCAACTAATTTAAAATTTTCTAAATACATCAATAAATTATTCATCTAAAATCACAATTTAAGAGTTAACCTCCATACACACATTCATCCTATACATATAGTCTATAATAAGGACAGGTGTTACTATAACCCAATAAATGTCGCTATCTCCAAACTGAGGAAGAATTCACCAAGCACTTACACTTGTGGACACTAAGGCACATCTCTTCAATACTGCTAGAACCATACCCCCAACTGGAACCTGATGCACATGCCGAAAAATAAAAAGGTTAGGCTAACGCCTAGTGAGTTCAAGAGTTTTACATGAGTAAATATCTTTAAAATTATAACTTCGCTTGGAGTCATGACATTTCAATTGATGTACTTTAAAACGTAGAAAGCAACTCTTACCCAATGTTATGCATTTTCAAATATGGATACTTCATTTCAAACATGCTTTATAAATTGATACAACATAAACTCACTCGAAACATGAATATGAAACGACTCCCATTTAAGAAACACGGATAAGATGTTATAATCCAAAACACCCAAAAACGAGTGGGGTAAAATATTTGAACCATGAATCATCATAAAACCACATATACCGTACTTCCGAAAACATGGACATTAGGTCCAATACTCACGAGACCATAAATTGAAGGGAAACCCAAACACGGGGATGACATATTTCATTCAAACCTTAATATACGAAGAGGAAGGTCCAATATTAAGGTCCTCATTCATTGTCGATCATATAAAGCAATTGCCAATAAAGTAAGACATCATTATTTTTAAAATACTAATAGCCGACAACGGGAGAGACTCGTATCCGTTGAGGGTGGAGGAAACACAAAAGTATACCACCTATGCAACGTTAATCGCATGACACCTCACGAAATCATAGCCAGGTGTCCCTACGACTTCTTTACAAGTGCACCACAAGTAAAATTGACCTTGATGAACATCCCGAAGAACTCCACCACAAAGGCCCGACACACTTAAAGACTACCTGTCCCAGGCATAACTTCAAGCGCCGGAGGTCCTAGCTCCTACTTTGCCTGTAGCGCTACCAGACTCAACCCCTCCCAATGCTCACTTGTAAAATTTCCGGTCATAAAACATGGGTACTGAAGGTCACCTGCAATACCCAATCGACCATCCAAAACAGACTGACTTACGTGCCTATGGATCCAATGCAACACAGTCTAACATTACATGCATATCCCTAAATGACCAAAGCACTCAAACATGTAACCAGCGTCAAAATGCAACAAAGTACATTAGTACATACATCATAATTGGGCTCTAAATTGAGCCATTCAAAACCAGACAAGTGTCCTCAAGACTCCTTTAAACGACATCGAGCCAAAATACTCAAACCTCTTTTTGACCAATGATTAACGCTTTTCAAATAATAAACGTACTCGACCCATACCATGAAATCACATGCTCCAAAATACTTGAATGGACTCCAACATAGTTTAAGTCGGGACAAAAAAAAATTCCAAATAGATTTATACTCTTTATCCTTTCAAAACGTCCCATAACACAAAATTAAACCTTTTACCCAAACACACACTAAAATGCCTTTTAACCAAATAATATCACTTATGCAATAAATTACCAAACACACCCATTTATGACTCATTCATCAAAATGCCTAAAAATCCCCAATATGGGTGTTTTACAAGGTTTATAAAACTAAACTTCTCATTTAACCAAAACTCATCAAGTAACTTCCCAAATGATAATTTCATGTTAAACACATAAATAGTTTAAAATAACCATTTTGGCATGTACAACATTTTCACAAATCAACTTGAACTCACCTTGCTAGATTTAGGTTAAATCTAGGTTTTACCCCCAAAACTTGAATCACCATTGATGAAGGCTTGAAACACCAAGAAACCTACCTAGATCTAAGATCCAACACATATACAAGATCACCTTCACCACATAAGTCATCAAAATCAAACCCAATATGAAGGATGAAAGGAAGAAGGGTGAAACCATCAACCCTAGCTTAACATTGAGAGAGATGAGGAGCTTACCACCATAAAATACTCTTGTATACTGCAATAGACTTCCAATATCTTGCTAAATCCTTGAATATCTTTCAAAACTGAAACCATGGCAACTTGAATCACCAAAATCGGAGTTGTGATGCAAAAGTTATGGAGAAATGAAGTTCTTATGGCTGAAAATCGGGTTTTATGCTCGACTAGGGGATTTCATGACTTACCATGTGACCTTAAGTCGCGGCATAAGTCACCCGCTTCCCTAAGTCGCGGCATAAGTTCTAAGTCGCGGCATAAGTCGCGAGATACACTGTTTGCCCGATTTTCTTCTCGTTCACTGTTTTGGCCATAAATTCTTCGTTATAGCTCCGATTTTGCTCCGAAAAGAACCGTTGGACTCGTAATTGAATCCTTAATCCAACAAGACTA
Source organism: Arctium minus (assembly GCA_954870635.1). Lineage (NCBI taxonomy): Eukaryota > Viridiplantae > Streptophyta > Magnoliopsida > Asterales > Asteraceae > Arctium > Arctium minus. The sequence continues at coordinate 26,393,440 of OX941090.1, read as the reverse complement.
TAAAATCTAGGATTCAAGTCCAAAATCCAATATCTTATTTTTCCCTTATAATTACTGATTTCTGTAATAACTTGAAACGATACCTTTTCAAAATCGGGGTGTTACATATATCAAATAAACATAGGTGATTTTTCTACATTAATATATTTTCAAACGGAAATTTACCTTTTGATATATCTAGAAAGAATATGTATTTAGTGATTTGAGATGGTATTTCAAAATATATTCAATGAGATGTGTTTAATGAATGCAAAGACACTTAATTAAAACAAAGAGTACATACCGTTGGACTTAGGGGTGCTCAAAAATCCGACAAATCCGACGAACCTGATCAACTCAACCCAACCCAACGCAAAATAACTCAATCCGAAGTAACCCGATGTCTAATAAAGTTATAAAATCTCCAAACCGTAGGTGTTGAGTTGATAGTGGGTTAGTTTTACTTGAAACCAACCCAACCCGATGAAACTTGATTACGTGAATTCCCTTTCTGGAGTTTTGTACAAACGCCTTGTTATATACTATTTTAATACGTAAAATTATTCTCATTCATGGCGTAACTTGATGCATAGCAGGACCGTGGTGGTCCATTTGAAAAGTTTATTATGCGTCCTTGTTTTTTGTCGTTATAGTGTGAGTAGTGATCAAATGTTTCTCTTTCGAAATGATTTTATATGTGTGGCGGTTGTGACCACTCTGCACACCTACCGAGTAAACGGTAGTGGATTTTCATACGTATGTCCAATTGCTATAAAGATTTCGCGTTTGAAGGTTTTATAAAATTTCAATTGGCATACTTGTTGAGTCCTATAGTTGAAAAACCTTAAAATCATTAGAGCTATAAATTTAAACCCTCTTGAGAAAGAAGTGGTGTTAAGGGACTAGAGACACCCTTGGGAATTGAAATTGCGAATGATCCTAATTGTTAGCAGATTTGAATTGTGGAAATTCAACCTCATGAAGTCTGATCAGGTAATACTATTTAAGGTAGTAGATTTATATGACCATCCCAGTTATGCAAATGGTGCTCTTCCCCTTTCGGTAGGTTTCGGGTTGAAGCATTACGTGATTATTGGAGTATAGTTGGATTTGACTTGATGGGTTGCTTGTTAGATCGACATCATGCTATGGGTTGCTAGTGTATCACCTGAATGAGTCTTTGTGAATAAAGGAAATATTGTGGTTCGTTTGTTGGAGATGTAAGAGTGGAATTTTGGTGCTATGTTAGGCGTCAACCTTAAGTTCGGTAATGCAAATTCGGAATGAAATATATGACGATACACCCATGCTTGCGGTATAGTCGTTTTGAGGATAGGTGTCGACATTCGATTTTGAGGATAATGACCTTTGGGGGCTTCAGTACATTTCCGACTAATCCTGTGTGGTTGTGATTTAAGTGGTAACCTTAAGAATACTAGATGTTAGTAATTAAGCACCGATGACTAAGAATTTCTTGTTATGGTAAAGGTTTATATTGACTAGATGATTGATGTTTATGAACAGTTTGGGAGATTGCGAAACCGCCGGATATGAATAAACCGACTCGTGGAGAACGTATTGACACATCCCTTGAAGGATGGCTCTACCAATAACAAGGATGAATGATCAAGGAATTTTGGGAATCCTTTGAAATTGGAGTTGATCTTGGAAATACAGATCCGGAATCGTGTTGAACTGGTATAGATTTGTCAGAACGGGGTTGAGGTCACAAACTACCCTTGAGGAAGTACGTGTTACCCAAGGTTGGGAGACAACCGTAGTCTCGGGGTTAAAGGTTACTTTAGTAAGTTAAACGTTCACTCGGATATAAGTGTAATGTGACCAAAGGGACATTTGTCGTGAGTATCAGCATAAGGTGATCGTGGTTGTTCTGACAAGTAGATTAGGGACAACCTAATTCGCGGGCAGCGTTAAATGGGAATCTAGATTTCGAGGATGAAATCTCTTTTAAGGTTTGGGGGGATTGTAACACCCGTAATTTTTAGTAAGTAAAGTCCACCCGGACGTTTTTGTAATTTATAAATGGCGGGAATTTGTTGGGAAATCATTATTTAAAGTCCCTTAGAGTATCGGGGGTGTTGGCGTTGGAAAAGTCGAGTTTCGGAGCTTGGTACGGGCACAGTTACAATGCCCAGCGACTATGACGAGTCACAGTCGCACAGGGCAAAGTCGCAGAAGGGAAACAGAACCTGGGGGAGGCTTGGCGACATTGCCTGCTGGTCAATGTCGCACCAGGGGGTGCAGAGGGCTGTTAAGTCGTGATTTTCAGCTTTTTATCTCATTTCTCACTTCTCAAATCCCACCCTTTCTCTCCCAAACCGATTTCCATCTTCTTGGTTCGAACCCTAGCCATTCTTATGGCCATTCACTTTGATTTTGAAGCATTCAATCATCATCTATGTCTTGGAAGTCTAGGATTCAAGGAGCCACCATTCCACCATCTCCGTTGATGTCTTCTTCAAGAAAGCATCAAAACCCACTATTGTAAGTTCACTGCTTTTCTTTCTAACACTTTAATCAAGTTATAAATGCTCCATTTGTAACTTCCTAGCGCTTTATTTCTTAAGTTTTTGGTTTGGGTGTTTTGGAGAAATTTAGGTCAAAATTAGGGTTTTGGCCAAAATGGAAATTTTGATGTAAAATGTTTGGGGATCGATTCTAAATGGTTGAATGTGATTATTTATGGGTGGAAATTGTGGATTCGGAATTCTTCAAGGAAGCTCAAGTTGGGGTAAAATATAGATTTAGCCTAAATCTAGCAATGTGAGTTCAAGTTGATTTGTGAAAACGATGTACATGCCAAAATGTTCATTTTAAAGTGTTTTGTGTTTTACATGAAATTGTTAACTGTTGATTATCTGATAAGTTTTGATTATTTGGAAGTGTTTAACTTTATAAACTTATAAACTACCCACATTTGGGGATTTTTGGGATTTTTGATGAATGTATCATAATGGAGACGTTTTTATAACCATTTTCATAAATGGAGGGTATTTGGTAAAAATGCATTTTGTGGTTATTGGAAATAAGTGTATTTTGTGTTGTGAAATGTTTTGAAAATACCAATGTACGAGTCATTGGAGTTTTGGTCATTCCCAACCCTGTGTACCTTTCGGTTATCGTAAATCTCTATGGTTTTTGGGAAAGATGTATTTCAAGTAATTTGTTGAGTAAATCTTTAATATTGATGTCTTAACGATCTATCGTACGCATGTTAATCCTTTGGAGTGATTGTACTTTTAATGTGTGTTATGAAAAATGTCGACCTTGTGCTTTGGGACGTTTGAGAGAGCCAATGGGGTTATAAACTTGTTTAGAAAATTACTTGTTCTAATCCAAATAGTGTTTGAGTGTATTCATGCATTTTTGGAGCATGTGTTTGCATAAACGTGGTCGTTTTTAATGCATATTGTGGATTTTAGCATATGGTCATTTGATTGGTTGAGCTTAAGGCTCGGTTTTCGGCTTTGTCGGGTCTTGGGGACTTTTGTCCTGTTTTAATAACTTAAAGTGGAGCTTTGGGTGTGAGTTGCATTTATTGCACTTTATTTTGGAGAATACATGTTTTGAGTGTGTGTGTCATTCAATGGGAGTCATGTATTTTAGACTGTAATGCATTTGGATCCATAGGCATGTAAGTCAGTCATATTTAAGGATGAGGAGTGTTGATACTCTCACCTTGGGAATTATGTCGTGTTGGCATCTTTGTTGTCCCGATTGTTTGACGAAGAGGAACCTTTATGGGTTGTATTTCGGGACCTTGGGTCTTGTGATTGGATGTCTAATTCTTGAGCACAAGGGTTAGACATCGGGAGTTATCAAGTAAAGAGCTAAGGCTCCTATCTTGAATGCTAGGGAGTAGGCACTAGGGGTCGAATGAGTACCCTGATGATGAAACTCTACTAGAGACCGAATAGGCAATAAGATCGTGTATCCTTGAGGTATCACTCGGCGGAGCAGGCAATGGGGCATACGGTGTTTTGGGACTTGAAATAAAGTCCGACTGGAGGTGTGGCTCGACAGAGCAGGCAATACAGTTACGATCTGAGGTGTAGTTCGACAACGTGGCTAGGTGGCTTAACTTTGTGTTCCGCCACATACCACGAAATCGGGTCTCCCCCGTCACCGGAAGGTTTTATTTGGGTATTAAATAGTATTATTTTATTATCCATATTTTCGGTGACGTTTTGTATATACGGATTTTATTCGTGATTTATGGGCCAAGTGTTATGCCCCCCTGTGTTTGGGTGTTTCGAGAAATAAAGCCTTATCTACAATTTTATAAATTAGAAGTTTTAATTACTATTCACATTTTGGGGTGAATTTGGGGTTGAAGTTGTTTTAAGAAAGAATGTTTATGTTGGGTTGCTTGTTTTTCTTAAAGGTGTGTGTTATTGGAAAATGAATCGTTAATATTTAAAGTAAACCATTTTGAAAGATAACGATTTAACTCGCATTCTTTCCTTTAACAAATATATTTGTTTCATGTTGAAAACTCTTGAACTCACTAGGCGTTAGCCTAACCTTTTTATTTGTCGGCATGTGCATCAGGTTTGGTTGAGGAATGTTGCTAGCGGCTTCGTGGTGAGATGAGTGCTAGTCCTGCACGAGAGAGTAGCTCGGTGAAACCTTCCACACTTATGGAGATAGCAACTGTTATTGGGTTATAGTAACACCCGACCTTGAATTTGTCCCTATATAAGATTTTATTTGTTTTGTTGATGGATAATTCTAGAATCATATTTTAAGTATGGACTTGTCGGATGAAGTTTCATCTATTTTTTAGGTATATTTGAAAATTTTAAATTAGTTGTTCTTTCCAAATTTGAGGGTGTTACAATATAACTTTTTTGTTCAATAACAGTGAACACACACACACACACACACACACACACACACATATAGGGATAGTTTCATTTGGAAACTAACTTAATTTTGAAAACCATGGAAACCGTCAATTTCATTGGTTAAGTTAATGAAATTTTTTAATAAATTTGTAAAATTTGATAAATTGTTTTATATAGTTCTTTTCTTGATGAAATTGTTCCATATATTTGTGTTTTTTATTTAAAATGAAAATTTTTCATCAGAATAAAAAATGTATGCAACAATTTCATCAGAATGAAAAATACATGAACATTTTACATAAAAAAACACAAATATATAAAACAATTTCATCAACAAAAGAATTATATGACACAATTTCATCAAATTGAACAATTTCATAACCCAATTTATTAACTTAACCAATGAAATCAACTGTTTCTATGCTTTGCAAAATTAGAATGGTTTCCATTTAATGTCTCCCTATGTATATATGTGCAAATTGAAAAAATTAATTGAATATGATATACTTTAAGACTTAAGAAGTATGGATAATTTATACTAAATGGTTGATTATGAAAAAGAAATTATAAACAAGCTAAAAGAAAACAAGTTTGAAAAATATTCCGATGTACCAAAGTATCAACCCGATCAACACATACAGTTTAGGTTGGATAAACACCCTTACTTGTAGTACCATACCGGAAGTGTGTGGAAGAACAATGCAAACGATATGCAACTTTTTCAGATTTTGGTCGTTAAAATATATAGGAGAATACATGATCAAAATAGGGGGAGAGTTGATTGAACTTGTGAGGTGTTTATTATGGATGCAACTTTTACTAACCTTAGAATTGGCTAGGAGTTCAGAACCAACATGTAGGTCAGATAAATCTCTTTAAAACAATCGTCTGATAGAAGCTTCATACGTATGTATAATAATAACTAGAGTAGAGATAATAGGAAGAGGATAATATTCAACATTTAGATAAGGGGAGTGCTATTTGCACCAAAATTATGTCAAAATCAAGTCAATTCATGCGTTGGAAATGTAATTAATGCATTGGAAATGTAAAAAACAGATGTTAATGTGTGCGTGAGAAGAAAATTAATTATGATGGTGCACTTAGCAAAATTATGGGTGCAATTAGCATCTCCCTTAGATAAAACCAATTTTTATTTCACATAAAACCAAATAGATTTATTTTCATTTCACCAAACCATAGAAATCATGTCCTCTCCAAACATCACAACAAACAACCAACCAACCATCATAAATAAGCTTCAAAATCCACCACCACGCAGACGAAGAACAAGATGAAGGGTCGACTCCTTCTGGATATTGTAATCCGCAAGAGTACGACCATCCTCTAACTGCTTCCCCGCAAATATCAACCTCTGCTGGTCTGGTGGAATCCCCTCCTTATCTTGGATTTTGGCCTTCACATTGTCAATCGTATCCGAGCTCTCCACCTCCAAAGTAATCGTCTTCCCTGTCAACGTCTTGACGAATATCTGCATCCCTCCCCTCAACCTCAGCACCAGATGAAGGGTCGACTCCTTCTGGATGTTGTAATCCGCAAGGGTCCGCCCATCTTCCAGCTGCTTCCCGGCGAAGATCAACCGCTGCTGGTCTGGTGGGATACCCTCCTTGTCCTGGATTTTAGCTTTCACATTATCTATGGTGTCTGAGCTCTCCACCTCCAACGTGATCGTTTTCCCGGTAAGCGTCTTGACGAAAATCTGCATACCACCACGGAGACGGAGGACCAAGTGGAGGGTTGACTCCTTCTGGATGTTGTAGTCGGCAAGGGTACGTCCATCCTCCAGCTGTTTTCCGGCGAAGATGAGTCTCTGTTGGTCTGGTGGGATTCCTTCTTTGTCTTGAATCTTGGCCTTGACGTTATCAATGGTGTCCGAGCTTTCTACTTCCAAAGTGATGGTCTTGCCGGTAAGTGTCTTGACAAAGATTTGCATGCCACCACGGAGACGGAGGACAAGATGGAGAGTAGACTCCTTTTGGATGTTGTAGTCGGCAAGGGTACGGCCGTCCTCGAGCTGTTTACCGGCGAAGATCAATCGCTGCTGGTCTGGTGGGATACCTTCCTTGTCTTGGATCTTAGCCTTGACGTTATCGATGGTGTCGGAGCTTTCGACTTCCAAAGTGATGGTTTTGCCGGTCAATGTCTTCACAAAGATTTGCATACCACCACGGAGACGGAGGACGAGGTGGAGAGTAGACTCCTTTTGGATGTTGTAGTCGGCAAGGGTTCGGCCGTCCTCGAGCTGTTTACCGGCGAAGATCAACCTCTGCTGATCTGGAGGAATCCCTTCCTTGTCTTGGATCTTAGCCTTGACGTTGTCTATGGTGTCGGAACTCTCGACCTCCAGAGTGATGGTCTTACCAGTAAGGGTCTTAACGAAAATCTGCATCTGTTGAGAAATTAAAAGAAAAACAACAATCAGATACAGATTCAACAACTTATTAACCACACAAATTCATCTCATACGCAGATCCGCTTAAAATTCATGAAAATAACAATGAATTTGTTCTTTAAGATTCAACAAATTGTTAACCACACAATTCATCTCCTACACAGATCCGCTTAAAATTCATGAGAAAAACAACGAATTTGTTCTTCAAAATTCAAACAGAAAGCCCTCAGATCACAAATTTTTAAAAATACCAACAGAAAAACGCATCGGATCATGAAATATTCACGCAACATATAGTCAACGAACATATGAGCTACTGATTCTAAAATTTTTAACTTAAATCATCAAAATCATCTTTCGATGCTTCGAGAACAATCACCGATCTTAAGATTGAATCAGAAAGAAAGGAAAAAAAAAACAAGGAGGCCTTGAAAGACAATCAGAAAGAGATACCAAACAATCACAGAATCATTCATCGGCTAGATGACCAGATCGAAACAAAAAGTCAATCGAATTCGACCTAAAAAGTAAAACCTAGCCACCGACTAACAATTCGTAACATTACACAGATAGAAAAACAAGCAGATCAAAAGATAACATACACATAGAAATCAGAAAACTAAAAAGGAATCATACCTTGAGAGAATTGAAGATTTCAGAGGATTGTTTATGAATAAGGGTGTGGGAAAAGGATGGATTTGGGGGTGGATTTATAGGATAAGGAAGAAGATGGTTCACGCAAAGGAAACTTAACGTGACGGGCTTGTTACACGATGATCAAACCGTAAGGTGACACGTGTATGGCTAGTTGATGACCAAACGCCAAGGTTTGGAATAAAATATGAAATAAGAGTCATCGGATTCCGATATTTAATCATGGGCGGTGGTTTCTAGGCGTATATTTTTGGTTTGAACTAGTAAACCCATTCAATGATAAAATATTAATATTGAAGTAAATTACAAATTTGCTCCCTGTGGTTATATACATTATGAATTAAGTCCTTTAACTAAAATAATTACACATATAACCATTGTAGTTTCATTTTTACTACGGATTTAGTCCCTTGTTCTAATTTTGTTAACCCACATCACTTAAGTACCCTTCACATAAGAGCAATTTATAATAATCATATATTAATTAACTAGGTTCAACCCCGTGTATTACACGGGGTAATTTAAAAAATTAAATCGTGCCAGAAAACTTATCTTACATATATGAATAATCATCGAAAGTACGATTCTACTTTTACAAACTTTTTTTCCCTTCAAAGTTGTTTTTTTGAAGTTGGTTACAAAATGTCCTTGTTTTAAGCAGTTTTCATAAAAGATGTTTCGCAAAAAATTAATAAAAAGTATGAATAAATATTAAGAATTTATAAACAAATTTAAAATAGAACGTAAATGAAATTATGGAAAAGTACATAGTTAAAATTGATATGAAATTGTAAAAATAAAATCACGACAATTTAGTGATTATTTGTATTAAATCTCATACTAATTTTAACAAATCTAATACTCACGACACATTAATTCGTATATATTTATGATATTTAATAATATAATTAAATTCAAAAGTATTCAATATTGGACTTATTTCGAAGGTATTGACGAAACGATTACAATGGTATAATTTGTAGAAAATAAAAATGATTTTTTAATGCATTTTAGTTCATATATATTAGAGAGAATTACAGTTTTGGTCCTTAAGGTTTCGTATTTTCTTTGAAAGGAGGACCTATACTTCCGTATCTCAAATAGTGGTACCTGAGGTTTGGTATTTGCTCTGAAAGGAGGACCTCCTCACTAACTTCGTTAAAAAACTTGGTTAAAGTCAGGGGTATTTTCGTCAAACCATGCATTCTTCCTTTTTTTTGTAATTTTTTTGTTTTTCTATATTTTTGTTATAAAGACAAAAAATTATAGGAACCTGTTTTGTAATTAACCATATAATACATATCATCGTCAACATCCAAAAACCCACATACATATTCTCATATATATACATAGAAGTTTCATTTGCAAACCACCTTTATAATGAAAACTTTGCAACCCATCTAACCATCATAGATTGTATCAATTAACGGTCAAGATTTATTTGAGTTATTTATATTAATAAAAGTTAAAATTTAATATTTTTAATTGATGAAAATATCTAGAAAGGACAAAATCGTCCAAAGTCAATTAATATATTTTTAATTAATTACAAAACCTTCCATATTAATATTTTTAATTAATGATAATTAATATTTTTATTTAATGAAAATTAAACGTAAATTAATGTTTATGTTATCAACAAAAATTAATATTTTTAAAGATAAAATCAATTTCACTTGTGATAAACCAGATAAGTTATGGCAGTGAAACTGTTTCATAAATTCAATTTCACATGTTTCATGAGTTGTTTCATTAATTGCATCGAAAAAGATATATCTCTGAAACAATTTCATCAATTATATCAACAATTTCATCAATTGCATAAAAAATGATGAATCCAAGAAACAATTTCATTAAGTCTCAATAGATTCATTTTTTTCATGAAGTTATAATCATCAGATTTGTATCATTCGTTAATATACCGATGAAGAAAGTTTAGATGCAAATAATAATAATAAAAAATTTGGATGCAAATATTAATGAAATTTGCAAATTTATTAGAACAATAGATAAATATAAATTCCTCCTTAAGTTCAAAATCGGATATTGTTTATAATAAAAAATTTTGTTTTTTACATAAAGAAAAAAATAATCTATCCCAAAATAACTCAAAATCATATAATCAAAATAATCTATCCTAAAATAACTCAAAATCATAAATTTCATTTATAAACCGTTTCAAACCAATTTACCAATACACCCCTCTAATTAAATAAAAAGGAAAATAAATAAAAATTCATTGATTGCTTAAACTAGGTGTGCAAAGTTTGCAATATAATAGTGGTTTTCAAATGATCGCTCCCCTATATACATATACATATACATATACATATACATATACATATATATACACACATCTCTGTGAAAAACCCACATACATATATGTATGTATATATACATACATATATATACACACATCCCTGTGAAAAACCCACATACATATATACACACATATATATACATATATATATATATATATGTATCCCTGCATGTTTCTAATTTTTTTTGCCAACTTGTACTACCCTAAGAACTCATAAAAGCTAAGAACCCACATACACCATCGATACCTGCTACATGAATTCCACCATGCAATGCCTACATTCAGTCCCAAACCCAATCACTTGATTCCTTGGTCTACTGGTTTTTGTGTCCCTAGAGAAAGAAAGAAAAGAAAGGAAGAAGATAGTGAGTGAGAGGAGCAAGTGAGGGTGAGAGTGGAGGAGGGTGAGTGAGAGGAACACGTGTTTTTTTTTATGGTGGTGGTGGCAGAGGTGGTCCCTGAGGTATATACACACATCCCTGTGAAAAACCCACATATATATATATACACACACATATAATAAAACCCACATACATAGGCCATTGAGCACTGATCATGGTTAACCACGGATCATTTTTAGCAAATAGGTTAACCAAATGGGTGTATACAGAGACACACACATATATATACATATAAACACAGGACCTCTTCATCAACCCATCCTCATCAAAGGGTGTAATATGAAGGCACACAGACCATAGGGACGAAGGCCACCAGGTTTTACAGTGAACACGAGGATGAACGATGTGCACACAAACCACAGGGAGGGAGGCTACGACGTTTTTCCAACCTCTCTGTTCCCTGAACCATCACTCCCTTAAGCTTCACTTTGATTTGTTAATTTGTGTGAAAAGACTTAATTTATTATGGTGGTGATAATCTAAGTATGTGATTGAATATCACCATCATGACCCACACCACCGCCTTAAACCACCCCTTCCATCATTTCCACCGGTGGTGCCGCTGTCGACGTCTCACATAGGTGAGAGGAGAGTGATAATAGAGGATGGTGAGACATTTTTGCTGTCGTGGTATAAGGATGAGATGTTTGTAATCGAGAATCGATCACATGCGATGATGGGTTATGATTGAGGCGAGGAAAGGGTGTTGTCGGAGATGAGGAGTGGAGGTGTGGAGGGGACGATGGTCACAACCGGAAGTTGTGCAAGCTCTTCCCTGTGATTTGGTGATCCACCACGTCCCTCTGATTTGGAGAAGATACGATGGTCTATGTGTGTTGGCAAGTGATGGAGTTTGGTTGGCAGATCGTCATCCCTATGGTCGTGGAGGAGAACGATCGTCCCTGTGGTCTATGTTAACAATACACACATGTGTATTGTTAAAGACATCTTGGTGAGCATGATGGTCCTGTGAAAACTTAGAAATCGTTTATGTGTCTATATATATATATATATAAAAATTACATAACAGGTCCTGTAGATTTAAGGTTTTAACAAAAATATAGAAAAACAAAAAAAGTGCAAAAAGAGGGATAATACATGGTTTGACGAAAATACCCCTGACTCTAACAGAGGTTTTTAACTGGGTTAGTGAGGAGGTCCTTCTTTCAGAGCAAAATCCAAACCTCAGGAACCACTATTTGAGATATTGAAGTATAGGTCCTCCTTTCAAAGAAAATACGAAACCTTAAGGACCAAAACTGTAATTCTCTCTTTATATATTATTTATGTTTATATGATAAAAGTCTAAAATGAAAAATAAAAAAGTAAGGGATTAAGGGGATGTTTGTTTACCTCTTAATGGTTCTATTAAGAGGCAACCTCTGAATCGTTAAGAGGTGAATCCTGTTTGGCAGAAAAAAAGGTTGACTCTTAGGGGGCGTTTGGTTCGCTGGATTCCGCCGGAATCTGGTGGAATTGGAATGGTCAATTCCATTGACCGAATTCCGTCGTGTTGTTTGGTTGCCAAGGGAATGGAATTGAATTCCATGAAATCTTTAGATTAAGGAATTGGTCATTCCATTTGAAAATGGATGGAATTGAATTCCATTCCATCATGGTTTTTCAAAAAGACAAAAATACCCTCCAAACCTTTTCTAACAAAATTAAAACCCATCAGATGTGGATTTGGTTTCATCTCTCTCCTCTCTCTCTCTCTCCTCTCTCTCTCTCTCTCTCTCTCTCCTCTCTCTCCTCTCTCTCCTCTCTCCTCTCCTCTATCTCTCTCTCCTCTCTCTCTCATCTCTCTCCTCTCTCTCATCTCTCTCTCTCCTCTCCTCTCTTCTCTCTCTTCTCTCTCTCCTCTCTCTCTTTCCTCTCTCTCTCCTCTCTCTCTCCCCTCTCCTCTCTCCTCTCTCTCTCTTTCCTCTCCTCTCTCTCCTCTCTCTGCATTTAAAAAATAAATAAATAAATAAAAGAAAGGGTATTTTTGTCATTTTTCAAAATTCCATTCCAATTCCTTTGTAAACCAAACAGACATATTCCAATTCATTTGACTGATTACATTTCATTCCTGCCAACCAAATAGTTGGTCAAACCTGAAAACATTCAATTCCAATTCTTTCCAGATTCCAATTCCATTGACAGATTCCATTCCATCAGAAATCATTCTGCGAACCAAACGCCCCTTAATGGTTCCAAAACCCTCGGAATCATTTTGTATCCTGGGTCTCCCTTAACCATTAAGCGCCCTAATTTCATTCCGAACAATTACCAAACAACCATATTTCATATTGCACTATATCATAAGAGCCTCTTAATCATTCTGACCCCTTAATCATTCTGCACCAAACCATTCAGCAACTGCCAAACAACCCCTAAAAGTAAACTACATACATAATTATAAGGTAGTAAATATAAGATATAAATTAAAAAAATTGAATTAAGAAAAGATTTAGGGTGCGTTTGGTATGCGGAACAGAGTGGAACAGGACAGAACAAAACAATCTTGTCCCATGTTTGGCGTGACCATATGTGGGACATGCTAGGACTAAGTGGAACAAGCATGGGACACATTTGTCTCACTCCAACCCCCTGGTACTAAGTAGAACAACAATATTTTGAGTAATATACTCTTTGTTAAAAACAAAAATATAAAACATGTCTTCTCATCATCAACACCTCCAACCTAGGGGTGTGCAAAACCCGAATAGTCCGAAATCCGAATTCGCATCCGAACTGAAAACAAGGTGTTTTGGCAAAACCCGAATACCCCGAAATCCGATAATCCGAAACCCGACATTTGGGAGGATATCTGGGTTCGGATTGGGTTTGATCGTTGGCCACCCAACCCGTCCGAAAACCCGAAATAACATAAATCTATATTTTAAATACTATATATATATATATATATATATATATATATATATATATTTATCTAATTATTTCTTGAAAATCGTAAATTATAGTTTGTTAAAATATTTTCTAAATTTTAAACTTGTTATTGATTTCATCAATCTTTCAATTGATTATATTCATCCTAAAAAACGATTGAATTTATATAACTTTTGCATTATATAATACTCGAACCCGGCCGACATCAACCCGAAACCCGACCAACCAAAACCCGAAACAACCTAAAATCCGAAACTTAAAATTTGGGTTTTGATTTCCATATCCAAAATCCAACCATGATAAATTAGTTTTATGTTTTTGATAATCCATTGCACTATGTATTAGTGATGTAAATTAGTTTTATGTGATGTAATCTATGATTTTTCATCAGGGGTAAATTCGTCATTTAACCAGTCTAGTACTATTCTGTCCAGTTCTGTCATGTTTTGCCAAACGTTGGACAGCTGTCCTGTTCCATCTTGTCCTGTCTGCGTACCAAACGCACCCTTAAGGAGGAATTAATGTGGATGTGCTAAATGAATTTATAATGTAAAATGCGTCCAGATACATGTTTAGGCGGGAAAATGAAAAAATGGGCTCACCAGAAGGCGACACGTGTCATTCTAGTTACTTATTTATTATATGTATAGAAATGCATTAAAAGAATAAGTATTTCTTTTTAAAAATTACATATTTATAATAATCTTATCGATAAATTCAGATCCCAGTATTGAATATTTTTGGAAATTAATTATATTATTAATCAACATAAATACATAAAAATTTTTGCACAAGATTTTTAACACTTACAATTTATACCTTTATAGTTATTTTAAAAAGATAAAATCTTAGAAAAATCCAATAACTTTCTTATTTTGAATAATTAAGTCCATGAACTGTTTTTAAAATAAATAAAACCATTTATCTTTCTCATTCATCAATACCTTTAAAACGAGTTCAACATTGAATATTTTTAGATTTAATATTAATTTAATTGATACATCATAAATGTTATTTTATTTCTTATTCGTTTTTTATTTTATAAAATAATGAATAATCAAAATTTTAAAAATTATTATACTTTTAATAAAATAATAATCATAAAAATTATTTTCTATTTATTCAAACAATAAAAATAACATAAAAGTTAGGGTATTAAAAATATGAATTCCATCAAAATATTTATTTAAAGTGTTTCAAGATATCGTAATGTATGGAATTTAATTGATCCTATATAAATTATTATTAAAAAAACATGTATTTTAGTTAATAAATTATTAATTAATGATAATATACTACTTGTATTAATCAATAAATATGATTTAGGTTATCTATAGAAAATTCAAAATTACAGAGTATTAGATAAATATTAAAAGGGTTAAAAGTAATAAGGGGTTAGCTCAGTTAGATAAGTAACATCCTGTGGGGGTGTGGGGTGAAAGTCACACTACCCGGGTTCGATTCCCACGAGCGACACTTTCCTAAGATATCCAAACTCTGGGTCTGGTCCTTCGGGGCCGGGGCCGGGACTGGGACCGGTTCGGGTGGGTCCAGTCTATGGGACCCTCTACCCTGCAGATCGGGTTCAGCCAAAGGCTGGGCCGGGTCGCAGCAGATTAGTGGGATTGTCCGTAATTGAGGCCCGATACCGCTGGAACGTGTGTGCGCGTTAACTTGCCGTTAAAAAAAAGGTTTAAAGACTAAAACAGAAAATATGAGAAGGGATAAAAATGAAAAATAAAATATACAGTTTTTTTTGGTGTATTTTAGAGTAAGGGGACATGAAAAAAAAGATAGATTAAAATATGGGAAGTTATGGATCTAATCGACAGTTTAAACTATTTATAATGATTTTAGTATTCAAAATCATGTCAATATTTAATTGAGTAAATTACAGATTTGGTCCATCACGTTTGACGATTGTTACGGAATTGGTCCCTTAACTTCAAAAATTACATGATAACCCTCCCAGTATGCATTTTGTTATGGATTTAGTCCCTCGAGCGAACGGCTGTCTAACTGCTCCGTTAACCACGAGGGTATTATCGTCATTTTGCCTTATTTAATTTATTTTATCATTTTTTAATTACTTTTCTTTGAATGTTCATCTTCTTCACCAAGAACACCAAGAATGTTCATCTTCTACCTCAAGAACACCAAGATTTTAAAACCCAAATCAAACTCAAAAATCAAAAACTTAAATCAAACCAAAAACTCAAAAACCAAACTTAAATCTGAAATAGATCGAGAGAGAAATCTGAGAGAAGAGAGAGATCGAGAGAGAGATCTGAGAGAAGAGAGGGAGATAGAGACATAGATTTGAGAGAAGAGAGAGATCGAGAAAACATATCCGAGAGAAGAGAGAGACATCGAGAGTGCGAGAGAGAGAGAGAGAGACGCCGGCGACCTCGTCTTCTCCGGCAAGGTCGCCTGTCTGTGGTATGCGTCTTGATCTCTCTCTATCTCAGATCTCTCTCTCTTCTCTCATATCTCTCTCTCGATCTCTCTCAGATCTGTATTTCTTTATAAGTTGCTGCCATTGTTGTCCTGCTTCTTTTACTTCCGTTTAGAAAAAAAGGAGATTTCATGTGGGCAAGATGATGAGTGTCTAGGGCTTTGCTGTTTTGAAATTGATATAAAAATTAAGTTAATTTTCCTTGATTTAAATTTATAGATCCAGATGTAGAGGTGATTACTATCTCCGAAGACTTTAATGGCTACCAATAGATTTGGGTTTTTGATTTTTGAATATGGGTTTGATTTGGATTTGTTCTTGGTGTTCATTATGTTTCTTAAGGTAGAAGATGAATATTCAAACAAAATAATTATAATTAATTAAAAAAATGTAAAAATAAATAAAATAGGGTAAAATGACGACAATACCCTCATGGTTAACGAAGCAGTTAGACGGTCGTTCGCTAGAGGGACCAAATCAATAACAAAATGCATACTGGGAGGGTTATCATGTAATTTTTGAAGTTAAGCGATAATTCCGTAACAATCATCAAACGTGAGAGACCAAAACCGTAATTTACTCTATTTAATTAAACTTATAGGTATTTGTGTTATTTTACATTACTCTTAAAGGAATAGATTATTTTAATAACTTGTTACATTTCTTTACATTTCATTATTTTTCTAATCATTTTTTTGCCTTCAACTTGTGAATTTGGTCACAATTGGGGTCTTGATTAATGATTGAAAGAATCAAAGCAATACCCACTTGTGTTATTAAATTTCTATTCAAAAATTTGGTAAACCTAACCATCATTTTTGACTACTTTTTTTATTTGTAGTTGAAGATGACTATGTTGCAATCATGTTTGATTCAAATGGTGTTCTTTTCAATTAAATGTAGGGAAATTCTAATCCTACATCCCTGCAAAAATTTTAGAAAATCATACCCCCTTCTCCCTCACAACCGTACTTTTTGCAATTTTTTTAAATTCATAGTTACAATTTTTGTCCCTGAACTCATTTGATTGATTTACTTTATACTTTTTGGTTTTACATTTTACATTTTTATTACATTAACACATATAAACGTATATTAACTAAAATACGTTAAAAAGATAATTTTTAATTTTAACAAATTACACCATTATAATCGTCTCGTCAATACCTTCGAAATGAGCCAAATATTGAATATTTTTTGATTTAATTATATTATTATATGTCATATATTGTACCTTGGTTAATCGATTTTTTTTATTATTCATTTAAATCAACATAGTCACGAGTATTTTTTTAAACGTATTTTAGTTAATATACGATGAATATGGTTAAACATATTTTACTAATAACAATATTTTTCATTTGCCACTTTTGAAACGTATGAATATGTTTGTTCGTTTTTTTATACCCAAATTGCTACAACAATTGTTCCTCAATCTAATTTGTCACTTTCTGATTATTATATCTGGTTTAGTTTTAATATCATTATTATTCTAAAAACTTTTAGATATGGCTTGAAATCCACAATTTCCATCGCCCATAGAGAGAGAGGGAGAGAGTTTGAAATGAAATCCCGAAATGAATCGTTCGTTTTGAAATGAAATGAATCGTTCGTTATATATATATATATATATATATATATATATATATATATCTCGAATTGTTTTTACTTTATTTCAAATCAAATATATATACCGTAGGTTGAACCCATGGACGGATCTCAAGGGGTGCCCATGGACCATAGTGGCACGTGCCACCGTATTGTTTCTCCCTCGCAAGGTAAAAAAATTAAGGTTTGTGAAAGGTGCAACCGTATCGTTTTAGAAGGTGCAACTGTATTATTATAGAATTGCAACCGTACCTCGTAATCAACCAAAAAACCAAAAAAAAAAAACTTTTAAATCAACCAAAAAACCCGAAAATGTCTCTTGAAATCAACTAAAAATACCGAAAAAACACATGTTTTGCAAAATGACTTGGAACCCTGTCGAGTGAAAAATGAAATTGAAATGCAAATAACGTTGAACCATGTCGAGTGAAAAATGCAATTGCAATATACTCCATAACAAAACGTATTTTTTGACATATTTTAATATATAATAAAATAATTAAATTAAAAAATATTCAATATTTGGCTCATTTCGAAGGTATCGAAGAGACGATTATAATGGTGTAATTTGTTAAAATTAAAAGTATTTTTTTAAACATATTTTAGTTAATATACGATTATATGTGTTAATATGATGATGGTGTAAAATGAAAATTAGAAAAATAAAAGGTATAAAGTAAATCAATCAAAAGAGTTTAAGGACCAAAACTGTAACTATTAACTAAAAAAAATGAATGTGAGAGAGATAGATGAGGGGGGCATGGGATGTGAGAGAGATAGATGATGTAAGGGGGTAGCGCAACACCCTTTAAAGAATCTACAGAAGTTGAGGGCAGGGGCAGACCTATGTGTGCTTGAGCGGCTCCCGTGCATCCGCAACTTATTTTCGCAAATAGGATTTCTTTTAGGTATGAAAGATGGAGCCGCTGAACTTTGAGGGGTGCTCCAGGATATTAGAAATTATAAGCATCATCAACCAAAAAAACTCCGAAAAATTAAAGTACCTCGAAATCAACCAAAAGACCCAAAAAAGTCTCTTGAAATCAACTGAAAAACCGAAAAAGTCCTTCAAAATCGACCAAAAAACTTAAAACTCCATCGAAATCAACCAAAAAAACTTTAAAAATCCCTCAAAACGGTGAACTCGGATAAAAACACATCAAGCAACTTTACGAACTTTTGATCTATATCTTGAAACATTTATATAATTAAATCCTCAATCCAAGCCATTAAATCACTAATTCACTCGTTTTTCAAAAAAAAAATACCACTTTCTTTTTAAGATAAAAATTATATTACCTATTTTTTTCTTTTAAGTTAAATTATCTAAAACATAATCAATATATTATATAAATAAATTATACCAAAAAAACGACGATTTCATTATTTTTAATTTAAGATCCATGATAATATATATTTTTTAAGATTCACGTATAAATCTTAAACTGATTCAAAATCTCGATTATAATTTTTAAATCGATTCACACAAGTCATAATTAAGATTCGATGTGAATTCATGTTAGGATTCATATATTCACATATAAATCTTAAGCTGATTCAAGATCTCAGTTATAAGTTTTAAATTGATTGACATACAAGTTATGTTTAGGATTTGCATGTGATTCTATATTTGGATACACGTGTGAATCTATGTTAGGATTCAGATGTTCATATATGAACCAATATACACCTAATTATTATATTGTGATAATGTTAAATTTCAAATGACCATTGAAATACATCGATGTTCGTGTTCAAAATGAGATTTAATTCGATTTGTAGAATCACCGATGATTTAAAGGTGGAAAATTTTATAAAAAATCGATGCTTATCGATATCCAAAAAATATTATAGATTAAGATAAATAGTATATTTGATTGTTTTTCATAGTTATCTTAATTAGTGAAAAAAAAAACTTGGAAATCAAATTTTAAACTACTGGTTGAGATTGTTTCTCCCATTCTTAAAATTTTGGGGCTTCTCATTTGAACGACATAATAGAGAAAACTCAAAGTTTAGAGGATTTTCAAAACTTGATTTGAGTAGAGAGAAATTATTTTTTTATTCATTTCCACAGTAAAATTGAATTACTATTATTTTATAAAAATGTTTTTTAAAGTTCAAGTTGAAATTCTCTAAAATAAAGAACTTGTTGGAGTTTATAGTACACCTAAAATATGTAAGCATTCTAATAGAATACTTAATAGGACTGAACAATAAAGGCTCCTATATAAAAGTGTTACTATATGTTTATAAGACCTCTTTTTGGCATTTTAACAAGTTTTTAAGACATTTTTAAATAATATCGTATAAAATAAATGCAAGTTTTTATATGCCCACCACATGTGCCATACAGAAATATTGAGGAGTATGTGAACCTATAGGGTCGCACACAAAGAATATGTTTGCTTCCATTTGTAGAAACCCATATTAGATCAAGTTCATTATGAAAATAATTATTCTTGGAGGATAATTATGATCATGTGTTAAAATGTAATTATGATAATTACAGGGTATTATCTGTAAATGTGTATAATTATATTAGAAGTTTTAAGATAATTATATAATTATTACAGATAATCACTAAATCTTATTTGAGTTATGGACCAACTAAAAGACACTCCATATAAATAAGGTGATAGGCTTACTCAATTCCAACTGACTGAATCAATTAGAATTTAGCCTTTCATAAAATATATAGAAAAAGGAACATTTTTCTTTTCTATAATACACATATAGATCTAGGGTCGTTGGTCTAGCATGTGGTGAGAGATCTAGGTGTGTTCGTGTGTGGATTACTGATAGAGGAATCCTACATTGGATTCTAAAAGTGTTGCATCAAATCTACGCCGGATCTGCTAAATGTATAATTCTAAACTCCCTATAGTGTGTGATTTTAAGTAAATGCATCATTGGATCCATTTGAGTTTTAATACATAAAGTTTTTTTTCTGATTTAATTTGTAACCAAATTATTTTCCCCCAACGTTTAACGACTACAAAAAAGGTTTAAAAACCCAACGGTAGTATCAGAGCCACTTTGAGCATTTGATTAAAAGGGAACAATAGTTTTATATGGCAAATTAAATTCTAATTGGACCCTATATTCTAATTGGGCATTTTCCTTGTTAAATGTTTTGTTGCTTGTTGATACGGGTTTTAACCCTATTTTTGGTCACTATTTATCATCTTCAAGAAGCAATCTGTTACGGTTTCCCATCGTTGGCTATCGTTGGCGGTTGCAAGCTACTGATGATTCTATCCCCTGTCGAAACAGCCTGAAAACCACAGCTTAGACCGTGGGGTGGCCCTATCACACGTTGCCTGACTCCTAACAAGGTCTACCGATCGGCAACCTTTGCTTCAATCAACCACGTCACCACTTGATATGGTTGGTGCTGGTCTCACACATCCCGTCACGCCACTGGCCACCGTGTCAAGCGATCGGGGTTTTTGATATGATGACTGTCGCTAACTTCATGTCGGGTAGCTGTTGTTTTTTTGTTGGAACGTCGCCACCGGCTTTATACCGAGTGGCTAGGGCTGTTGTTTCTTACTGGTACTACCGCGGGTCATGGAGCCAAGCGGTAGGTCATGTTTTTGATAGCAAATCCGCCAGCCGCCGGTGAATTATGCTAACCGATTGAAATCGATTTGTGCTACTGTCGTGGTTATCTGATATAGTTGATGCACCGATCACCAAGGTGGTGTTTCGGTGTTGGGCTTGTGCCCTAGATAGTTGGGCCATGGGATGGGCCAAGGCCCATCTCGTTTTAGGTCAATGGGTCAAATTTCTTACCAGATCGTAGATTGGGTCAATTAACTTTGATTTGCCATGTATAAATTCGTTCTGGTTTTGGCCCTATTTTATGCTATTATTGTTTGGCCAAATGTTTTATTTTATGTTAAAATAAATGTATAATATATGGATTGCCTCGAAAGACCGTAGTTTGGTGGTTTATATTATTTGGAAAATTAAAATGTATAAATTGCAATGGGTTGTAAGTTTAATTTTCTGTTTTCTAGATTGGAACAAGTTGTACAATAGAATAGGACATGTTTTTTTTATTTAATTTATAATCAACCGAAGACGGCATTCCAAGAAATCAAGGGAGTCCTGGAACCAAGAAACCAAGATGGTGAGGCCAGTGGGAACTTGAAGACGTCCTTAGACTGACGGTGGTTGTTGTGTTTTTTTTAACAACAATGAAATTTTATTAAAAACTAACAAAACGCTAGAGCAAACAATTACATATAGGAAATAGCCAGGAGAGGGTTATGAAGCCAAGCCACCCAATTAATTTTAAACTTGCTACTCCTATTAGAAACCCAAAAATAAGCCTGTCACAATCTGGTCAAAGATATCCACCTTCTTCAGCTTGGTCTCGCCAAAAATGGTCACATTCTGGAACGACCGTATGTACCAAAGTATAGTGAGAATAACGCCCTCAAAGCACATCTTCTCCCCACTCTTCAACTGCAAATTAGAAAACCATGTAATCCAAGTCGAAATGCCACCATCTACTAACCTGTCTCCAAATCTCCATCGCCAAGAGCACGAAAAAAAATGATCACATGACTCCCAAACCACATCACATAGCGGACAAAGCATAGAGCCAATCAATCCCTCTCCTATCCAAATTATTCCGAGTGGCTATCCTGTTCAAACCTAAGCGCCAATAAAAATCATTAACCTTAATAGGAGCTATCCGGTTCCATCTAGTACCAATCGAGTCCACAACCAACAGTCTAGAATTAATGTAATTCCTTGTAGAGGCAACGGTAAAAGAACCTGATCCATCCAAGCCAACATTAGGGGCAAAAACATATATAATCTTGTTATTGGTTGTTTATTTTGTATTTGTATTTTTTTTATTTATTGCCTGTATTATCGTTATAATGATTGCAAATGTTTTTAAAATATAATCAAACGCAAAATAAATTTTAAATGGGTAATAAAATATGATATTTTAAAATTGATATGTTTATCAAAATCAAACCGATTTAATTGGATAAGTTTTTAAAAACAAAAAAATTTAACTTTTAGATAAAATCAAACATTTTAAAAAGGATATAATGTTTTCTAAAATCAAACCTTTCACAAGCGTAAACTAAACGCCACCCATTGAAGGTACTTGTCAAGCTTATAGATTCATTTATGGTCAGTGCCTAGCCAATAATCATACTGGATGATTGAAGTGTAAGACAATGCGCCAAAATAATGAGATTTAACTGAATAATTGCATTTGGCCACTCGCTTCAATAGTCATTTTTTGGACGACTGATCCCAATAAAACTTATGTCAAGAATTTAGGTGTAACTTACTATGGATTGGACGACTGATCCCACTTAAACAACTGATCCCAATGACCCATGTTTTGGACGACTGATCCCAAGTGCTGGGAGGAACATAACTTTCAAGTTGGATTTAACCAAACCAAAATAGGTTTTGATGATCAAACCTAAAGGTAGGATAGTCAATAAAAAGAAGGTGGTTGTCAATGTAAAGACAAAGGTTAGAAGTTCCAACAAGGATAAGGGCAAGGGAAAGATCCCTGAGGATGCAGTTTCCTTCGATTGCAATCAAAAGGGGCACTGGAAGAGAAACTTCCCAACCCTACTGGTAGAGCAAAAGAAGCAGATAGCAGCTGTAGCCGGAGCTTCAGGTATGTTTACCATTGATATATTTGCTTCTGATTATGACTCTTAAGTATTGGATACCAAGTGTTGTACTCACATTTGTACTACTTTCCAGGGTCTAAGAAGTGAAGAGAAGATGAAAACAGGCTAATTGGAGCTAGGATGGGTAATGGAGCTAAGGTAGCAGCTATTGCTCAAGACACATATGATATAAAGCTGCCAAATGGTCTTACTTTAACACTTAGCAAGTGTTTATATGTACCTAGCATTACTAGGAATATAGTGTCATTTTCTCAATTACAACAAACTGGGTTTATGTTTATTTTCAGTAATAATTCAATTTTAGCTTCTCTTAACAAGGTTTTGTATTTTGTGGCTAAACCATATAATGGTACTTATGAATTGATATGCAAAATGACTGTAATTATAAATCAATGTATAAGTAAACAATAAACGAATTAAGCGGGGCTTAAATCAAACCTACTTGTGGCATTGTCGTCTTGGACATATAAACAAGAAACGCATAGCCAAACTCTAGGCCGATAGATTCTTAGAATCATGTGATGATTCATATGATACATGTTAATCTTATTTATTGGGCAAAATGACAAAGGGATTTTTAAAGGCAAACCTGAAAGGGCTAAAGAACTGTTAGGAGTCATACACACGGATGTGTGTGGGCCTCTCAATTTAGTCACAAGAAATAGTCATCACTACTTGATTACCTTTACTAATGATTTCAGTAGATATGTGTATGTTTATTAAATGAAAAACAAATTTGAAGGCTTTGAAATATTCAAAGAGTTTCGAAATGAAGTAGAAAATCAACTTGGCAAAAAGATAAAAGCACTTCGGTCGGATCGAAGTCGTGAATATCTAAGCCAAAAGTTTATCGATCATCTTAGAGATGTTGTGACTGTATCCCAACTAGCTCCTCTAGGAACACCTCTGGATAACGTATGCATTAGAAATGAGAAATAGAACCTTTTTTTTGAAGTATATAGTATTTATATACGGCAAATTCAATAAATAAACTCACACACCCTCCTCACCTTTGGTGAGGTTTGAACCCTTGACCTCCTAGGAGGCCAAAGGCTCTGATACTGCTAGGACAAAGGCCCTTTGGTGATAAATAGAACCTTGTTGGACATGGTTCTCTCTATGATGATTCATACCACTTTGGCTAAGAGTTTCTAGGGATATGGCGTAGAAACTGCTGCCCGAATACTAAACAATGCAGCAACCAAAAAGACCGATAAAACCCCTTCCCAATTATGGATCGGGAAGATCCCAAAAAATGTCCTACATGAGAATATGGGGTTGTGAAGCTTATGTTAAGGAAGAAGCTTGTGGAAAGCTTGATTCAAGGTCTGAAAAGTGCATCTTTGTGGAATATCCAAAAGAGACAATTGGATTTTATTTTACAGACCCAACGAGAACAAAGTATTTATTCCATGCCGAGGTGAGTTCTTAGAAATGATTTTCTGAGAAGAACCACAACAACGACCACAATAGATCTTGAATAAATTCAAGAACCACAGGATGAGACAATGGTTGACAATGATAATCAACAAGATGTTGAACCTCAACAAGCTGTTGAAAGAATTGACGAGATCCAAACAATACGAAGAGCGGGTAGGGATAATCAAGATCCTAATAGGTATGGTTATCTCATTGGCAATGACGATACAATTCATGATGAACCTGTAACTTACCAGGAGGCTGTCAGGTTTGGAATCTGATAACTGGCAAGATGCCATGAAGACTGACATACAATCCATGTCAGAAAACCAAGTTTAGAACTTGGTAGATGCACCTATAGGCTGCAACGTTGTAGGGTGCAAGTGGGTATTCAAAAAGAAAACTAACATGGATGAGATTGTGCATACCTATAAGGCTAGGTTGGTAGCTAAAGATTTCACTCAGACTTAGGGAGTAGATTATGATGAAATCTTTTCTCCGGTAGCCATGATTAAATCCATCGGGATACTTCTTGCCATAGTTGCATATCACGATTATGAGATGCGGCAAATGGATGTTAAAAATAGCGTTCTTAACGGAACTTTGAGCAAAGACGTGGTACATGGTACAACTAGAAGGTTTTAAGCATCTAAAGTATCCTGAAATGGTATGCAAGTTGCAAAGGTCCATTTATGGACTAAAGCAAGCATCTCGTAGTTGGAATCTTTGTTTCAACGAGAAAATCAAAGAATTTGATTTCATAATGAACGAGGATGAGCCTTACGTATACAAGAAAGTTAGTAGAAGCATAGTAGTATTCTTGATCGTATATGTTGATGACATATTGATCATCGGAAATGACATCCTTACCCTTAAAGGTATAAAAGCCTGGATAAGAAAGTGTTTTGCAATGAAGGATCTAGGAGAGGCAGCATATATCCTTGGCATAAAGATCTGTCGAGATAGATCTAGGTGCTTAATTGGATTAAGCCAAAGTACATAATTGACAAGATCTTGAAATACTTCAAGAATGAGGGTTCCAAGAGAGGAAACTTGCCAATGGTACATGACATACCACTGAGCAAGACTTACTGTCCTAGTACTAAAGAGGACATGAATCGTATGAAAGGTGTTCCCTACACTTCGGTCATCGGTTCAATCATGTACGTGTTATGTACTAGACCGGATGTCTCGTATGCCCTAAGCATGACGAGCATATATCAGTCAAACCCAGGTAATGCTCATTGGGTAGCTGTGAAGAACATTCTAAAGTATCTGAGAAGAACTAAAGATATGTTCTTACTGTATGGCGGTCAAGAAAGAGATATGTGTATCCAAAGATATACATATTCTAGTTTCCAAACCGACCGCGATGACTTAAAATCATAATGGGGATACATATTTCTGTTAAATGGACGTGTCATGAGCTGGAAGAGATACAAGCAAAGCACAATAACATATTCAACTACAGAATCAAAGTATATTACAGCGTCAAATGCCACAAATGAAGTTGTTAGGATGAAGAAATTAATCTCAAACCTAGGAGTGGTTCCTAACATATGTGACGCTATCGAGATTTATTGTGAAAACGAGGGTGCCATTGCTCAAGCAAAAGAGCCAAGGTCACATCAACGCTCCAAAGCATATTTTGAGACGGTATCACCTGATTCGAGAGATCATTGATCGAGGTGAGATGAAAATATGCAAAATTTGATCAGAAGATACTCCAGCAGACTGTCTGACCAAGCCTATGGATCAAAGCAAGCATGATGCTCATACTAGTTCGATAGGCTTGAGGTTTTGTAATCCATTAGTCCGATCTATAAATTTTAGTAAACTTTATATTATTTGAACAATAAAAACAATTATGTTTCTATCTCTTCTGGCATATTGGATATGAGTATTTACATTAAACATTTATGTGTACATTATTAGCATGTTTAAGTATCATTAAATAATTATGATGATCGTATTATTTAAAAATGTCATTGATCGGTTATTACCAGGGTACTGGTAATAAATAAAGATCATTGTGAAGTCTGGTTATAGTCCAAGTTGGAAGTGCACTACCAGAGTCACATGCGCTTATCAGGGACAAATGTTGGACAAGACCCATAGTCAGGATCACCTCATAGATCATCGTCATAAGGTAAGTCCTGAAATGGTGGACACTCTTATCCTCAGACCTGAGATGTGCATTGGAGCCCAAGAAGTGTTATACTTTGGTATAGTCTAATGTTATCCTTAACCGGGTGATCATACGGGCTATATTGGGTATAACATGAATTGTGAATACGTCGTGTGCATGCAATATGATATTTACTCCTCTCAAGTTAAAAGAGATATTTTAGGCCCCTTGATGACATAGTTTGATTTACATGGCCATAGACAAATGAATTAGTTGAATTAATAACACTTCTCTAAACCAAATATGTTGGGATCGAGAAACATATCTTTGAACTATAAAGGATGAGATAAATCTATACCTTAAGTTCAAAAAAAATATCGAGAAACAAAAGGATAAGAAATGAAACTACCATTGATTAATTGGATCAATCAGATTGCTCATGGAAAGGCACATTCACATAGCCTTAGGGGCGGTCACGTGTTGCTAGATGCTTACTACTGTCGTTGTTACTGTGTACTGTGTGTAAGTGGGAGAATGTAAGTTTTATATGCCATGACACGTGTTACACATGAATATTGTTGAGGAGTATGTGTACGGTCACACACAAACAGTGATTCTATTTGTAGAAACCTAGATTAAATCAAGTTGATTATGGAAATAATTATATATGGAGGATAATTATGAAAATATGTGTTAAAATTTAATTATGATAATAACAGGGTATTATCAAGTAAATATGTATAATTATATTAAAGGTTTTAAGATAATTATATAATTATATTAAAAGTTTTAAGATAATTATATAATTATTATAGATAAGATCTAAACCTTATTTGAATTAGGGCCCAACTGAAAGATATTCTATATAGATAATGTGGTAGCCTAAATCAATCACTACTAGAAAAAAGCTTAATACCGACCACCTATTACCGACGGCCAAAATCCGTCGGTAATCACCAACGGATCACCGACCAATTTCCGACGGAAATAAGCTATTTGCGACGAATAACACAACCGTCGGTAAATATAAACATTTCCGACGGATCACCGACAGACATAAAATTATTTTATTTTTATTTTTTTAAATATTGAATTTCGTCGGTAATCCGTCGGAAAACTTATTAACTTAATTATTATTTTTATTTTCCAACAATCCGTCGGTGATCCGTGGCAAATTACCAACGGATTTCCGATGGCCATTAGGAAATCCGTCGATAACTTATTATTTTTTTTTCCCAAGAATTTCGTCGGTGATCCGTTGATGTATGTATGTATGTGTGTCGTATGCATATAAATGTGTGTGTATATATCATGTACATATCTATATGTGTATGTACGTATGTATATGCATGTCTATATAGTATATATATATGTACATGTGTATATATATATATGTATATATGTATTGCTTGTATGTATATAGTACATATATATGTATATCATGTATATACGTGTATGTCGTATGGATATAAGTGTGTGTATATGTCTATATGTGTGTATATGTCTATGCATGTATATATGTATCTATAGATGCATTGTATACATGCATATGTATTGCTTGTATGTATATAACACATATATGTATATCATGTATATATGTATATGTCGTATGCATATAAGTGTGTGTGTGTATATATGTCTATATCATGTCTATGTATGTGTGTACGTATAGTATGTATGTCTATAGATCTATTGTATACATATGTATTGCTTGTATGTATATAGCACTTATGTCTATATCATGTCTATGTATGTGTGTATGTATGTATATAGATGTATTGTATACACATGTATTGCTTGTATGTATATAGCGCACACACACACACACACACACACACACATATATATATATATATATATATATGTATATCATGTTTATGTATATGTCGTATGCATATGTATATCATGTGTTAATTTTTAATTATGATAATAACAGGGTATTATCGGGTAAATATGTATAATTATATTAAAAGTTTTAAGATAATTATATAATTATTATAGATAAGCTCTAAATCTTATTTGAGTTAGGGCCCAACTGAAAGATAGTCTATATAGATAATGTCGTAGGCTAAATCTCAACTGACTGAATCAATTAGAATTTTAGCATTTTAGAAAATAAACAAAAAAATAAATATTTTCCTTTTTTCTAATACACATATAAATCTAGGGTTTTTGGGCAAGCATTCAGTGGGAGATCTAGGCGTGTTTGTGTGTGGATTACTAATAGAGGAATCCTACATTAGATTCTAAAAGTGCTACATTGAATCTACACCAGATATGCTAAATGTATAATTCTAAACACCCTATGGTGTGTAATTTTAACTAAATGCATTATTGGATCCGTTTGAGTTTTAATACATAAAAGTTTTTTTTTTTCTGATTCAATTTGTAACCAAATTATTTTTTATGCTGCATTTAACGGTTACAAAAAAGGTTTTAAAACCCAACAATAGCTAATACGACACTTTATTTTAAAAATATTCTAAAGAATTTGTAAAACGTCCAAAGTCGTTCTATAAACCTATTGTGACACTTTTAGATAAGACGTTTTACTGTTTGATCTTATAAACATAAGTTCTATAAAACATTCTACTAGGATACTTAACATGTGTCATATGAATATACTTTTAAAATCCCTCGGAATAGTGGAACTTGAGCAAAAACACATCAAGGGACTTTGCGAACTTTTGATCTATATTTTGAAACATTTGTAAAATTAAATCACGAATCTACTCAAATTTTTAAAAAAATTACCCACTTTCTTTTTAAGATAAAAATTAGATTACCTATTTTTTTCTAAATTAAGTTATCTAAATATAATCAATATTTTATTTAAATAAATTATACCAAAAAACGAGAATTTCATTATCTTTAATTTAAGATCCATGATGATATATATATTTTTTAAGATTCACATATGAAATTGAATTGTTGTTATTCTCTAAAACTTGACGTGAGTAGAGAGAAATTATTATTTTTATTCATTTCCACCAGTGAAATTAAATTATTATTATTTTATATAATTTTTCTTAAAATTTTATTTGGATGATAAAATTATAAAATATTTTAAAATTATTATTATTTTATATAATTTTTCTTAAAATTTTATTTGGATGATAAAATTATAAAATATTTTAACAATATATGTACTATTGAAATTTTCTAAAATAGAGAATCCGTTTGAGTTTATAGTACGCCTACAATATGTAAGCGTTCTAATAGAATCTTTAATAGGACTCAACAATAAAGGGTCCTATATAAAAGTGTTGCTATATGTTTTTAAGACTTGTTTTGGTGTTTTAAGAAGTTTTTAAGATATTTTTAAATAAATTATCGTCTTAATTATTTTATAGGACACTTTTGAGAAATTTCTTATAATCCCATCTGTTTATAAGACACTTGTAGACATTTTTTCAAATAATGTTGTATAGAATAAATATAAGTTTTTATATGCCCACGATACGTGTCACACAGGAATACTGAGGACTATGTTAACCTATACAGTCGCACACAAAGAGTGATTCTATTTGTAGAAACTCAGATTAAATCAAGTTGATTATGGAAATAATTATTCCTGGAGGATAATTATGAAAATATGTGTTAAAATGTAATTATAATAATTACAGGGTATTATTGTAAATGTGTATAACTGTATTAGAAGTTTTAAGATAATTATATAATTATTACAGATAATCACTAAACCTTATTTGAGTTATGGACCAACTGAAAGACAGTCCATTTAAATAAGGTGATAGACTAACTCAATTCCAACTGATTGAATCAATTAAAATTTAGCCTTTCAGAAAATATACAGAAAAATAAACATTTTCCTTTTCCGTAATAGACATATAGATCTAGGGTTCATGGGTTAGCACACGGTGGGAGATCTAGGCGTGTTTGTGTGTGGATTGTTGATAGAGGAATCATTCATTGGATTCTAAAAGTGATACATCAAATCTACACCAGATCTGTTAAATGTATAATTATAAACACCTTATGGGGTGTGATTTTAATTAAATGCACCATTAGATCCGTTTGGGTTTTAATACAGAAAAATTATTTTTCTAGTTTAATTTGTAACCAAATTATTTTTTTCTTCTACATTTAACGGTACAAAAATGTTAATTATAAACCCAACAATAGCTAATACGACACTTTATTTTAAAAATGTTCTAAATAATTTGTAAAACGTCCGAAATCGTCCTATAAACCTATTGCGACACTTTTAGATAAGACGTTTTACTGTTTGATCTTATAAGCATAAGTTCTATAAAACATTCTACTAAGATACTTAAATGTTTCATGTGTCCTATAAACATACTTCTATTGTAGTGACTCTACAAGGTGAAATTTAGAAGCTCGAGTATTGATTAGCCTAAGCTAGAGGGGGAACTGTAACTATGATGAATACGTCCACCTAGAAGGTTTGTTTGGAAGTTGTAGATGTTAGAAATTTTCTGCAAAAAACAATAAAAACGTAAAGAAGATTAGGATGTGATTAGATATCACTGGATAATATTAGCCTCCACTATGTGTTGTTGTGTTGAGGCTAATTTACCCCCAAGATTGCCTAACCTTATATATAAGATACAAAAAATCTTAATATCTCTATGAACATCATTCTGCAGAAAAGGGAGAGGAAAATAGATAAGAAAATATATGTATAGCCTTAAAGATATGTTAGTATTTATAGGTTGGGTTGACAGTTCTTACCATAAAAAATTCATTTGATTTTATCAAAATCAGAGTCAACAATAACCAACAGAAGAAACTATCAAAAAGATAACAAAAAAATCGTCGTCTAGTGACTCTTTAAATATACATCTATGCAAGCCTAATCCACGTAGAAGTTCAAGCCCAAACTCTATAAACCCATTATTAACTTATTTGTTAAAACAAATAGACTAGGATTTATATAGTAGACAATCTTTTATTCCCTTTCCTATGTGGGTTAAGATTCCCACATTGAAGACTGTATTCAACAGTAGATAGTGAGGGAGGCAATTGTCATGGAAATCAAATGACAAGGGAATGGATGTATTCATTTGCCATTTTCAGTCCCTACTTCATTCCCAAAGAGAAGCGAGATAGAATTGAGAGAAAAGTTTCGTCTTGGGCAGGTTCACTAGTATTCAAGAGATCATCGATGGAATCAAGGTAAATTAATGCCAAAGCCTTGTTTTGCTGCATGCATTAGTCAACAGACGAAAAAAACTTAAATTTGTGATGAAAAAGATTTGGTCACTAACAACATAAAATTAAACAATAACGTTGTTTAGTGATCAAAATTTGGGTGGTCACTTTTTGTAACTAAAGGTTGTAACACCTCCAATTCGGAAAGAGCAACTAATTTAAACTTTTCAATAATACATCAAATAAAGGATAAATCACTTTCTATAAATTAGTACTTAAGTTAATTCGAATAACAAAATTAGATTTAACATCAACAATAGGTAAACCAATCCTTACATCAAGACTAGATTAAGATCAGGTGTAACTAAAACCCAATAACAGTCGTTATCTTTAAATGCGGAAGACGTCATCGAATAGCTAGATCCTTCTTGTGTCTCTAAAAAACACTCACTTCATCACTGTATCACTAGTACCAAATCCCAACAAGGACTTGATGCACATGCCGACAAATAAAAAGGGTTAGGCTTAACGGCTAGTGAGTTCAATAAATTTTTATCATAATCATAAAACGATAAAACTGAAAGACTGCTAATTTAAACCATAATTTCGCAAATGAAATATCTTTCTCGTAAAAGAAACATCTTTCCGAAGCCCACCATTTTCTTGATGAAAACTCATTAATCAAAATACCCCTTTATATGCTATCAAAACATAATACTCACACAACCAAGAATAGAGCTATAAAACTTTAAAACGGAAAACATAGATTTAATCAAGTCATTTCGTATGATTAGGTCATCTTTACCCTTGGAAGGGTGTAAAACATCATAAGATGATGGGGGAGATCCGATTTACCATTGGTTGTGACAGAACACATAAGTAAGCCACAATTCAATGTTATATAAGCATCACTTATGGATAAATAAACATTGACATCAACCTTATCCGGGTCTTTAGTCAAATGGGTTAACAAGCTCAACTCTATACAAGTCTTTCGCTTGAGGAGTCACTAAGTTCAACCTTATCCGAGTATTTACCTTGGGATCTCCCAAATCCAAGTTAATTTCATTCACTAGAAATGATAGCCACTACGGACTACATTGTCATCAAGTTCAACTTTATCCGAGTATTTACCTTGAGTCCCCCGATACGGATCACACGGTCATCAAGTTTAACTTTATCCAAGTTTTTACCTTGAGTCCTCAACTGATCTGAGTTTCTAGCTACAATACATGGATAACTATCCCATTCCAAAATGACTCCTATACCTATGGATCAAATGCATTACAATCTAAATTACATGACCCCAAATGAATGGCCAACACACTCAAAACATGTAATTTACAAATAAATATGCCATAACTGCATATAACTCCAAAAGATCAACAATGTGTAAAATTAAACTGAACAAATATCCCCAAGAATCATCTAAGTCAAAATCGAGCCAAAAGCACAACAATTCAAATGACTATTCAATAAAAGGCATAATATGCAATAAAACGTATTTAACCCACGTTTATGCAAACACATGCTCCAAAGGCATGATTAACTCAACCACAAGGGTTTTGGCGTACTGGTTAAGGCCTTGGGGGATGTGGTGGAATATCCCATTTACCCAGGTTGGAATCCAGGCGTACACAACAATTGTGGCCACTGAGGTTTAATCAGGTTTGATGTCTTACAGTCATAATTTGCCAAGGGATTAGTCTAGGCATAGCCTAGGACACCCTTCCAAAAAAAAAAAGGCATGATTAACACATAAACTCAATTTCGGTTGGGACGAATCATTTTCTAAGTAATATCATACCATTTATATTTTGAAAGCGTCCCATAACACAACAATATGCATTTTTTTTTAAATCACACACTCTAGAAATGCATTATCATCAAATAATCTCCATTTATAAGATAAATCATTAAAAGTACCCACACTTATGATTTATTTATCAAAATGCCCAAAAATCCCAAATATGGTTATTTTACAAGATTAATAAAATCAAATGTACCAAATAGGCAATACTCAACAAACAACCCAACAATTGAAAAATATCAAGTAAAACACATAAATGCTTCAAAATGGACATTTTTGGCATGTACATAGTTTTCACAAATCAACTTGAACTCACCTTGATAGGTTAGGTTAAACCTAGATTCCAAACCAAACCTTCTTTACTCCAAAACATACACAAACAAACCCAAGAGAAGAAATGAGGGTTGAGGTGAACTAAACCCTAGGTAAAGAAAGGGTTGTTTATAAGTTTATCTTTCGATCTTTAGGGACCCAAAACCTTCAAGGAAACTTTAATACTCTTTATTCCTAACTTGAATATCTTCTAAATACGAAACCGTGGCCTCAATAATCGCTAAAATCAGATAAGAAATGAAGAAGTTATGGCTAAACGAAGAAACCCCCGATTTTCGGCCTTTTTTGTGCAGATCCAGCCTTCCCCACTCTATCCAGTTTCGGCTCAAAGATGCATCCAAGGTTCTCTATTTGGCTTGGCCATAACCCTTATAAGAACGACATGACTATTTTATCCATCATGAAGGCGTCTCAACGCCCGTGCCCGAGTGTTGAGCCTAGACAAAGTTAAATTCAATAATCTCATTCAAATAATCAATAAATAATTAAACATTTGATAGCAGTTCCAATAAAACCATTGAGGTTGAAAATCATATAATTGGCAAAGATCTTAAAATATACCGGTAACGGGTCCAAGTTCACAAATACATATTAAACGAAAACATGACATATAACACAAGAGAATTTTGGATAACAACTTGATAACCTCCACTTTAGTGGGTGTATATCATGATCAAGATTTCACGGAATGGATAATCATCACAATTGATTACCCACGTCTTGACATGAAGTAGATTTCGTAGCTTAGACAGTAGTTTATGGAATGCCACGATTTATCGATGCCCTAGTGTTGATCTACGTCACCCAAAATTAGTAACCAGTGTAATACTGATATTGGGCTCTATCTGGTAACCAATGCAATACTGATATTCCGCTCTATCCAGTTTCGTCTCAAAAGATACATCCAACGTTCTCTATTTGGCTTGGCCATAACCCTTATAAGAACGACATGACTATTTTAGCCATCATGAAGGCGTCTTAACGCCCGTGCCCAAGTGTTGAGCCTAGACAAAGTTAAATTCAAATCATCAATCAATAATTAAACATTTGATACCAATAAAATCATTGAGGTTGAAAATCATATAACTGGCAAATGATCTTAAAATATACCGGTAACGGGTCCAAGTTCTCAAGTACATATTAAATGAAAACATGACATAGAACATAAAAGAATTTTGGATAACAACTTGATAACCTCCACTTTTGTGGGTGTATATCATGATCAAGATTTCACGGAATGGATAATCATCACAATTGATTACCCACGTCTTGACATGAAGTAGATATTCATATCTTAGACAGTAGTTTATGGAATGTCACAATTTATCGATGCCCTAGTGTTGATCCACGTCACCCCAAATTACCTTTACATAAAACGATAATTCGTTACCACTTATTTAACAACTAACATGTTTACTTAAGTATATAGGTCTTAGTCTAATGTTTATACTACATTTTATCTCTAGAGTAGTCCTAGATAGCTTTTGGGTTGATTCGTATGAGTTTTCCATATGGTAAAAGCTGGATGTGCGTAAGGTACAAGCAACAACTATAGCTCAATCACCTGCATATACCAACTCTGTACCTCTCACTTTTAGACAGTTTTCTAATATTTAAAAGCCAAATTAAGCTTTCATTTCTAAATAAAAGTTGTAGGAATATCTCTTAGGAATCTAATCTCATAATATTAACCCCATTTGTAGAAACGAACGATTTTATATGAATTTTCTAAAAACAGGGTGTAAACCCTGAGTAAGTTGAGACCAGTTTTGAAATCTCGAAGTTTAGAGCCAATTAGAATTAAAATCTGGTGTTGGTGTAAACTACAAAGATGTAGTAGACACCTAAAGCTTTCCAATCATGTATTGCACATTTCATTTGGACCAACGAGTGATTTTATAATAATTTTTAAACACCTTAAAACTTTAAAACTTTATGTCTTCCCTGCACAACTCCTGTTTTTAATATATTTCGAATCAAACTTTAACCTAACTTATTTTGGACCATTCCTATACATATTTTTAATATACGATGGCCTCAAATGACTACTAAAAGTCCAAACTAATATATACATCATCACATTACTTAGTATTCATAAAAAATCTACAAGAATTGCAACTTACATAAGAACTTACGTGGTTTCATCCAATCTTATCCCAATTGATGAAATATTCAAATAATAATCAACATACCTTGTGTAGTTAACTCTAAGGGAGCGTTTAGTTTGATGAAATGGTTTTGAGGGATTTGGATTTTGTGGAAGGATTTGTAATCTTTGGTGTGTTTAGTTTGTAGGATTTGGAATGGAGTTGAATTCCATTATTTATAAAAAAATATAAAAAATTTATAAAAAAATAAATAAATTACCTTTTTATTAATTGATTGTTAGAAAACAAATGTTTTTAACATATTTTTAAACATTATTATATCAAATCCTACTAAATCCCGTGAAATCCCAACCACCACTGTGGGATTTCAAAATCCTATGTTTGATAGATTTCAAATCCGAGCAATCTTGCAAACCAAACACGGATCATAATGGATTTGAATTCCAAATCCCCCCAAATCCTTTCCATTCCTACAAACCAAACGGACCCTAATGCTTCAATTTCCACCTTCAATTCTTCATACTTCTCTCAAAATTCTTGGCTGCATGACTTCATCAATGGAGTTTTAGGAGGCGTTTGGTTCGCAGGATTCCAACGGAATCTGAAGGAATTGGAATGATCGAGTCCGTTGACTAAATTACATTCATGCGTTTGGTTTACCTATGAAATGGAATTGAATTCCACACATTCCACCATTCATAGATTTGGTCATTACATCACAATTGAGAAGGAATTCAATTCCATTCCATCATATTTTTTGAAAAAGACAAAAATAACCCCATCTTCCCTACTTGATTTACCCAGACCCATATGAACCTTCCCCGACCATCGTCGATCTACCGACCACCACCGATCTGAACAACCGTCGACCACCATCGATCTGAACCGCCGCCGACCACCACCGATCTGAATCGCCGCCGCGAGAGAGAGAAGATGGAATTTAGAGAGAGAAAGAAAATGAGAATTATGATCAATTAGTTAAAATAAAAAGGTTTATATATTTTCTTGATTTTTTGACTTTGGTCTTCCATCTTATACATCATTTTTCCAACAAGTGTAGTCTATCTTATCTTTGGTTTTAAACGGGTTTGGCCCCTTGTATGGTCATGCATATCAAATTAGTCCAAGGTACAAGTTACTTTAACTAAGGTACAAGACCTCAATGCATGGACTATCATAGCGTTTACAAAAAAAAATGAAACTTACATTCGGGTAGGACAAATTCGGGGTATTATAATCCTCCTTCCCTAAAAAGAAGGTTTCGTCCCTGAAACTGAACTAAGATTAGAGGAAGTTCCTTCAGTGAAGAATTTTGGTTATTCTATATGCATAGATTCCTCAATTTCCATGTAGCTTCGTGATCTGA
Source organism: Arctium minus (assembly GCA_954870635.1). Lineage (NCBI taxonomy): Eukaryota > Viridiplantae > Streptophyta > Magnoliopsida > Asterales > Asteraceae > Arctium > Arctium minus. The sequence continues at coordinate 26,355,872 of OX941090.1, read as the reverse complement.
GTGATTCTTCCATTACAGTTTCACAAACGAGATCATTTTTCATCGCAGTTGACTCTCCTCCCGATTAAGTATCGCTTTAGGTTGTTTGACATATAAGTGATTTTGTTCAATTTTGTCCACCGGATAATCCACTACATGAAGAGGATGGTAGTGATATTTGCGGGGTGACAAGATATGGAAAACGTTGTGGATATGAGATAGCTGGGGAGGTCATATTAGACGTTACGCCACTTTATTGACTCGTTCAAGAACTTCAAAAGTCCCGACATACCGTGGGCTAGGTTACCTTTGATTCCAAGCTGTTGAACACCTCAAATAGGCGTCACTTTCATGAAAACATGATCGCTCTATTGAAATTCTAAAGGTTTCTGGTGCTTATCCGCAAAGCTTTTCTGTCACGACTGAGCTTCCTTCATTTTCTATCTCACGACCTCAACCTTCTCAGTAGTCAATCGGATTAATTCGGGTCCTTCAATAGCCCGCTCACCAATTTCATTCCAACAAACCGATATCCGAATTTTTCGTCTGTATAAGGCTCCGAATGGATCCATGCCAATGCTCGCCTAGTAAATATTATTATGTGCAAATTCAACAAGGCATAAGTAATCATCGCAACCACACGACTATTCAAGAACACATGCCCGTAACACGTCCTCCAGAGTTTCAATAGTTCGTTCACTCTATCAGTTTGGACCGCTTATTTATGACCTATTTGGGCTACCAAAAAGGAAAACCCAAATGAATAAGCTACAAATTATTATAAAAATACGAAATTTTAGAAAAAAAATATAAAATTAAATTTACAAGCATGTATTGAGAAAATAATAATTTAGAAAATGTAACTAAAATATATAATAACATCATATTATATATTTTTATTTATAAAATAAAGATGTGGGAGTTATTATGTGGCACATTTTGAGGGATATATTTCACAATATTTTTTCCACAATAATACGTAATTTACAATAATGTATTATAAATTAATAAGGGGTTGTTTGACAATTGCTGAATGGTTTGGTGCTGGATGATTAAGTGGTCAGAATGATTAGGAGGCTCTTATGATATAGTGCAAAATGAAATATGGTTGTTTGGTAATTGTTCAGGATGAAATTAGGGCACTGAATGGTTAAGTGAGACCCAAGATACAAAATCATTCAGAGGGTTTTAGAACCATTAAGAGACAGACTTTTTGTTGCCAAACAAATTTCACCTCTTAGCGATTCAGATGTTGCCTCTTAATGAAACTATTAAGTGGTAAACAAATAGCCCCTAAGATTAAAAATGTTAAATATAAAATTTCAAAATAACATATTATATATTTTAGAGTATAAACATTTTAACAAAAAAAATACGTAAGTATATTTAATTTACAAAATACTAGAAGCGTACTCGCGCAATGCAGCGAGATACATCACGATTTTAATGTTTTATTTTGTTTTTTGTTTTTTTGTCGATTTACAGTACGATTTTGGATGGTTTTGAGAAAGTGATAATGTTTTTTTTATAAATTTGTTTAATTTAGGCTTAATAATATAATGTTTTCTATATAAAAAAATAAATATTTTGTTAGAATTCAATGATTATCTTATATATTTTAATGACATCTAGAAAAAATAACCAACTACATATTTAATAATATAATTAAAAAAAATTTATAGTAATATAATATATTAATTAATAGTGATACATAGAAATGTCTTCATAAAAGGAAGACTCTGCACATACCAAATTGGTGGGTGTTAGAAGCCTGCAGTAGTAATATGTATATTGTGCTTTGATACTTGTAAATTAAGAGATTTTTAAAATCTTGCATAAAATAATGGTACCTTATGCCTAATAATTTGTATTTAAGAGTATTTTATTCGTGCTTTATAATATAGTATAGATATTAAAAAATGAATAAGCTACAAAATGTTATTAAAATACGAGATTTTAGAAGAAAAAACATATAAATATTGTAAGGGGTTGTTTGTTTAGCTCTTAATGGTTACATTAAGAACTTACCTCTTAATCGGTAAGTGGGAGAGACTGTTTGGCAAAAAAGATTTGTACTCTCAATGGTTACAATTACCTCTTAGCGATCCTGAGCCTAGGGTTGCACTAAATCATTCAGATCCAAGATTGTTCCACTTTTTCCCTTCCCACTCTATCCCACGCCGATTCCTCCCAACATCACCCTCCACGCTAATTCCCAAATCAATCGTCGAAGGTCTTCTCCATCTACTCCGGCGGTCTTCTCCCTCACTCTCACAGTCGACACTCACGCCGACCGGTATCTTTCCATCCCTTTTATCTCACGCAGACAGTACCAACACATAAGGGTTGTGATTTTTTTTCTTTTTGCTAAACCAAAATTGATGCTAATCAACAGCCCCTCACTCGTGGCTGTCAAAGTTTCATGGTTTGTTCTCAAAATCGTGGCTCTCTCCAGTCTCAAACAGGGGTTGTGATTTTTTTTTCTTTTTGCTAAACCAAAACTGATGCTAATCAACAACCTCTCACTTGTGGCTGTCAAAGTTTCAGGATTTGTTCTCAAAATCGTGGCTCTCTCCAGGTCTCAAACAGGGGCTGTGATTTAAGGCATATTTTTTGATATACCAAACTTCATAGGGGCTGTGATTTAAGGCTTTATTTTGATTTTTTTTGGTACAAGATACAAAGTTTTTATCCAGGTTTGATCTGGTGATTCATCATGTTACCCTACCTAGTTTGGTACTTTGTTGTTCAAGTTTGATACTTTTATCATAAAAACTTCGACAGATTCAAAGCCATAAAAACTTTTGTGATCCAAAGTTTTTATCCAAGTTTGATTCGATTGATTCAAGTTTGATACGATTGTTTTTCAAGTTTTCTACTTTTATGATGATTCATGCTACTTTATGTTGATTCAAGTTTTATTTGCAAAGTTATTGTTTTATTTAGATATATGCCAATCAACTATATTTCATTTAGAACTAAATCATACAGAGGGTTAAAATGCTAATTTGTCATCATTCAGACTGTCCATTCAGAGCAGCTACCAAACAGTCATATTTCATTCTACACTATACCATCTAGAGCCTCTTAAGCATTCTGACCACTTAATCATTATGAATCAAACCATTGAGCAACTGCCAAACAACCCCTAAATATTAAATATATTGTGAAGTATGGGGCTTAATTTGTGGATGCAAATTTCAACTCTCATGTCCAATCCACAATCAAGTTGTCCAATAATTGCCTATATAAACCATGTAGATGAATAGGAGATTATGTAGTATAAATACCCCCTTATGTAAATGTAAAAATACACTTCAATATACTTGCATAAGTATTTCATTCTCTCCAAGTTTCTTCCTTTATTTATCTATAAATATCTTAATCTATTACTAATCTAGTGGTAATCTTGGTTATTTATAAGATGTTATCAGCACGAGAGTTCTAATCAAGTTACAATTTGTCAAATCTTGCAAAGATTGAGTTTGTGGCTTTTGATGGAAATGGAAAGAACTACATGTCTTGAATTGTGGATGTCAAAATGCACCTTGAGCTTGTGGGCATTTTAGACACTTTAGAGGAAAACAATCAATGCTCGTCGCAAGACAAAGCAAAGGCCAACATTTTTTTCGGAAACATGTTGACGATATGTTAAAATTTGAATATCTCAATACCAGTGATCCAAGCATTTTGTGGAAAGACCTTAAAGATAGGTTTGATCAACAAAAGGAAGTTTTACTTCCGGCTGCCAGAGATGAGTGGAGAACTATGAGATTTCAAGATTTAAAAAAGTGAATGACTATAGCTTTGCATTGTTTAGAGTATGTTCACAACTTAGATTTTGTGGACAAAGTGATACTGATGTGGATATGTTGGAGAAAACCTGCTCTACTTTTCATGCATCAAATATTACATTGCAACAACAATATCGAATGCAAAAATTCACAAGATATTTTTAGCTTAATTCATGTTTACTTGTTGCAGAATAAAATAACGAGCTCTTGATGAAAACCATCAATCACGTCCGACAGGTTCAATAGCATTTCTCGAAGCAAATGCGATAAATAATGATAGTCCTAGAAATAGTTTTCGTGGACGGGGACATGGACGTAGTCGTGGTCGTGGACGAGGTCATGGTCATTTTGGTCAAAATCATTTTTATGATCGAAACTACAATTTTGGCCGAGGCCACCCTCACGGTCGTGGTCATAGTTTTAATCGTGGTCGTGGGCTAACAACAAATATTCATCAAGCTTCACAAGGCTATAAAATCCAACCACAAATAAGCTCAAAATGACAAAACATGATGCAGGAACAAGTCATTCTCAGAATCCTGAAGGTTCTTGTTACAGATGTGTTAGCACAAACCACTGGTCAAGGACATGCCACATACATCCATATCTATGTCAGCTCTATAAAGAATCTATCAAAGGAAAAGAGAAGGAAGTAAACCTTATGGATAACTTGGAGTTGTCAAACACTGAGCTAAATGTTTCTGATTTCCTTAACGATATCGACCTTTGAGTTATATGAATGTTGTTGGTCTTTTTATTCTAATAAATATGTATTTCCATTTTCGTAACTATGTATTATCTTTTTATGTTATATGAATTTGATGGTCTTCTTAGTCTAATAACTATGTATTCCATTTTTCATAACTATCTATTTGCTTTTTCACATAAAATATTTCTATAATAACATTGTCCTATTATTACGATTATTATTGTTATAATTATAAACTTATAGTTTGTTTCATATTTGAAGTTTGATATGAATTCCATTGTAGCACAACATCAAGCAAATGTTGGAGACCTGTGTATACCGGATAGTGGTACCACCCACACCATCCTGAAAGCTAAGAAATATTTTCTAAATTAAAACCAACAAAAGGAACCATACATACTATATCAGGTCGTGCAGACATGATAGAAGGAATAGGAATAGCTCATTTCCTATTACCAAATGGTACAAAGTTCCTTACAAATAATGTTTTGTTTTCTCCAAACTCGAAAAGAAATCTAATAAGTTTCAATGACGTATATCTTAATAGATATGATATAGAACGGTGACCTCATGAAATGAGAAATTTATGTATATTACCGATAATAACCATGTATTAGAGAAAATACTTCATACTGGTTTACATTATACATATATAAATGTGGTTGAAACAAATATGGTAGTTAAAGAAAAATATTGTGATCCTGCGATATTTAGTTTATGGCATGACAGGTTACGCCATCCACAATCAACAATAATGCGCAGGATAATTGGAAGTACACATGGACATCAATTGAAGAACCAGAAACTCCCTCAAACAGGTAAAGTTACTCCATACATCTTGTTCACTTGGAAAATTAGAAAATTAATTGTGAGACCTTCACCATCTAAAATTGAAAAGGAATCACCTATGTTTCTTGAAAGAATTCAAGGTGATATATGTGGACCAATTCATCCACCATGTGGACACTTTAGATACGTCATGGTCTTAATAGATGCATCAAGTAGATGGTCTCATGTTTGCCTCTTATCAACTCGTAATGTGGCATTTGCAAAGTTTCTTAATCAAATTATTAAATTAAGAGCACATTTTCCAGATTATTCTATTAAAAAAGTGAGACTTGATAATGTCGGTGAATTTACATCTCAAGCCTTTAATGACTATTGCATCTCAGTAGGAATTGTTGTTGAACATCCAGTAACTCATGTTCACACACAAAATGGTTTAGCTGAATCATTAATAAACGTCTCCAACTAATAGTTAGACCATTAATAATGAGAACAAAACTTCCAATTTCTATATGGGGTTATGCAATTTTACATGCTGCATCATTAGTTCGCATGAGACCAAGTGCATATCATACGCACACTTCTATACAACTTGTTTTTGATCAAGAGCCAAATATTTCCCACCTTAGAATTTTTGGATGTGCAATATATGTCCCTATTGCACCACCACAACGCTAAAAAATGGGTCCTCAAAAAAGTTTGGGAATATATGTTGGGTATGAGACATCTTCTATCATAAGATATCTTGAACCACTAATGGGTGATTTTTTACAGCACGTTTTACCGCTTGCCATTTTAACGAGACAATGTTCCCAACATTAGGCGGAGAAAAGAAAATCCTGGAAAAGGATGCTTCATGGTGTGAACCATCATTGATGTATCTTGATCCTCATACGAAACAATGTGAAACAGAAGTGCAAAAGATAATACACTTACAAGAAATTGCAGATCAATTACCTGATGCATTTAATGATACAAAAAATGACCAAATCTTATATACCAGCTGTGAATGCTCCAACTCGAATTGAAGTCCCAGTTAGACAAACAAATGATAAAGTCACCGAAGACTCTAAAGCACGCCTGAAGCATGGAAGACCATTTGAGCTCAAAAGATAAAAATTCCCGAAAAAGAAAAGGAACATAATTTGCAATTGGTAACATAGAAAAGTGTTCCCGGAGAGATATAAAATATCAAAACTTCCCCATAAGAGGAAATGAATGATTTTAATAAAGAGGTTGCAATCAATTATAGGTATATGAAAAAGTTATAGAACATAAATGAAATGAGAAATATCGATGATATATTTTCTTATGTTGTTGCATGTGATATTTTTGGAAATGATGACTTTGAACCAATGTTTGTCATCAAATGTCAAAATAGACAGGACTGGGTTAAATGGAAAGATGTTATTCAGGTTGAATTGAATTCCCTAAATAAAAGAATGGTTTTTTGACCTATCGCTCTCACACCAGAAGCCGTGAAACCTGTCGGAAACAGATGGGTTTTCGTACGGAAAAGAAATGAGAAAAATTAATGAAATTATGAGATACAAAGCCAGACTTATGGCTCAAGGTTTTTCTCAACAACTAGGAATTGATTATGAAGAAACAATTCTCCTGTTATGGATGCAATTACTTTTAGATATTCAATCAGCCTAGCAGTTTCTGAGAATTTAGAGATGCGTCTAATGGATGTTGTTACATCATACTTGTATGGATCACTTGATTAGTGATATATATATATATATATATATATATATATGAAAATCCCCGAAGGATTTAAAATGCCTGAAGCATTAAGTACAAAACCCAAAGAAATGTATTCGATTAAATTACAAAGATCTTTATATGGGTTAAAGCAATATGGACGCATGTGGCATAATCGTATAAGCGATTACTTGATAAGTAAAGGTTATACAAATAATCTTATTTGCCCATGTGTCTTTATTAAGAAAACAAGTATGGATATATAATAATAGTTGTCTATGTTGATGATCTGAATATCATTGGAACAAATAAAGAGATCTATGAAGTGATTGTGCTTTTGAAGGAAGAATTTGTAATGAAGATCTTGGAAAAACCAAATATTATCTTGGTTTACAGATTGAGCACATGCTCAATGGAATACTTGTCCATCAATCAAATTATGTTGAAAAGGTCTTAAAATGTTTCAATATGGACAAAGCAAATCCTTTAAGCAATGGTTGTTAGATCACTCAATATCGACAATGATCCATTTCGTCCTTGCGAAGAAAATGAAGGTGTTCTTGGTACAAAAGTACCATACCTTAGTGCAATTGGAGCTCTTATGTATCTTACTAACTGTACTAGGCCTGAAATTTCTTTTGCAGTGAATTTGTTAGCAAGATTTATTGGAAAAAACTAAACTTTATTGCAGAGATAGATAAAACTAGATTAGGATGTGATTTTCAATCACTATCCTTAGGATAATATTAGCCCCCACTATTTGCTGTTGGGTTAAGAATAATTCACCCCTAGGACTTACCTAATCTAGATGGAGGATACAACAAATCCTCTCATCTCCATGAACATCATTAATTTTCTGCAGAAAATTGAAGAGAGAAAGAAGAAGAAAAAAACATATTGATTTCAACCAATTTGCTTAGTATATATAGGCATGGTAGTTGACAGGTTTTACAACAACAAACTGTCAAAAAATCCTATCCAAAACGGATAAGAAAATCCCCAACTGAATAAACTGTCAAAATCTGGAAAAAAAGTCCGCGAACAGCGAGTTGGGCGGCTTAGGCCGCGATTCTGAACCCGCGGGGAAAACCGTGGGAGTCGCTGTTCGAGAGACCAACCAGCGAGTTGGGCGGCCTAGGCCACGGATTTGAACCCACGGGGAAAATCGTGGGAGTCGTTGTTTGAGAGAAACCAACGAGTTAGGCGGCTAAGGTCGCGACTCTTAACCCGCGCAACAAGCCGCGGGAATCAATTCTTCCAAAAACTAAAAAACAGATTTGTTTGACCCATTAAATATAATATATACTAGCCAAACCAAGTAGAAACTCAAGCGTAAACCTCATAAACCCATTATTGCTTATTTGATAAATCAAATAAGCTAAGGCTTATAAGGTAATCATACTTTCACTCTTTTTCCTATGTGGGACACAATTGAAGACTATATTCAACAATCCCCCACTTAGTCTTCAATATACAAATCGTGCATATATGAAAGTATCTTTCGATTCGAACTTTCACTTAGTGTAAGTCATTCAAAATTATAGCAAAACCTATGGCAGCGTATAGCTTTTGAGCCAAGATTTTATTTGTTATAATCGGAGTAACCACACACAAGATTTGTCTCTAAATCATGTTAATAAATATAAAAGCACCATTATGGCCATGTGCTCATCCTGGATTCATGGATATTTACAAAAGTTGACCCATAATTTTGTTAGTAGCGGCACCACTACTTATATCCATATAGGTGTAATTCTAATATTCCATAAAATTACATTAAGAGTATATCACTCACCCTAAAATCTACACTATATATTAAAGCTCTAAAAAACTAGTGTGAACCAGTCAATTACCAACAATTTGTTGTTACCATATTGAACTTTTTAACCAAGCAAAACTCAAAAAAGGTTGGGTTTCCATTGTTGTTGACTAATCAACAGGTCTCAAACCCATTTCACGAGTTGTTCCAAAAATCATATCCCTTGGAAGTCCTTTTGTGAATGGATCTGCTAGATTATTACAAGACCTTTGTTAAGACACAGTCTCATTGGATTCAAGATCATCCAAACTGAAGATCGCAATCTGAAGCTAAAGCCGAAACGTCGACTCTCAATATTAAAGTCTATGTCGTTTGTAATAAATGTCAATGTAATTGTTTATTATTGTAATAGTTAAATTAATATCTAGTTTGTTAGATATTAGTTTAACTTAGTTAGTTTCTAGTTATTTAGTTATTAGTTAGTTTCTAGTTTAGTTTATATCAGAAATAATATCTAGATCTAATATCTAGATATTATCTTAGGTAGTGTGTAAGACACACTAGAGTAGAGATCTTTGTGATATCTCTCAATCTCTCTATCGATCAGATAAGATATTATACACATACAAAAAAAACACACACTTAAAGGTGTAAAAAGAGAGAAAACAGAGAACACATTCTAGAGCTTGAATCAGATCAACCTTGTAACCATTGTTATTAATCAATACATGTTGGTAATCTTTATGTGTTGTTATTCTAAGAACTTGATATAGTATTGTTGGACCGACAATTGGTATCAGAGCCTGATAAAGATCAAATCTAGTTTTTCAGAAAAACGACTCTGTGTTCTTGTTCGAAAATCGATTATGAGTTTTTGAGTGTTTTAGGTGTTAAAATCGATCAGGGTGTGATCGATTAGCATGCTAGATCGAGTTGTGTGTAATTAATTTAAGTATAGAGCTTTAATCGAGTTCCATTTTGTGATTTAAGTGAGAAAACAGTCGAGTAGAAAAAGGTACTGTACGATCAAATTTTTCTTCAAAAAGTGTGTTTTATTGAGATCGAGTGCTCACATTCAGTTCTAGAAGTATTTCTAGACATAAGAGTAGAGTTTGGTATTGCTAATCGTTTCAGGAACAAGTTTTTAGACAATTTTCGAAGTACAGGACAAACTTGCGCAAACCAGAAGACGAACATACGCAAAGTCCAACTTTGCGCGTCCAACATCATACGCAAAGTTCACTTTGCGCACCCCAAGTGATACGCAAAGCTCAACTTTGCGCATCTCAAGCCATACACAAAGCATACTTGTCGGATCCAACAGCATACGCAAACTTCACCTCTCGATACACTGAATACCAAGAACTTCACTTCTCGGATCAAGTAGGATACGCAAAGCTCAGTTTGCGCAACCCTCTCAATACGCAAACCTCAATTCACGTGTTCATCTCTTCACGAAAAGATCAAGTCTACTTTGCGCATCCAACTTGAAACGCAAACTTCACTTTGCGCATCTAACGTGATACGCAAACCTCACTTTGCGCATCCCGCTTGATACCTGCTTGATACGCAAACCTCCATTTTGCGCACGCAAACCTTCAAACGCAAACCTCTTTGCTCCAATCCAGACTTAGATTTTTCTTCGAAATGACATCCAGAGAAGCTCTTGCAATAGGAACTGACACCAAGCCACCAGTTCTCTTTAGAGGAGAATACGAACAGTGGAAGGATAGGTTCCTAAACTTCATTGAAAGACAGGAATTGGGTGATTTCATCAAACAATCATTAGAAGAAGGCCTTATGGAAACAAAATATAGGGAACCTGCAGAAGGTACTGAAGAAGAAAGACTTGCACTTACTTATGAGGAACTAACGGGTGATAATAAGTTAAGAGCAAAAGCAGACAGATTAGCCAAGTCATACATTCTACAAGGGATTCCGAACAAAATCTACGTAAAGATTGACAGCTATAAGGCCTCCGGCAAACAAATGTGGGATCAACTAGAGAAAATGATATTGGGTTCAAAGATTGGGAACCAGCTTAAAATCTCTAACTGCCTGCACAGTTTTGAAGAATTTAAAGGCAGAACAGGAGAGACTCTAGAAGGAACATATGATAGATTCGTGACCTTGCTAAACGAATTGAGCAAGAACAAGGTCAAAAAATCTCAAATCGAGCTGAATATCAAATTCCTAAGTATTCTACAACCAGAATGGAAAAGTTTTGCCAGACAGATGAGGCAGATAAAGGATCTGAATGAGATTCCACTTCATGAGGTGTATGAAACCCTCCGACAAAATGAAGAAGAGGTGGATGAAATTCTAGCAGAAAAGAGAAAAGGAAAGACAGTTGAAGACACAGTCGCTCTTGTAGTCAAGAAGAAGAACAAGACGATTGTGTATGAATCAGAAGAAGCTGAAGCTGATGCCATCTCTGACTCGGATGAAAATGAACAACTGAAACAAGCATTGCTAATGTTGACGAATGCTTTTCAGAAAAATTTCTACAGAAAGCCAACTTCAAACAGTCAGTTGTACTCTTTTGGACCCAACAACTATGCTCATAAGGAAAGGGTTGAAGGTAGTAGGTATGAAGGGAAGAAGATTGAAGGAAAAAGATTAGAGGAGAAGAACTCAGAAGAGAGAAGGTACCAGTCTGAAGGGAAAAGGATAGAGGAGAAGAAACCGGAAGAAAGAAAGTACAAGGATGAAGGATCAAGTCAGCAAGGACTACCTATGTGCTACAACTGTGGCAAAACAGGTCATTTTGCCAAGGATTGCCGAAGATCAAAAGTAAGAAACTCCGATTACTACAAGAACAAAATGCTTCTTGCAAAGCAACAGGAGGCTGGCAAGGCACTTATGGCTGAAGATGAATACTGGCTCGATCACTCAGATGAGGAAGAAGAGGATGAAGAAAAAGATGAAGCCGTTAATATGTGCTTGATGGGCAAGATGGAATCAGATGCTGAAGCTGATTTAGATAATGAAGAAGAGAAGGTATGTGATTTATCGTACTCAGATTTCATGAATAAAATGCATGCCATGAGTTCAAAACAAGAAGAATTAGAATCTAATCTTAAGCGAGAAAATGGTGTTATAATTAACAAAAACCAATTGATACAGAAACTTAGCAATGAAATTGCTGAGAAGAAAGTCTTAGTTGAGGTTTTACATACAAACGTTGACACCAACGCGAAAGAACATACAATAATTCTTAAAGAGAATTCTGAACTCAAGTCTAAACTGACAAAAAGTGAGATTGATTTGTATAAGCTTACTAAAATGCATTCTTCATGTACTAAAGAAAACAAATCTTTAATTGCAAAACTAGATGCTTTGGAAAAGAAGTTATACTCATTAGGTCAAAGTGAGCAAACCATTCATCTTAACAAACCGAAAAAGAATAAAGAACATTGGGGAATCGGCTATGTGAAACCTCATTGTCTTAAAAAGGGTATAAAAGAAGTGCCTGCACTTTATGATTATACCTCTATGCTAGTTTTACACCGAATCGCTAAACTTAAAGTTTTTAATACTAAACTATCAAAGGAGGATGAAGCCAATGAAATTGAAAAACGGAAGAAGTCATCTAAAGTTCACCTTCCATTTTATTATGCGAAGTTAAATAATAGTTATGACTATCCAAATAATGAAAAGAAATCTCTTTCAACTGACTACTTTCAAAGTTATTCTGTAAAAGAGATGGAGGCAAAGCCTGTTAAAGGTAAACTTTATGTCCCTTCTCTCGTGTTAGAAAGTAAAATTTCTGAACTCGAGAACTCTTTATCAGATGAAAGACTTTTGATTGAGATTCAACAAAAAGTTTTTTCAACCGTTATGAAAAATGTTGTTCTTACAAAGGCTTCTACTTCTGATGACATGTTTGGTTCATCAAACGAAGGGTTTAATTTTCTTTACTCCGACGGTGGTTCAGATGAATGTTTTGAACAATTTGATTTTAATGCGAAACTTCCTAACCATTCATCTTTTATTAAGAAATCTTTAGGAAAGACCAGTATACCTGTAAATAGCGCAAAATCAACGAAAGTTGATAACTCAGTCTCTGTGAAAGCTAAATTTGCTAAAGGTAAGAAAATATCTCAGCATTCACAGAAACCAAACACTACTGGTAATCCGAAGAAGAAGCATTCATTTGTTGCTCAGAAGTCTAACTCACCAGTTTCACATGTTTCAGATCTGAGCAAGCAAAGGCCAGAAGTAAATTCTCAATGGCAACCCAAACGAAAGCTTGACAAGACCGTTTTATCGTTTAGTAGTGTTAATTGTAATAAGACTTCGCTTAGTAAAGATGTCCTAATTGCTGATATTGCTGTTTTGAACTCAAAACCTGCTGTTTCTCGTAAACAATATTCAATGAAGCAATTATTTCAGTTATCTTTATCTGCTGGAAAGTCTTCTATTTATGATAAACATGTTTCTATCTCTTGTCAAGATTCTGAAGATTGGTTTGGCAATTACCATGTGCATTCATCTCATTCCAATTCAAATGCATTTCGAAAGAAAAGAGGACCCAATTTGAAATGGGTACCAAAATCACATGCTAACACAGTTGGACCCAAATTCCAATGGGTACCAAAGGCTAACTCTGTGTTGCAGGTACCTACTGTCTAGGGGGAGTAGGACATACATGGTTCTTGAGTAAAACAGCTCAAGACCCGGACATCAATGTCAATATGATTTCTAGACATAACAGTTTAGGACTCGTTCTTCAATGACAAGACATTGGTTCTTGAGTAAATCAGCTCAAGACCCGAACATCAAAGTCAAATTAGGCTTTTGAACAAATCAGTTCAAGACCCGCACTTCGATGATCAAAGTGTTTATTCTAAAGTTGTCATATGAAAATCTAAATTTGTTATTTCTCTTATGCAGACTAGTCATACATGGTTCTTGGACAGCGGATGTTCCAAGCACATGACAGGGCATAAAGAGATACTATCCAATTTTAAAGACAAATATTGCGGAACAGTCAGATTTGGAAACGACCAGTTTTCTCCAATCATGGGATACGGTGATGTACAACATGACAATGTAACGATCAAGAAGGTGAGCTATGTAGAAGGCTTACGACACAACCTGTTCAGTATAGGCCAGTTCTGTGACAAAGACTTGGAGGTCAACTTCAAGGCCAAGAGATGTTACGTTCGCAATAAAGAAGGCGAAGAACTCTTGGTCGGTACTCGAGAATCAGACCTCTACACAATCAATTTATCAGATGTCCAGACTGACAAGCAGGTGTGTCTATTGACGAAAGCCTCGATGCAACAAAAATGGTTATGGCATCGAAGGCTCTCTCACCTCAACTTTAGGTACATCAACAATCTGGTCAGTGGAAAGCTCGTCAAAGGACTTCCAGAGCTCAAATACGAGAGAGAACATCTCTGTGCAGCTTGTGAAAAGGGCAAGATGAAAAGGGCACCTCATAAACCAAAGCCTGAACCAAGTACAAGCGCTCCGTTAGAGTTATTGCATATGGACTTATGCGGTCCGATGCGAACTCAAAGTCTAGGCGGAAAGAAGTACATACTCGTGATCGTGGACGATTACTTGCGATACACATGGGTCAAGTTTCTACGTTCAAAGGATGAGACACCAGATGTTCTCATCACATTCCTAAAGACGACCCAGGTGAATCTGCAGAAACCGGTCAAGTTTCTAAGAACAGACAACGGCACAGAGTTCAAGAACCAAAAGGTTGAAGAATATCTCGAATCTGCCGGGATTTCACATCAATACTCTGCTGCTCGTACGCCTCAACAAAATGGAGTGGTTGAAAGAAGAAATAGAACGCTAGTCGAGGCTGCTCGTACTATGCTAAGTCAATCAGACTTACCTCTATTTTTGTGGGCAGAAGCTGTTTCGACCGCGTGCTACACACATAATCGCTCCATGGTACATCGAAGATTCAAGAAGACTCCTTATGCGTTAATCAACAACCGAACACCGACAATCAAATACTTCCATATATTTGGGTGTAAGTGTTTCGTTCTAAACGATAGGGAGAGTCTAAATAAGTTCAGTGCTAAGGCAGACGAAGGAATCTTCATTGGCTATTCCTCGACATCAACTGCATTCCGTGTTTATCTAAAAAAGTCAAAGACGGTGATTGAAAGCATCAACGTCACGTTTGATGAAGAGATGGCTTCCGAACAACACAGTTCAGAACCCGTTATAACCGGAGTACTAGCTTCTGGGCAACTCAGTCCAGAACCTGCGTCTCAACAGAATAAATCAGATGAACCATCAACGTCAACTAATAATATATCTGATTTAGACTTATTATTTGAATTGTTTTATGATGAATTTCTTGGATCTAATGTAAAGAAATATGTTATGGTTGACAGGATGGAATACTTAACGACTACTCATCCAACCAGTTCAGATGTTCCTATTGAATCCAACGCCCCGATTCAACAAGAAGTTCCAATTCAAATGCCGACTCCAACAGTTGAAGAAGTTCCATGTGATGAAGAGACAGAAGTAGCTGAACCAGTAGGATATTTTGTACAGATCCATCCACAACCGGAACAAGCTGTACCTGCTGAGCCTTCTGAACCTACCACTTCAACTGCAATCATCATTCCTCCTAAACAAGCTGAAGAAGGTACAAGTGGATTTATAGATGATACAATGGACATACATTCATATAATCCATTGCCTCATGAACATAAATGGACCAAAGAGCACCCGATAAGCCAGATCATTGGCGATCCATCAAAACCGGTGCAAACTAGGTCAGCATCAATGAATATGTGCATGCATGACTCCTTTCTGAGCAAATTCGAGCCAACTCGCGTATCAGAAGCACTTGCTGATCCAGAATGGGTGATCTCTATGCAAGAAGAGCTAAATCAGTTCGATGCAATTCAAGTCTGGAGACCGTACCGAAACCTCAAGGTAAAACAATTATAGGTACGAAATGGGTTTTCAAGATAAAGAAAGACGAAGATGGTACCGTTATCCGAAACAAGGCAAGACTAGTAGCCAAAGGATACAGACAAGAGGAAGGAATTGACTATGACGAAACATATGCTCCTGTGGCGCGATTAGAGGCAATCAGAATGTTTCTAGCCTACGCAGCCCACAAGAACTTCACGGTCTTTCAAATAGACGTGAAGACATCATTCCTGAATGGAATTCTGAAGGAGGAAGTCTACGTCTCTCAGCCAGAAGGTTTTGTAAATCAAGAGAAGCCGAATCATGTTTACATTCTCGACAAAGCACTCTACGGTCTGAAACAAGCACCTCGAGCCTGGTATGATGTCCTTTCCACTTTTCTAGTCAAGTCTGGGTTTTCTAAAGGTACGGTGGATACCACTTTGTTTATCAAAAAGGAAAAAGGCGATATCATTTTAATTCAAATCTATGTAGATGATATTATCTTTGGTTTAACAAATCCGAAGTACTGTAAGAATTTTGCAAACCTTATGGTGTCTAGATTTCAGATGAACATGATGGGAGAGATGAATTTCTTTCTCGGATTGCAAGTTAAACAGTTTTCTACGGGTATTTTTATCAATCAATCAAAATACATTAGGGATATTCTTCGAAAGTTCCAAATGGAAAATTCAAAACCGATTGGTACCCCAATGGCACCAGGTACTAAGATTGGCACCGATCCTTCGGGAAAGGCTGTTGATGTTAGAACTTATCGAGGGATGATAGGTTCTTTAATGTATCTTACTTCTAGTAGGCCAGATATAATGTTTTCAACATGCTTATGTGCAAGATATCAGGTCAATCCTAAAGAAATCCATATGTCTGCTGTGAAGCGCATATTTAGGTATAAAGGGCACTACAGATCTTGGTCTGTGGTATCCTAAAGATACTAGTTTTGAACTAACAGCCTACACAGATGCAGATCATGCAGGTTGTATGTTAGACAGAAAGAGCACGTCGGGACACGTACAGTTCCTCGGTGACAAACTCGTAAGTTGGGCATCGAAGAAGCAACTTTGTGTTTCAACCTCCACGGCCGAAGCAGAATATGTAGCTGCTGCTAGCTGCTGTTCTCAGGTCTTATGGACGAGAACTCAATTGTGCGACTACGGTTTCCACTTCAACAAGATCCCGATATACTGTGACTCTAAGAGCGCCATCGCAATATCAGCGAATCCTGTTCAACACACCAAGACCAAGCACATAGATGTCAGGTACCATTTTATTAAAGATCATGTTGAAAAAGGAACAATTGAACTTTTCTTTGTAAAAACTGATTATCAACTTGCCGATTTGTTCACCAAACCCTTAGACGAAAAGAGGTTCAACTTTCTTGTCTCTAAGCTTGGTATGCTAAATCTTAAAATCTAATCAGTAGTTACCTATAAAAGTTTTCTAAATTCTTAACTCTGATTGATATATGCACTTCTATATTCTGTTCATAATCCAAGGGGGAGAATGAGAAGAAATTGACAAGTGGTCAATATTACTTCGAGGGGGAGCTCATAAAATTATGCATGTACCTTTTAATGCCAAATTTTTTTGTAATGCAAGAATTTAGGGGGAGCTCTTCAAGACAAAGGGGAGTACGGATATGACTTCTGATTATTTCTGATCAGAACTCGTACTTTAAAAAGTTTTACTGCTTTTTGTCTTTTCATTTTAAGTGAATAAATTTTACTTTGACTTGACATAAGACTTTTGCAGAATTTTTGAGAGATGCTTACAAGTTCATATGTTTATGACTTTAAGCTTAGCTTCATGAGATGTAAGATCACACGTAAAGGTATAATCCTTTATCTTAATCTCATATATGGTTGAAAGAAGGAGAACTTTCAATCATTGGAAAACATTGTTTTTAATGTTCAAACCACTTCCCGATTTTTCAACAGATTATATATTTTGGGAGTGTATTTTAAATGTTTTCATGATCTAAATTGTGCTTTAACTGAAATAGTTAAACCAATCTGAGCATCACGTGCATCATAGGAAAACAAGGAATCATTGTGCTAGGAATTAACCCAACTTCTAAGGAATCAACTTAACCAGTGATTTCTACCCACAAAGTTAATCCTTAGTGATTGAGTGTGCAAAGTGAAAAGAAATGAGTGTGATTAGAGAAAGCAAAAAGTTTAAAAAGAAAGAGCGTGTGAGAACAGAGTGGAAAGAATATCACAACTCTGCACCAACTTTTTCTGAGTCGGGTAGCCACCATTCTAGTGATTCACAATTCTTTGGTGATCATTATTGAAACAGGCAACAAGCCCATACCAACTCTTGATCAAACCTCACCATCTACTCATTTTCTTCTTAACAAGAAAGTGTTTCACATTTTCTAAGGGGATGCAACACATATGCTATCTGATTTTCATTTGGAAAATCTGGATATTGAAAAGACGGAAGTATGCCCCACCTTCACACTTCAATCATGCACATTGAGTATGTGTTTAACTTACTGTTGTCTCAGTGGTTTACACAAATTTTGAGCCTAATAAGCAATCATCCGTGCTTAATTCTTTCTAACACAAGCACGAACACACAAGGAATTAGTTTCTTTGTCATAACGTTTATAGAAATAACCTTTGTGGTGTTTCGATGATTAAATGGAAGCCTTGGGGGAGTAAACATCAAACAACTCCTTTCCAATGTGTATTTGTTACACACAGTGACTTAGTGTTATTGACAGACATTCTAACTGATTCAGGTGTTACACGACTATTTTGTCTGGATTTGAAAAGATCTGGATGAATATCTTTTGAATTGACGGATCAGGGGCTCTAACCGCAAGATAGACATTTCTTACAAATAATTTTGATGAAGTCGTTGCACTTAACATCAAAAAGGGGGAGAATGACTACACAAGAAATGTCAAAGATCACATGTTTCAAGAATCACGTCAAAGATTGAAATCTTCAAAAGAAACTATTATGAAGACATGCTGATTTAAGAACTAGAGAAAGAGATTGCATCTTCTGAGTTGAACAAGAAGACTGAATTGATAAAATCATTTTCGTAATGATCTTGATCCAAAGGGGGAGATTGTTAAGACACAGTCTCATTGGATTCAAGATCATCCAAACTGAAGATCGCAATCTGAAGCTAAAGCCGAAACGTCGACTCTCAATATTAAAGTCTATGTCGTTTGTAATAAATGTCAATGTAATTGTTTATTATTGTACTAGTTAAATTAATATCTAGTTTGTTAGATATTAGTTTAACTTAGTTAGTTTCTAGTTATTTAGTTATTAGTTAGTTTCTAGTTTAGTTTATATTAGAAATAATATCTAGATCTAATATCTAGATATTATTTTAGGTAGTGTGTAAGACACACTAGAGTAGAGATCTTTGTGATATCTCTCAATCTCTCTATCGATCAGATAAGATATTATACACACACAAAAAAACACACACTTAAAGGTGTAAAAAGAGAGAAAACAGAGAACACATTCTAGAGCTTGAATCAGATCAACCTTGTAACCATTGTTATTAATCAATACAGGTTGGTAATCTTTATGTGGATATATGATGGTTATTATTCCATCAGAGATTAATTCTCTTACATATGCATGTCTTAGACTAATATGTCTAGATTTCCCATTATAAATTTTATTATAAGCTCTAGACAACGTTGCCTCACTATCACAGTGCAAAGAAATGGCTGGCATCAGTTGTGGCCATAACTTTATATCCAATAACATGTCTCTCAGCCATTCTGCCTCTTTGCCTGCCGCAACCAAGGCCAAAAACTCAGCCTCCATGGTGGAATGTGTAATACATGTCTGTTTCTTTGAGGCCCAAGAAACAACTCCACCACCAAGCATAAAAATCTAACCACTAGTTGACTTATTATCATTGTCACCAGTGATCCAACTAGCATCAGAGTAACCTTCAAGAACTGCATGAAAGTTCCATAGTGTAGGGCAAATGTCTTAGTTCTTTTTATGTAACCAAAAGCTCTACCAATCGCTTCCCAATGTTCTAAACCCGGATTACTCGTAAACCTAAATAATTTACATACAACAAATGCAATATCAGGTCTAGTACAGTGTGTAGCATACATCAAGCTGCCTATTGCGCTAGCATATTCAAGTTGTGCAACCGCACACCCACTATTCTTGTTTAGTTTATAAGAATTATCATAAGGGGTGTTTGCTTCCTTATATTTTAAATGACTAAATTTATCAAGCATTTTCTCAATATAGTGAGATTGACTTAAGGAATAACCCACACTATTTCTCTTAATTTTGATACCCAAAATAGTATCAACTTCATTCAAGTCCTTCATTTGAAAGCAAGAACTCAGATAAGCCTTTGTTTCATTAACCCCTTTCATGTTAGTTCCAATTATTAACATGTTATCCACATAAAGGCATACAATGACTCCATAATCATTTGTAAACTTAGAATATATATATCTATCAGCCGAGTTATGCATAAAACCATGAGATAAAATAGCAGAGTCAAAATTTTCATGCCATTGTTTAGGGGCTTGCTTTAAGCCATATAAAGATTTAGTTAATTTACACACCTTGTTTTCATTTCTAGGAAGTACAAATCCCTCTTTCTGTCTCATGTACACTTCTTCATCTAAATCACCATTTAGAAAAGCCGTTTTTACATCCATTTGATGTACATACAAATTATATATTGCCGACAAAGCTAAAAGTACTCTAATGGATGTAATTCTAGCTACAGGTGCATAAGTGTCAAAATAGTCTACTCCTTTTTATTGACTAAAACATTGTGCCACAAGTATAGCTTTGAAAGTTTGAATAGATCCATCAGTATTACGTTTCACCTTAAATACCCATTTACATCCAACTGCCTTTGAACCAGGAGGCAGATCTGATAAGACCCAAGTTTTATTTTCCATTAATGAATCAATTTCATCATTAACAACTTCCTTCCAAAACGCATAATTTCTAGAAGTCATTGCTTCTTGAAATGTTTTTGGATCATCCTCAACACTAAATAAAATAGGTATCTTGTTGCTCACAATCTCTCTATTTCCTTCTACAAGAAAAGATATAGCTTGGGAGTTAATAAAATCAGGACCCAAATTCTTTTCTTTTCTAGCCCTTCCACTTCTTCTAGGTTCACTAGAAGTTTCAGGTACGTTTCTTTTATGTCTAGTTGCAGGATCAACTTGTGTATCTTGTAGTGGAATTTGACTAGATTCATCTAAATGTGTAGAATCGCGTTTGAATTTAGATTCAAAGAATTCAACATCACGAGATTCTACTACAACATTTGAATCAAAATCCAAAAGTCTACATGCTTTAGAATTTTCAGCATTAAAGTTTAATAAAACGTAATTGCAAACAATAAATCAAACCACACTTTGATTAATTGGAAAATAGCTCAAAACCGACTGTTTACAATTGTGAATTCTTAATCCTAAATCTCGATTAAGGCATGTATATATAGATCTAATTACCGACTTGTATTAGACTATAATTAAGAAACTAGGAACCGACTTATTCTTTTGTTTCCATAAATACCGATTGCTTGTTCACCAAGTGTTTGGATCCCACGACTTTAGGATTCCAACAATCACCCCCGAATCTCTAAGTCCTTCTAGAGACGTCTTCGATCCCGATCAAGCTCCTCATCTCCTTGAACTTGGTTCGAGCCAATGGTTTTGTGAGAATGTCCGCCTTTTGTTCCTCACCGGGAATGTAATCCACCTCCACTTGTTCGTTTTCAACACAATTGCGAATAAAGTGAAACCTCGTGTGAATGTGTTTACTCCTTCCGTGAAAAACAGGATTCTTCGTTAGTTCGATAGCCGACTTGTTATCAACTCTTAGAACCACCTTCTCTTGCGCTTTGCTCATAATTTCTCCTAGCAAATCTTGAAGCCATATTGCTTGACATGCAGCCGTCGTGGCCGCCATGAACTCTGCCTCGTAAGATGATAAAGCAATGGTATCTTGCTTTTGCGAACACCATGTTATCAGAGATGTCCTATAGTAGAAAATGTGACCGGTTGTGCTTTTTCCGTCATTTGGGTCAACATTGTGACTACTATCACTATAATCAATGAGTCGGTTTTGTCCCATCCTCTCATACTTGATTCCGTATCCCGTTGTTCCCCGTAAGTATCGTAGGATTTGCTTGATTGCACCGCCATGTGATTCTCTTGGGCTTTGCATGTATCGGCTAACAACCCCAACCGCATATGCCATATCGGGTCTTGTTTGCAAGAGATATCTAAGGTATCCTACCACCTTTCGATATTGTGTCGGGTCGATTTCAGGTTCGTCTTCGGACTTCGACAATTTACTTCCCGCGTCCATGGGAATGTGGGTCGGATTGCATTCATGTAAACTGGCTTCCTTTAGAATGCGTCGAGCATATGCTTCTTGGTTTATAGTAATCCCCGATTCTTCTTGCTTAACTTCAATGCCAAGGTAATAAGTCAATATTCCAAGATCCGACATCTCAAAGTTCTTGGACATCTCAAATTTGAACCTCTTGATCATGCTCAAATTTGTACCTGTGACAAACAAATCATCAACATAAATTGCTAAAATTAGCAAGTTAGCTCCTTCATTTTTCCGGTACACCGATGGTTCTTTCATGCACTTTTGAAATTTCATGCTCTTCAAAATCCCGTCAAGCTTCGTGTTCCATGCTCTAGGTGCTTGTCTTAGACCATATAGTGCTTTTGTAAGGCGATATACTTTATGCTCGTTGCCTTTATTTATATAGCCTTCCGGTTGTGACACGTAAACGGTTTCATTCAATTCTCCATGCAAGAACGCCGTTTTAACATCTAAGTGGTGAAGCTCCCACCCATGAGTAGCCGCTAAGGCTATAAGAAACCGGATAGTTTCGATTCTAGCTACCAGAGCAAATACTTCTTGTAAATCGATATCGGGTTGTTGCACGTAACCTTTAGCAACCAACCTTGCCTTGTATTTATTAATGGTGCCGTCTGCATTCTTCTTCAATTTGAACACCCATTTGAGTCCGATTGGCTTCACCCCCATAGGCTTGTTCACGAGAGTCCAAGTATTATTCTTGTTTATCGAATTGATTTCCGCATTCATGGCTTTGACCCACTCTGGTTCTTTCTTCGCTTCTTCAACTGATACCGGCTCGTCATTGGTTGTTAGGAGAAGTTCTTCGAGATTATCAAGGTCAAGCTCATAATCTTGAAATCGTTTTGGAGGTACTCTTGGTCTCGAGGGCCTTTGGTTTGCAACTCCTTGTTGAACATTATTGTTGACCGGGCTTGGTTGTTCATTATCTTGTACTTCCGCTCCGTCTTCAAACTCGTGATCCGATTCAATCGGCTTAATTGGATCATTGTTTACATCGTTTCCTTGATTGTTGTTCGCCTCGTCTTCTGGGTAGTCCCATGGTACTATGAATGTGCCCGGTTCTTCATTGTCGGTTATTGCTTCTTTAACCCAATCCCACCCTTTGGTTTCATCAAAAATAACGTCTCGACTCACGATTATTTTTTGTGTTGTCGGGTTAAATAGCCGATAGGCTTTCGTACCCGGTTCAGAACCAAGATGTACTAGTGGTCTTGATCTTGCATCCAACTTCTTAAGTTTTATTGGTTCAACTTTTACATGTGTTAGACACCCAAATATACGAACATTTTCTAAATTCGGTTTTCTTTTATACAACTTTTCGTATAGAGTTGTATCACCAAGGACTCATGTGTAAACGCGATTAATTAGATTTGTAGAGTGACTTACTGCTTCTCCCCATAAGTAGTTTGGAACATGCATTGCCTTGATTATGCTTCGTGTCATGTCCATAAGTGTTCGGTTTCTTCGTTCCACAATTCCGTTTTGTTGCGGTGAATATGGGGCGGTAAGGTGGCGTTTGACTCCGTTTTGATCACAAAAAGAATTAAACTCGAGAGAAGTAAACTCACCTCCTCGATCACTTCTAAACACATTCAAAGGCTTTCCAATTTCATTCTCCGCCAAAGCTTTGAACTTTTTGAAGTGTGTGAATGTCTCACTCTTTTCTTTCATGAGATAAATCCACATAAATCGGGAAAAGTCATCAATTAGTGTGAAAACATACCGATTTTGACCCTTGGTTGCCGGCGTGATCGGTCCGCATAAATCACCGTGAACTAGTTCCAATGGTCGTTTTGCTTTGTATGTCGTCATAATCGGGAATGACTTTCTTGTTTGCTTGCCCACCAAGCAAGACTCACACAATTGATTCTCATGATCAAATTGGGGTAACCATTTAACTAGACCCTTCTTGGACATCTTTTTCATTGACTCGAAATTGATGTGCCCAAGTCTTGCATGCCATCGCCACGTGTCTTCACTTAGTCTCGAATGAAGGCAAATCGGTACTCCAATTTTTAATTTTATTTTATAAAGGCGATTTGGAGTTCTTTGTACCTTCATTAATAAGCAATTGTTCGCATCATGCATGGTTAAGTAATTGTCTTTCATCCGAATGTCACACCCGACTTCAGTTGCTTGTCCGAGACTAATAATATTATTCTTTAAATCCGGTATGAAATAAATCTCCGTCATCAATCGTTGTTTCCCCGACTTTCCTTGGAAGAGGATAGAGCCTTTTCCTTTGATTCTTACACACGAATTATCCCTGAACTTAACCCTCCCGGTTATGCCCTCATCTAGTTCGGAGAAAAACGACCGGTTTCCCATCATATGATTACTCGCCCCGTTATCCAAATACCACACATCGTTGTCTTGTGAGTCGTATCGAGACGGTATCACCTTCCCTTCGTTTTAAAACACGGTTTCATGAAAGAAAACGGTGTCATCTCCCTCTTCGTGTTCATTGAGATTCGATTCTTGTAGCTTCTAAATTCGATCGGGACACTTAGATGCGAAGTGCCCTGGTTTGTCGCATCGATAACAAATAAGCTTCGATCTGTCCTTATTTTTATTTTTCTTATTTTGGTCATCGTTGGACTGTTTGTTGGGCCGGTTAATATTGGGCCGGTTGGATTTGTATTGGGTTGATCCATTTGAACTACTCGACCTGTTTGGCCCACTCGATTCTCTCCACTTTCCTTTTCCCCTTGACGAACCACCACCTCCTGTAGACGACCCACCTCCGGTCGATTTTGCGGCAAATAGAACCCTCGATTGACCATCTCCAACATCGACTTCCCTGATTCTTTCTTCATATGCCTTCAATCGACCCACAACGTCTTCAAACCCTACCGATATCCAGTACCTGTTCGAGAGACGCAACAATGTGTATGAAGATTATGGGCAGGGATTTGAGGAATTTCTTCACTAATTTCGATTCCTCAATCGATTCCCCTAAAGCCGACGACTTTGAGGCGATTCCAGACAGTTTTTCGGTGAAGGCATCGATTGTCTCCGACTCCGTCATCCTTAGGCGATCAAATTCCGACATTAAGGTTTGTAATCGCGCCTCTTTCACTCTATCAGCCCCTACGTTTCTTGATTTAACTGCCTCCCAAAGTTTCTTTGCCGAATCCTGATCTCCGATTTGCATGATTAGGTTTTCCGGCAAGGCTTGGTACAACAGCCCCATGGCGAGGCAGTCCTTCTCCTCACTGGCATCGGTTCCTGGATCGATCATGGTCCAGACCTTGTGGATTCGCAGCACCACCTTCATCCTCATAGCCCACACGGTGTAATTTGTGGGTGTGAGCATTGGACACGCAACTGCAGTCGAGCCGATCAGCTTCTCTCTCACCGGAGCCGGACCAACACCACCTTTATCTCCTTCTCCGTCTGACATCTTAACCAGGTAAGTAAACCGATTTCACAACCCCTTGACTCGAGCTCTGATACCAAATAAAGTTTAATAAAACGTAATTGCAAACAATAAATCAAACCACACTTTGATTAATCGGAAAATAGCTCAAAACCGACTGTTTACAATTGTGAATTCTTAATCCTAAATCTCGATTAAGGCATGTATATATAGATCTAATTACCGACTTGTATTAGACTATAATTAGGAAACTAGGAACCGACTTATTCTTTTGTTTCCATAAATACCGATTGCTTGTTCACCAAGTGTTTGGATCCCACGACTTTAGGATTCCAACAAGCATATCCACAAATACACTCTTCAAAGCTCTAGGTCCTAACTTGGTTTTCTTAGGATCAGGGACTTTATAATAAGCAAGACATCCCCAAACTCTAAGATAACTCAATTTTGGATTTCTACCTCTCCATATTTCATATGGGGATTGTTTTAGTTTCTTTGAAGGAACTCTATTATGTACATGACACGCAGTTAGTAGTGCTTCACCCCATAAATTTAGTGACAAACTAGAGTTTACAAGCATAACATTTACCATGTCAACCAAAACTCCATTTTTTTCTTTCTGCCACACCATTTTGTTGAGGTCTATATGGAGCACTAACTTGGTGTATTAATCCATGATCTTCACAAAATTTAGTGAAGTTAGTAGGAAAATATTCCCCACCTCGGTCACTACGTAAAATCTTAAGTTTCTTTCCCTTTTGTGTCTCAACCATGGATTTATATATTTGGAACATATCAAAGGCTTGATCTTTAGTTTTCATCAAATATACATATGTATATGTAGAACAATCATCAATGAAAGTAATAAAATACCTACAACCACCTCTAGTAAGGACACCATTAACCTCACAAATATCAAAATGTACAAGTTCTAAAATTTCAGAATTTCGCTCTTTGGAAATGGTTTTCGTTTCATCTTTGCTTGCACACAAATTTCACATTTATCTTTGTGTTCATTATTATAAGAGATTAAACCATTTTTACACATGAACTTCATGGTTTGATAATTAACATGCGATAAACGATTATGCCAAAGATTAAAACTTGAACATTCAATATGAAAATTAACATTAAAAGATGACACATCAAGATAGTTAGAACTAGATATTTTATTGATACTTAGTTTAAACATTCCATCACAAGCATAAGCCTTCCCAACAAACATACCAGCTTTGGATAGAATCACTTTATCCGATTCTATCACAGCCTTTAAACCCTTCTTACATAAAACATACCTAGAGACAAGATTCTTCCTAATGTTTGGAACATACAAAACATTAGTAAGTACAATTTTCTTTCCAGAAGTGAAATTAAGTTCCACACTTCCGGTTCCTTGCACCCTCGAAGTGTGATGATCTACCTTAAGTACTTCATGCCCATCCACAGTTTCAACATAGTCTTTGAAAAACGAACGATTGTTACAAACGTGAGCGGTAGCACCTGAATCGTACCACCAATCATCACTTGTAACAACAACCGCCATGTGAGTCTCTTGTATCATTCCAATGTGCAGGTCCGAAACCATAGCAATGATTTCACTTTGATCCTTTTCTTCAACAACACTTGCCTTTTCAGTTGCTTTCTCATTAATCTTCTCATGTTCTTCATTTCCTTTCTTCACCCCAGATTGATCTTTCTTTGGGAATCGACAAAAACGTCTTATGTGCCCCTTTCTCCCACACTTGTAACAAACAATTTCAGACATGTCTCTCTTTCTCTTCTTGTTGAGATTGGAGTTGTTGGACTCACAAGTTGCCTTCCTCTTTTTGCCCTTTGGTTTCCTTTGGTTCACATAGTGAACTTTAGAACTAGAGGCAACATTTAGATCCTTCTCACGTATCCGAGTTTCCTCTTCTATCCGTAAGTGTTTCTGAAGTTGCTCCAAAGTGAAGTCCTCCGTGGTATGCAACAATTTCTTCCTATAATCATGAAAGGAAGGAGGCAACTTGGCAATTATGCCACCAACAATCAATTGATCAGGAATGGTTATATTCAGATTTTTAAACTATGAAATCAAGATCAGAAATTCATGGACTTGATCAAGTATAGATAAGTTATCGGTCATAGTAAACTCAAAGAATTTGAAAGTGATAAACTTATATGCTCCTTGTTTTTCGGTGTCATACTTATACTCCAAAGCCTTCCATATTTCTTTTGCAGATTTCATCGGT
Source organism: Arctium minus (assembly GCA_954870635.1). Lineage (NCBI taxonomy): Eukaryota > Viridiplantae > Streptophyta > Magnoliopsida > Asterales > Asteraceae > Arctium > Arctium minus. Next base: position 26,328,236 of record OX941090.1, on the reverse strand, counting down.
GTATATAAATCATACAACCAATCCGTCAAAGAGTTGAGTATGTAGCCTCTACACAACAATTCATCTTCTCCACGTTTCTTTCTTTCAACAAGTCTTGCAACGGTATCATTATCCGTATGTTCTGGCAATTTCAGAAGTTCTGGATCAAGAATATAGATAACCTTCATTGCAGTAAGATAAAACTGCATCTTTTCCTTCCACCGCAGAAAATTCGTGCCATCGAATCGGTCAAGTTTCACCGAATCATGACCAAGCAACTTGATTGTGTTTTGAAAAGAAGCCATCAAGTACTAATATTATCCTAAGATTGTTGGAAAAAACTAAATTTTACTGCAGAGATAGATAAAACTAGATTAGGATGTGATTTTCAATCACTATCCTTAGGATAATATTAGCCCCACTATTTGCTGTTGGGTTAAGGCTAATTCACCCCTAGGACTTACCTAATCTAGATGGAGGATACATCAAATCCTCTCATCTCCATGAACACCATTAATTTTCTGAGGATACATCAAATCCTCTCATCTCCATGAACACCATTAATTTTCTGTAGAAAATTGAAGAGAGAAAGAAGAAGAAAAAAACATATTGATTTCAACCAATTTGCTTAGTATATATAGGCATGGTAGTTGACAGGTTTTACAACAACAAACTGTCAAAAAATATTATCCAAAACGGATAAGAAAATCACCAACTGAATAAACTGTCAAAAACTGGAAAAAAAGTCCGTGAACAGCGAGTTGGGCGGCTTAGACCGCGGTTCTGAACCCGCGGGGAAAACCACGGAAGTCGCTGTTCGAGAGACCAACCAACGAGTTGGGCGGCCTAGGCCGTGGATCTGAACCCGTGGGAAAAATCGCGGGAGTCGCTGTTCGAGAGAAACCAACGAGTTAGGCGGCTAAGGCCGCGACTCTTAACCCGCGGGAATCAGTTATTTCGAAAACTAAAAAACAGATTTTGAGGACCGCACACGCGCAACGTGCTAGTGCTATCTTTGACCCATTAAATATAATATATACTAGCCAAAACAAGTAGAAACTCAAGCCTAAACCTCATAAACCCATTATTGCTTATTTGATAAATCAAATAAGCTAAGGCTTATAAGGTAATCATACTTTCACTCTTTTTCCTATGTGGGACACAATTGAAGACTATATTCAACAAGATTCAGTTCATCTCCCACAAAGAGACATTGGAACGGAATCAAACACATATTTCGATACATTCGAGGAACTGTTGATTTAGGTATATTTTATTCTAACAATTCAAAAGAAGGTTTGATTGGTTATGCAGATGCATGTTATTTGTCTGATCCTCATAAAGCTAGATCTCAAACTGGATACGTGTTCATGAACGGAGGTACTGCTATTTCCTGGCGCTCTAAAAAACAAACACTTGTTGCCACATCTTCAAGTCATGCCGAAGTTATTGCACTTCATGAAGCTAGTAAAGAATGTGTTTGGTTGAGATCAATGACACAACTCATTTTGAATTCGTACGGAATAGAGAAGGACAAAATTCCAACTTTGATCTATGAAGATAATGTTGCATGTGTCGCACAAATGAAAGAAGGATATATCAAAAGTGACAGGACAAAACCTATCCCTCCAAGGTTCTTCTCATACACTCAAGATCTTATGAAAGATAATCAAATTGAAATGAAATATATTCAATTGAGCAACAACGCTGCAGATCTTTTCACAAAGGCACTACCTATTGCAACTTTCAGAAAACACATTCACAGTATCGGTATGCGACACGCGCATAACATGTGATGATTCGTGGATGTCAACATCAGGGGGAGTCAACTACCAACTGCACTCTTTTCCATTTGCTAAGTTTTTTACCACTAGGTTTTCTTTAGCAAGGTTTTTAATGAGGTAGTACTTCAAGGTCAAACTCCGATTTGAAATTGTCATCCAAGGGGGAGTATTCTAAATATTAAATATATTGTGAATTATAGGGGCATAACTTGTGGATGCAAATTTCAACTCTTATGTCCAACCCACAATCAAGTTGTTTAATAATTGCCTATATAAACCATGTAGATGAATAGGAGATTATGTAGTATAAATACCCCCTTATGTAAATGTAAAAATACACTTCAATATACTTGCATAAGTATTTCATTCTCTCCAAGTTTCTTCCTTTCTTTCTCTATAAATCTCTTAATCTATTACTAATCTAGTGGTAATCTTGGTTATTTATAACAATAAAGTATTAAATTTACAAGACTGTATTAAATAATGAATAAGTTACAAAATATTATAGAAATATAAAATAAAATTATATTATATATTTTGAATTATAAAATAAAGATGTGGGAGTTGTTGTGTGGCATGTTGTGAAAGACATAACAACTCGTCCCACATAGATATAAAATGAGATTTGTGAAATCTTTATAAGCCTTAAGTTGTGGGCTACTCATAACTTCTACCATATTTCAATTTGGATTTGGATTCGAACTTATTGGGTTAACCTATGGCTTTGGGTTTTGAGACGTTATAAATAGTATCAAAGTCGATCCTTGTATTATCGGGATAGTAGGATAAACCTGAACGACTATGGTGAGTTGGGAGGAGGGGGAGGGGGGTATTTGGGGCATTACAAAAGTTATATTTCTAAATGTTTTATTTTTTATTTTTTACAAAAGACTTGATTTACAAGAATGTATTAATAATTTAATAAGATATAAATATTATTAAAATAAAAAATTTCAGAATAACATGTTATATATTTTAGAATGTAAGTATTTTATACAAAAACGAATGCTATGCGTAAAAACCAAGGTTCAAAATTGTGTAAGACGTTGCGTGGTGGTGAGGTTAAGCATGCCTTACACGCCATGGCGAAAACGAGACGTTTTTCAAGGCGTGACATAAGACGGAAAATTTGTATGCTATATATAGAATTATATATATATATATATAGAGAGAGAGAGAGAGAGAGAAGTTCAAATGAAAACTCAAATTTCATTGTGCACGTGAGGACGAATCGCGGCCCCTCAATCTCTATTGATTCAACAATTCATTTTAAATAGAGTTTTAATTAAAATTAGATTAGGGGTAAAAATGGAAGATAAATTAAACTCACGTCACCATATTTGACCTTTTATTTTCTTTTTTAATTAAAAGCTTTTACCCATTTAAGGTTTAAAATAAATTATCTTAAAAACTACTAATATTTTAATCAAACAAATTACATAAAAAAACAAGAATTTCGTTTTTCTTCGATATGGCATCCATCTCGATATAGTTTTTTTTTTGTTTTAACCATTTTTTACGTAAAAAAAATATATGTGTTATATTTATGTACGTTCAAGTGTGTACAACACCTCGACACCGTAAGTCCGTAACTCGACATCACCTTCTTCAACATCGTAAGACATCACATTCTTCATAACCGTAACCCAACATCTATCCAGATGAATTGAGAACCTATCGAGTTTCGGTTGTGAACCGGGGAATAAAAAAGAGTGCGTCACGTCTCCACACCTTCACGGGTCATTCATGTATTATTCATCATGATTAAAGTATCATCCAGGATGAATAATACAACATTCATGGTGAATAATACACGATTCATGAATAGTGTATTATTCACCCCGAATGTTGTATAAATCATCCTGAATACTGTATTATTCATCATGAGTAATGAATGAACGTTCACATTTGTTATTCATACTGAATGTGGGACAGCCGAGGATGCGCATACATATTCATAATGAATTAAACGAAATTCCGGTTGTGAATCGGGAAAACAAAAGAGAGCGCGCCATGTGTTCACACCTTCACGGGTCATTCATATATTATTCATCATGAATAATGTATCATTCATGATGAATAATACAACATTCAGGGTGAATAATACACGATTTATGATGAATAATACACGAATCATGAATCATGAATTCGTGTATTATTCATTCTAAATACTGTATTATTCATCATGAATAGTGAATGAGCATTCACCTTTGTTATTCATACTGAATGGGGACACCCAAGACGTGCATACATATTCATAATGAATATAACACATATATAACATTTCATGTAAAAACAATTAAAATCAAAAAACAACTATATCGAAATGATAGTCATATTGAAAAACACGAAATTCTCGTTTTTTTGATGTAATTTGTTTGATTAGAATATTAATAAATTTTAAGATAATATATTTTAAACTTTAATGAAGTATAAATTTTTTAATTAAAAAAGAAAACAAAAAGTAAAATAAGGTAGATGCTTTTTCAAATTTCTAGTTTTATCATTAATCACTTCTCATTTAATCTTTTAATGTTTTAACTATTGATTAGTTTTTAAAGTTTTGATCAATGGCTAAAATTGATCCTCGCATGCACAATGAAAAAGAGTTTTCATTTGAACCGACCTCTATATGTGTGTGTGTGTTTCCTATATATAATTCTAATCAGAAAATGATATTCATATTAGAAAGAAAAATTATATAGATTATTATTATAAAAATAGTTTTCGATTGCATATTTAAAATAGAACTTTGAAAGTTAATTTTACGCTTCGCTTTACTCGTGATTCCATAACGTTTTATGAATTCATGAAACTGTGAGTCACGTGATTAGATAAGTCTATAAACATGTAAATTGTAAAGTTAAAAGTGTAAAAACACAAAAAATAAAAAATAAAAAATAATATTTTTTTTTGAAAAAAATAATGTCTTATAAACGCACGCCGCGGCACGCCATGACGCGTCTCAAGGCGCCATAGCGTGAACCATGCCTTACAAAAACGCTATGGGGCATTTTGTAACGACTGAGACGCGTCTTGCAGCATATCGTGCCATGACGCACCTTTTTAAACACCGGTAAAAATATTTGATTTACGAGAAGATAATGAATAAGTTACAAAATATTATAAAAACGTAAACTTTTTGAATAACATATATATTATATCTTTTAAAGTTACTAGAAGCGTACTCGCGCAATGCAACGAGATACATCACGATTTTAATGTTTCATTTTATTTTTTGTTTTTTTGTTGATTTACAGTACGATTTTGGATGGTTTTGAGAAAATGATAATGTTTTTTTTTTAAATTTTTTTAATTTAGTCTTAATAATATAATATTTTCTATATAAAAAATAAGTATTTTGTTAGAATTCAATAATTATCTTATATATTTTAATGACATCTAGAAAAAATAACCAATTACATATTTAATAATATAATTAAAACAAATTTATAGTAATATAATATATTAATGAGTAAATTACAGATTTGGTCCCTGTGTTTTGTTGAAATTTTGGATTGGGTCCTCCTAAAGAATTAATTACAGATGAAATCACTGTGGTTTCGATTTTGTTGCGGATCAAGTCCCTTTTTTTAACTCCCTTTAACCGTGTGAGGGGCAAAATATGTCATTCTCTATATACATTTTTTAATACTTGAAAAAAACTGAAAGCATATCCAAATACGACTAACCATGGCGGCATCCAATTATGTTTCGGCTCTCCGATACCACGTCGTCCCCCGCCGCTGTCCATCGCCGAACTCTTGAGCCTTCTGCCCTGGTTCCAATTCCGTTCCGACGCTTGTGCCTGGTCAGGATATTCTCGTCGAGCAGCTTCAGTCTCCGAGATCGTTGATTACAGTTGGCGGTGTTGATGCGGTGGTTCTGGTATGTTCTACGGTAAAGATATTGTCGTACACGGCTTGGGAGGTATTCTCGAGTTCAGACCTCATACGATGAATTCACCGGCGAATTTAACAGGTGTATCGCCGTCGAATCTCTCTGGTAATCTGAGTACAATCACCGATCACGGATTTACCAAATAATCAAACCTTGACGAATGTGTATCCTAACGCCGACATACCATACCACCGCTTCTATCTCCCAACTCAACGCCTGAATCTTTGGCAACGACACTGAATCATGCCACACCCTTCCCCATTCAGCCACAAGGGCAGCTATGCTCGTACGAATCAACACCCTCCTCCAAGGTTACTCCGCATCCGTTTCGAGATCTTGGAAGCCATCACCAAAATCGTCAACACCAACGTCACCCCTTCATTACCCCTCTGTGGCACCATCACCGCCTCCGCGCGACCTTGTTCCCTTATCCTACATTGCCAGACTTCTCACCGGTCGTCCCAACTCCAAATCCGTCGGCTCCAACGGAGAAACCCTCAACGCCGAAAAAGCCTTCACCCTCGTCGGCGTCTCTGGTGGCTTTTTCGAGCTACAACCTAAAGAAGGTATAACACTTGTGAACGGTACCGCCGTCAGATCTGGAATGGACTCCATGGTTCTTTTTGATGCCAATGTCTTTGCACTTTTATCGGAAGTCTTGTCCGCCATTTTTGCCGAGGTTATGCAAGGGAAACCGGAGTTCACAGACCACTTAACACACAAACTGAAGCATCACCCTAGCCAGATCGAGGCTGCTGCAATAATGGAATACATTTTAGACGGAAGTGATTATGTTAAGGCAACTCAAAAGCTTCATAAAATGGATCCTTTGCAGAAACCTAAACAAGACCGATATGCTTTAAGGACCTCACCCCAATGGCTTGGATCCCACATCGAGGTCATCCGATCATCAACTAAAATGATCGAACGAGAGATCAACTCCGTCGATGACAAACCTTTGATCTACTAATATTTTGTCTGCCATGGTTAGTCGTATTTGGATATGCGTTCAGTTTTTTTCAAGTATTAAAAAAATGTATATAAATAATGACAGATTTGCCCCTCACACAGTTAAAGGGAGTAAAATGGAGGGACTTGATCCGCAACAAAATCGAAACCACAGTGATGTTATATGTAATTAATTCTTTAGAGGAACCCAATCCAAAATTTCAAAGAACCACATGGACCAAATCCATAATTTACTCTATATTAATTAATAGTGATACATGAAAATATCTGCATAAAAGGAAGGCTCTGCACATACCAAATTGGTGGGTGTTAGAAGCCTGCAGTAGTAATATGTATCTTGTGCTTTGATACTTGTAAATTAAGAGATTTTTAAAATATTGCATAAAATGATAGTACCTTATGCCTAATAATTTGTACTTAAAAGTTTTTTATCCGTGCTTTATAATATAGTATAGATAATTATAGATACAATAATATATGAAAAGAACATTATATAACAAATATGAATTTATATAAAAAAAAATCATTGATTGATTATTTTAAATAACTATTATAAACATAATACGAATAAAAAATGTTTTGTCAACCGTAGGTATCTTATTAATTGATTAGAAGTTCTATTATTTATGAAATAGAATATATATAATATTGGTTTTCAATTGATCCGTCCCCTATATATATATATATATATATATATATATATGTATATATATATATATGTAGGTATCTTATTAATTGATTAGAAGTTCTATTATTTATGAAATAGAATATATATAATATTGGTTTTCAATTGATCCGTCCCCTATATATATATATGTATATATATATATATATATATATATATATATATATGTAGGTATCTTATTAATTGATTAGAAGTTCTATTATTTATGAAATAGAATATATATAATATTGGTTTTCAATTGATCCGTCCCATATATATATATATATAGAGAGAGAGAGAGGGGATCAAACGAGAACAATAACTATTTAAAAGAACATGAAAACTAACAAAATCATTAGTGATTTTACATTAACGTGCAAAAAAGGCATGCAGACCTGAAGCCGCGGCCAAAGTCCTTTTTTCATGTGTTAATGTAAAATCACTAATGATTTTGTTAGTTCTCATGTTCTTTTAAATATGTAATGTTCTTGTTTGAACCCGACTCTATATTGTTATAAATGATTTTTAATTTTAATTTTATATCGTTTGAACCCGACTCTATATCATTTGAACCCGACTCTATATTGTGTCATATGTTTGAACCCGACTCTATAATATTTAATTTATAATTTAATATCATCATCATCATTATCATCATATTTGGGTTTTTCTTTCTCATAGCCCAAACAGGGACTGATTAGGCAGCTCAATAGAAGCATGCAACCATGCAGGACTGGTCCATGGCCCAACTTTGTGCATTACCTGAACTCAAAATTTTGGTAGTAAGGTTGGAATTCAAATTTATAAATTTTGAGGATTCATATCTATAAAAAAGAAAAGTTATAATATAAAAGTCCATCTATTTTCAGATAACCTAGTTACAGTAAGATCCTAATAAGGAAAATCAAAATTTGAAAATTTACTTGGGCATAGTTCCGCCCCTCTCTTTATCTGGCGAGACAACACCGACAATCAGACATGTGGCTCCCTTCTGGCCTTGCACCGCCTCTCTACCTCCACATGTGGCACCACCAGTGAAACCTTGACCGTCGCTAAACTCTCCGCCAACAGTATTGGTCTTGGCTCGTTGCTCAACGGTCGACAACTTTTCCTCACTCATCTTGATTTCCAGAAACAAATTGATTACATGGATTCTTTTCCGATTTCCTAATAACAACGTTTGCACAAAATTCTCAAGGTTTGTAGCATGGTTTAAACTCAATTATTATGCACGATCTAGGGCTCGTGGCTTATCCCAAATTCCACCACCATTGACGTCAAACTTTAAGACCCTTGACTGATCATCACATTGGTGAAATTTGCGTTATGAAAATGCTTAAGTCGTTGCTTAAATATCATGGGCTAAACCGAATATTGATTCAATTCAACAAGGGATGCAACTACTTACCGAAATCGATGGTCTTGGCCTCTAACTTTCGGCTCAAGTTCTTGTGTTTGAGACCTCCCACACCTTCTCAATATCTTGACTCCAGAAGCATACCTATGTGGGAACATACGGTCTATCATGCCATTGCTTGACGTGGTGTTGAGGTCAAATCTCAATCCTTAAGAGTCATGACGAGGCCACAACGTTTTTCAAAACGCGATGGCGGAAAATCTGTATATTCTATATATAGACATATATTTTATACTGTTACTCAATGAATAAATGATATGGAACAATTTAAATTAAGTTATATATATTAAAAAGTAAACAAAAGTAGGACACTGAAGCTGCGCTTTAAGTCATGTGGTGCCACAAGCTTAACATGGCATCAGGACTTGTCTTGAGCTAAGATACGCAATAACAGCTGTCACGACGAACTTTTTAGAACATTGTAATGTTGACGTAAATGATCAATAAAGGTGCGTTTGGTACATTGAACATGATAGGACAACACAAAAAATGATCACTGTCCCACGTTTGGCAGAACTATTAGGTGGAATAGAGTGGAACATGCCTGTTCCACCCCCACCCCATAGAACAAGCTGGAACTAGGTGGAACAGACTTTACCAATATAACCTTAAAATAAAATCTAATTCTCTTCTAAAACATTAAACACACCTTCTTTTTTATATTTTATTTAGGGAATTTAATTAAAGTACCCGTATTTCAAAAGTGTATTACGGAAATGTCCAAAATCTCTCCTTTTTTGCCAAAATACCCATTATCATCGGGATCTTGGGTCGGGATTTGAGCTATCCTGGGGTTAGCAAAAAAATTTGACCATAGTGGGGTTACCCCGGGATTTAGAGTAATATCCCGGGGTTGGGCCGGGATGAAGAGAATTTCACGGGATTTAGAAATTATGATATCCGGGATTTAGAGTGAAAAAACTAAATTATTAATTAATGAATGGAAAAACTAAATTAATTAATAATTATGATATCCGGGATTTAGAGTGATATCCCGAGTTAAAGATAGTGAATAATTATTTAGTTTTTCTTTTTGAATAAAACAATTAAAGTATTTGAAATACTTAACTTATATTAACAAGTTGTTAAATTTTATTAATGGCTATATTTTGTGAAATTCCCTTCATCCCGGCCCAACCCCGGGATATCACCCTAAATCCCGGGGTAACCCCACAATGGTCAAATTTTTTTGCTAACCCCGGGATAGCTCAAATCCCGGCCTAAGATCCCGGAGATAATGGGTATTTTGGCAAAAAAGGAGAGATTTTGGGCATTTTGGTAATACACTTTTGAAATACGGGTACTTTAATTAAATTCCCTTTTATTTATTCGTTAAATTTTATTTATTTTATTTTATATTCTTTAAATTTTCACTTTATTGTCCTCAAATATTATTTTTATATAGTTACTATGTTTTAATTAATTTATTAAACATTTAATAGTAAAAAAATATAGAAAAGGTTAAAAAATAAAATTTGGAAGCTATATAAACTTTTTATTTTGGTGTCACTTTAATCTATCTTGAAGACAACTTTCTATTACTATATTTTGTTATAAAAAATATTTATTTCGTTACAATTTAATAAATTACATAATTAATCAATATATATATATATATAATATAAACAACTTATTTGAGCTAAATTGGTCATGTTATCTGTTCTGTTCTGTCCAGTTTTGTTTTACCAAACGCTGAACAACTGTTCTGTTCTGTCCTGTCCTGTCCCATCCTGTCCTGTTCTGTCATGTCCTGTTTTATTTTGTTTACGTACCAAACGCACTCTAACAGTTCAACGGACAAGATGATTCGGGTTTAAAACATTCTTTTAATCATGTGGATGTTGAAATTACATTATTGACCTTGAACCTCTGACAATATTTTGGGCAAAACTTTAGATAGACTCTGGGCCTGAATTATGGGCCTTAATTTAATTCTTGTTGAAAAACATGGGCCTAACTTGGGCTTTTGAATCCAAAGTTTTCCTAGTCTTGGAGTTTAAGAAAGAATATTTGGATATCTAATTATTGTTTGTATTTATATTCATTTGTAAGAATCGTATTTATGCGATATTCAAGTAATAAAATAATATGATATTCTGATAATCATTAAATGAAATTTTACAGGGCTTGGAATTTAGGTGTTGTTTGTTTTTTAAGAGGTCTAAAGTCTGAAGTCTTATTTTAGTTATGATTAATAAGAGGTTGTATGTAAAAAGGTCTGAACGATTCAGACTTAAGAGATATTAAGAGGTTTTAAAAAAAAAACAAACCACCCCTTAGTTTGACAAGTACGTGAGGGGAATCATATATATAACACATTATAATAAAATTGGTTTTATAAGATACTTAAAATGTCTGAGCATTCTAATAAAATAATTTATAGAAATTAAGTTTATAAGACCAAACTATGAAGTGCCCTATCCAAAAGTTTTACAATAATTTATAGGACATTTTTTACAACAAAATTTTTAGGACGTTTTAAGTGTCCTATTAGCTATTTTATATGACACTTTTAAGAAGTGTCCTATAACCCATTTTTTTATAAGACACGTTTTAAGTGTCCTATTACAACAAATAGTATTGTATAAAATAACTAATACGACAATTTATTTAAAAGTGTCCTAAAAAACTTGCTAAGAGGCTCAAAAATGTCTTATAAACCTATCATAAGACTTTTAGATAGGACGTTTTTTGATTGTTCCTGTAAATTTAAGTCCTATAAAGTATCCCATTGCGACGCTTATACATGTTAGGCATCCTATAAACATAATGTTATTGTAGCGATATATATATATATATATATATATATATATATATATAGAGAGAGAGAGAGAGAGAGAGAGAGGTGGGTTCAAACGATAACACAAACTATTTAAGAAAACAACAAATCATGTACAAAATCATATATAATTCAAGTATAAAATCATATATGATTATGGACGGCTTTGCGGGCGACTTAAGTGGCCGCAAAAGTCGTCTGCGTCCATTTTCTTGGCCTTTAATACCGAATCATATATGATTTTGCACATGATTTGTTGTCCTCATGTTTTCTTAAATAGTTAACATTCTCGTTTGAACTTCTCTCTCTCTCTCTCTCTATATATATATATATATTTATATGTGTGTGTGTACACACGTGTGTGAGAGAGAGAAATGTTTATAGTATCGTTTTGATCACAAAAGTTGTTTAAAAACATTTTAAGGATTCCAAAAGTATCAACTTCATAATTTAGATGACTTCGTATTTATCGAAACCAATGGACCATGGACTAAGCCAAAGTATGCAATCATATATAAAAGTTGTCCTTGTTACTCTTCATCTCGTTGAGAACCTTGTTTTTGTTTGCAAATTTAGTAATGATTGATAATTGTTCTATTGAATTTGATCCTTGTGGTTTTTTCTGTAATGGACCTTGGTATATTAGATAGAAGGCTGGAACGAGATTCTTAGGTGCAACAAATAGTTCTGGCATATAAATACTTGGTCCAAAAAATGTTGCCTAATGGCGAGATAGTTGGAGAGGTGACAATTCAATGTAATGACAATGACTTAATTGTTAGTCCCATATCACATAGGTGACTGATTGAAATACTACTAATAGAGAGTTTCGGTATATAAAGTGTATTAGGTGAGGATAAGATAGGGTTAGAGATATAACCTCTAAGCTTGACTAACAATAGTTTTCCATCTGTAGTGGTAACAAATGAAAGGGATGCAATAGGTTGTTTGATGGTTATAACATCGAGATGTTGTGTCATATGTTTATATTACCGAGAATTAGATAACCAAAAGGGTTGTACCTTGAGGTATGGTCATGAGAGAAAGTGAATTCATATGAGTAGAACTGATGCTTCTAAAGGTGTCACATGAGTTCCCTAGTCAGAGCATCTCCAACAGATTCTTCATTTTGGAGATGAAATCATTACTTATATTGTTAAAATATTGTGTATATCTAATAAAATATTATTTCTCTCTCCTACACATTTCATTTCAAGATTTCTTATTGGTGGAATATAACAAAAAATAATTTCTCACTAATGGAAATCATTTTTGGAGATTACACTCTCTCTCCTACTTTCCCCATTTTGGAGAAAGATTTGGAGAATCTGTTGGAGCAAAAAAATACCCAAAATCCCCATTTTCTCCATTTTGGAGAAGCTGTTGGAGATGCTCTCAGAAAGTAGTTCCAAAGTTGGCACTATTACGATTGGGATTCTATGGGAAATCAAATTGATAGTGGCGTGGGTGTTGATTGTTGTAGTGTTTGCAGATCCGAAAATGACAATCAAGGAACATATGAAAAATGGAGTGACAATAAGAGCACTTGATAGGACTTCTCTTATTAGGATCGGAAATTTTGAAGAAAATGGGACCTCCCAACCTTTTATCTTCAAATAAAAGCCCATCTATTACATTATCATGTGTGGGTAGAAGGGATCTATAAAGCGATGATGCTCGAAGATGCTCATACCGTGAATGCAAAGCCATAAGAAAGATGACTAGCTTCTACTACGACCAATGACAGTTGGGTTTGTTATAAAAATCAACGTATAGAGATGACATAACAAGATCCATTGGATCCCAAATCACCTTAACCTCATAATGAAAGGAATTAATTGTATGTGATGGTTATTGTCTTTTTTTCATGGAGATTTGTCTAAAATTTGATATCAATCATGTAATAATGGTGTACCTAGCTATCAAAAATTCCGTATCTCTTTCCGCGTATGAACTTAAGAAAACAATCAACTAATCTCAGTAGTGTCGGAGCTACAAAAGTAGGAACTCAACTCCTTATTGTTGCAATCCCATCTCTCTTCTTTTTTTTTTGCAAATATGAGTTCGGATTCACCTACCACTTGATCTGGTTTTAGTCTTTGTTCCAAATATGTATTTCCATAACATTTTTTCCTTAGGTGACTACTCGTATGTCTAGTTTCATAGCACATAGTTTGAACCATCCAATACACATAAGATGGGTATATAATAATTGCAAAGATATTTAGATATATTGCAACTAGAATTATAGCATGAAGTCAAGTCAAAGAATTGGCAAGACCTGAATGCGGACCATAAATCAATATGGAGGAGATTGCGTGAGAGGCCGCTCAAAGATTAAATATGAGGTGCAATGGTCGCACACAACAAAGGAGGGGCGAGTAGAGGAAGTAATTACGGGTGAATCCCCTTTGGAATCATTAAAGGCGACCTTGGCAGAAGATAGAAAACGATATGGTTATGTCGCCAACAAACAAAAACCAAGTTTAATAGTGAACCTGGCAATGTGGCTTTTACAAAAAATGTTTGGTAAAATAAGGTTTGCAAAGACATCGATTTCACAACAACATCATTGTGGGGTATAGTAAGGATCAAGTCTTATATATTTATGATTGAAGCCGAGCTTTATGATAAACTGACATTGACTCTATACACCATGATAAGATATGATGATGTTAATAAAATTGAAGGATACGAAAGGTTGGAGCCTAGATATCCATATGTTACCTAATGATTGATAATGCTTGGAGATAAGGTTTACAATGGTGATGATATTACATATGCTCGGATACCATGTTAGTTTAGTAGATTGGAATGCGGATTGGGAGCCATTGGAGAAAGTATTCTTTGTGAATTGATAGTAAGAGTTGATACAAAAACGGGAAGAGATGAAGAAAAAAGGGATTGGCTATGGGAATGGGTTCCGGCATAGCTAATTGTACAAGTTTCTTTTGTAAAGGGCTCTTTCATTTTTTAAGAGTGACTAGTTCATTCACCTTCATTTACCTTCACATATCTACTGTATCACCATGAATGAAACTTTAAGAGATTTTTACATGGACGGGTGACTAAAGGTATGTGAAAGTAGATGAAGGTGACTCAATATGAAGATTTAATCTCCCTTGTTGATGATTTTAGTTTCATCAATCAATTTATTGTGATCGTTATTTACTTGAGGTTGGATGAGTGATAAGGCAAACAAATATGAGTTAGGAGGTGCGGAGTAAACACACACAAATACTTCCTCTATCACCTTAGATCTCCATAAGGCGAGGATCAAGGGGGTCATGCCCCAGGTGTTGGTCTTGCTACATATTTTATGAAGAGGTTTAGGGGCTTTTTGGCAGTCGCTGAATGATTCGGTTCAAAATGGTTAATTGGTCAGAATGATCAAGATACTCTCTATAGTTTAGGATAGAATGACAAGTGACTATTTGGTAAGTACTCTGAATAGACAGTCTGGATAACATAAAATTACCATTTTAACCTTGTGCGTTGTTTAATTGTTCTTTCGTTAAAACCATGTTTTTCCAAAATTTGACATGAAGTTGATTAATCAACAATAAATAATGATAAAAGAATTTCAATACCAAAAATGAAAAACCCAAATACAAACCATATTTCTCTCGCTAATAATTTAATTTCATAGTTACAAGATTATCATTTTTTTTCTTTCATGAATTTACAACCAAATAAAAAAATCACCATTCTTAAAATAGCAAGAAGACATAATATATGGAAGCAAATTCATCCTAGAAAGAAACAATGAAATGGGGGAGGATAGAAAAATGGAATCTTTAAGCAAGCAATAGATGGAAGCGTTCCAGGTTCATCGCCTTCATACTTTTTCTCTGTCGCCTTTATTTTCTTTTTGCCGCCTTCATTAAATTTTCTTTAATAACAACTATTTCAACCTGCGACTTGCCTTCATCATTTTCTCTTGTGGTTGTTGTCATGGTAGGATGATTTTTTGGGGTGATAGATTCAGAAATTGCAACCCTGAGTTGGGATTAGGTAGAACATTGAAGAACTTCTATAGGTTTGATTTTGAATTAGAAATTTTTTTAGGTTGATTTTCGTTGTCTAGGGTTTTTTAGGAGCAGGAAGTGAGGAAGGAGAGAGCAACCATGTGAGGGAAGAGAGAGAGAGAGTAAATATATAAGATATTAAGAGGGTAATATAGGAATGTGTTAGTTTTTCAGTCTGATTTAAGAACAATATATGTAAGAATATGATCAGAAAGAAGAGAATAATTGAGTGCCAATGTCATTTGTATCTAATACTCAAATATTATAAAGAATTGTAGAGAGAGAAATATCTAAATGAATGTCACAAATTGTTACAAGATTCATACAACCAAAACTCTAACAAACTCTCTTATATACTATAGAGGTTGTTAGTCCTAGATTCAAGTTCTAATTGCCACAAAACAATCAAGATGAGAATCGTAATCACAAGTCTTTGATTAAATCTCAAACAATTACAAATCTCACTTTCTCTCACTAGGATGATGTTCTGATATGCTCTTCTCTCATACACTCATATTACAATCTGAATTACTTACCACAATCTTACAAAGACTTACAAAGGTATTTAAACCTCCAAGACAAATACAAATGAAACAAACAAATACAATATGTTGACTTTGACTTTATTAACAAAATGACTTTGACTTTCACTGAGAGTTGACTTTCCAGCATTGACTTCTTGAACTTTCATCTTCAATCTTTATGATCATGAATCCAATAAATCTGTGCTCTAACAAGTATAAATAGCATTAGTCTTTTGTAATCTTTAGAAAAGCAACAACAACAACAACAATTGAAAACAAAATAGTTTATATTCCTCCACTCATTCTAGAAAGCAAAATAGTTGAGATTGAAAACGTTTTATCTGAATAAAGAATTTTGGTTGATATAGAACAAAGTGTATTTTCTACAGTTATAAAGAACACTGTTTTTCAATATAAATCTACAGAGTGTTCTAAATTTTCAAAGGCACCTCAAACTTCAACTGATAATTCTGATGACTTATTTGCGTCTGCAAATGATTTTCTTAATTCTGATGATGGGTGTGTTAAGAAAATTGATATGTTTGACTTCAATGCTTTACTTCCAAATCATTCTCTTTTTGTCATTAATGATGAAAGCGTTGAAGACAAGGAACATAGTCTAATAACTGAGAACACTGAGCTTCAGAAGAAAATATCAGATTTGGAGATAAAAATGGCTAAGGACAAAGATGAGTTTGAAAAGAAGTTCTCAGTCTTTTCCAGAAAGAGTTGTAAAGAAAAGAAGGTGATTGAGCTTAAGTATACAAACCTTTCTCAACAAATTTCTGATTTTGAGAAAGTAATAATCTTGGAAAGAGAAAAGTTTGCCAAGGAAAAGAAGGCCATTGAACAAAAGAATGTTGGATTCTTCAAAGAAATATCCGGCCAGAGAAAAGATGCTGAGAAGGGATTTGAAGAAGAAAGAGGCATGTTTGAGGCTGAGATTAGAGAGCTTACTGAGAAGTTATCTGAACTATCTGAGTGTATGCTGCAAGAGAAGAAAACGAAGTCTGCATTTGAGACGAAGATTGACCTTCTCGTCAAAGAAAGAGATAGTTATTCTTCAAAGGTAAACGAGATTGAAGATATCATTTCCAAGGTGGTGGTGACTGAGCACACGACTCCAGAGTCACAAATCCACACACCTAAAGATGATCCAGCTGATTCTGAATGTTCATTCAAGACAGCGGCAAGCTCACATCATAAGACTGTTTCTTCTAAAAGGCCAGCTAAATCTTCTAGTCAGATTCATAGTACTAACCTTTTTTATGATAGAAATATAGATGGTTCAGGTACACATCGAAGAAGAAGGAGATACAAAGAAGAAAAACTAGTCCGGAAAAAGAAACAAGTTGAAGATGAAAAGAAAGATGGAAAGCAAGATGAGATGAAAGGAAAGAAATCATGTGTACATGAGACAAAAGCAAAGAAGAACAAAGCTCGTAAAGGTAAACCTGATCATGTTCACAAAACAAGTGATCATTACTGGTATGGTTCTTATTCAGTTACTCCCATTTTAACTGCAACTAACACACATGGACCCAAATATCAGTGGGTACCAAAGCCGAAAGCTGATTCTGTGTTGCAGGCACCTACTGTCAAGGGGAGTAAAGAGAACTGAGGCTTCTAAGTAAATCAGCTTAGGACCCTGTAACACCCTGAAATTTGGAGTTGGGTGAAAAGTTGACCGTTACCCAAAGTTCAAGGGGGTTAAATGAAACTTGGATTTAAATATATATCAACTATTGAGATATTTAAAATATCTCATATTGATACTTGTTTTTGAAGACCAGAGAGAGAGAAAGAAAGCTTTGAAGTGGGTTTTCGATTTCTTGTCTTTTGAGGTATGTTTTTAGCTTAATCCTTCAATTGAAGTGTTATGGCCGATGTAGATTCCCGTTGTGTATCTTTTCAACCATTTAAATATGTGTTTTAACGTTTTTGAGTTTGGCTGGAATCTGGGTGTGCTCCGGCGAGTTTTGAGTGATCAGGTCGACCGGTGAGGGAAGACCAGTGGTCGCGCAAAGTGGCATTTGCGCAACCCTTTGGTTGCGCGAAGTGACCTTTGCGCCACCCTTTGATCGCGCGAAGTGTCTTTTGCGCCACCCTTGGGTCACGCAAAGTGTCTTTTGCGCCACCCCTTGATCGCGCGAAGTTTCTTTGGCGCAAAGCCTTATTTTGCGCTACTCTCTTGTCGCGCAAAGCCTTCCTTTGCGCCACCTTCAGTTCGCGCAAAAGCCTTCTTTTGCGCCACCTATTGCTCGATGTTAGATTCTGTTGTCTTTAAGTTTTAGTCAGAAAGTGGGAGAGTTATCTGCGTTTCGACTTACCGATTCTTTCGGTGTTGTCGTAGGTAGCATTCGTTAGGAAGAAGAAATCTGAGGTGAGTTCCTACTAACCTTTCTAAACTTTATATATGTCAAAGGTTGTGTTTTTAACTCCAATATATCTCAACGGTTTTGGATTTTCCGTTTTTTTACATTTGATGTAACTTGAGGTTTCGAGATATTTTAGGGTTCCCGAACACTTTTGACTAAAATGATGGGTTCCATCTTGTTGAAGTAAAAGAATGTTTTACTTTCCCAGTAGTGTGGCTTATTTGAAAGAATGCATATAATCTTGTTTTATGATTATCTTTCTTACCAGCAGTTGATCTTGAAAATGGCATTTTGAAATATAAATGTTTTGATAGCTATTTATCTAGCTTTGATGGTCACATGAAATATTGTGACAAGTCATGACTATACTAGTAGATCCCTAGGTATCGAGTCGGCTTATTGTTGGGATGTTTGTACCCCATTGTATGTAGCTAGATGCATTTGATCTTCGGGGGCATTTGGTACGGTTATGTGAGACCGGTTACGAGCCATGGGTCAAATGCAGTCTAGTGAACGAGTATGACTGGTTCCTTGAGGGCCTCCCTCACATCGTAGTACGGACCGAAGCGTTCGTGGCCATGGTTCCATGTATTTAGCTCATAACTCGGATTTGTGGCTTACTTTGTGTTCCACTACAATCCTCGGTAAATCGGGTAATCCCCGTCATCGGAAGATGTGTTTCAGATCGATTGTCCTTTTGTACCAAAGAACTCCATTTGTATAACTAAACCTTTGGAAGGATTTAATTTGATACAGTTGTTTATATCTCTTTGAAATTTATAAACTGTATGTTCTCACTAGGCTTTAAGCCTAACACTTTTTCTCAAATAATGTGTATAACAGGTTTCCCTTAGCGGTGGGTTGCACAGAGTTTTGAGAGTCGAGCGTGGACTCGAGGCATTTTGAGATGACTATTATTTGATGTTGGGCATTGTTTAAGTCCCATCTTTTGGTGATTATGGATTGTCAACTGATGTAATCTAGATAGTTTTGCTTAGATTAGTTTGTTGTCAATTTCCATAACCGAACACAGGTTTATACCAAATATGAATGTCGTGTTGCCATATTTCCAGGTTTTAATTTACTCTGAATTTTAGAGTGTTACAAGTTGGTATCAGAGCTCTAGTTTAAGCGAACTAGGCATGAATGTAAGATGTCTAGACTTAGACTGAGTATGTTAAGAATTGATTCGCGAGTTTGGGTATAACTTCTAAGATGGGTAAGTCTTAGAGTCAACGGAAAGTACGTTTATCAGGCGTTGTGGCGATGGTGACGAGAACCTTTATGTGTTATATGTTCATAATTTCACTTAGCTAATGTTATTATGAGGATATTGTACGTAAGTGTGCTTGAACTACTGTTACTATGACAATTGGCAATGTGGTAGTACGTTTCCTTTGTGTCTATCCTATCTCTTTCTTATCTCTTTCTCTTTTCTGTGAAGCGGTTTAGAATGGTGAATACGCGTGTTAGACCGCGTACGATTGTTGATGGTGTGGAGGCAACATCCTCTACCGCGGGTCAGCCGGAAGGCGTTGAGGTTGTTGAACGTGCTTCTGTTCATCAAGGACTAGGTGGGGGCCCAGAGGTCATTCCACAAGTAGACATGGCCTCGACCCACCCAGTCATCGGGAATGCTAATTCCCAGTCAGAGTTGATGGCCAGCATGATGTCGGCAATGAGGGAAGAAATGGCTAAACAACAGGAGTTTCTGCTAAAAGTGATAGAAGATTGCAATATGGTTGGATCTGGAGGCACAGGTACTGGAATCAGGACTGAGGAGCCCATTGTTGTTAATGCTCCGAAAAGTGGGAGGAGTTGTTCCTACAAGTCATTTCTAGGTTGCGGGCCGCCAGAGTTCTCTGGTTCTGACGACCCAACAATGTGTGTGAAATGGATCCAAGCGGTCGAGCAAGCTTTTGGCTCTTCCGAATGCGGAGATGATCAGAGAGTGCGGTTCGGTACCCAATTGCTTAGGGACACTGCACTCATTTGGTGGAATATTATTCAATCCACCCTATCTCCCGTTGTATTGGCTCAGTTGTCTTAGGCTGAGTTTAAGAAGAAGTTGTTAGAAGAGTTCTACAATGACAGAACAATGGACCGAATCGAGAAGGAGTTCCGGTCCCTGGTGAAAGGGAACCTGACGGTGAGGGAATACGCCCGTCAGTTCATGGAGAAGCTTGGTCTGGTCGGGCACGCTGCCCCAACAGAGAAAGATAAGATGAAGGCCTATCTCAATGGCCTACCAGCGGACATGCAATCCATGGTCCACAATTCTAAAGCTTCTAACCTCCGTGAGATGGTCGAAGATGCTTAGTTCATGGAAGAGATGTTCGCGAGAAGCAAAACTGAGAAAACAGTGGTGGTGACTGATAAGGGAAAGTGGGAGAGCAGTTCTGTACCTCCCAAGCGAACCCGAACTTTTATCGGAAACCGCAGCTTCAACGGTTATCAAGAAGCAGGATGGTGCCCGAAATGTCGAACCAAGCACCATGGTAACTGTAACCCCACTCCTAGATTCTGCTTTAAGTGTGGTAAGAATGATCACATCGCCCGCGACTGTTCTATCGCGGGGATGGTCTGCTTCGAGTGTAAGGCACCGGGGCATGTGAAGAGAGATTGCCCGAAGCTCAAGTCGGGTAGCGCACCAGACAGAAGAGAAAACCCATCTAGGGTTCCGGGTCAAGCGTTTCAGATGACGGCCGATGAGGCCAAGGCATCCACTGTTGTGGTATCGGGTACTTTTCTTATAAACTATGTACCTGCTCGTGTTTTATTCGATACGGGTGCTAGTTTCTCCTTTATATCTGAATTGTTCCGTCAAAAGATTTCTATGGCCTCTACTAGTCTTGAGGATGCATTAGTGGTAGAAATAGCTGATGGTAGTCATGTTCTGAAGAAGTGTACTCTCGGAATCGAAAGGAGAGAATTCTCGATCGATTTACTGCCGATGTTAATCGGGGGTTTTGATGTTGTGGTCGGCATGGATTGGTTGTCAAACAATCATGCTGAGATCGTATGTTCCAAGAAATTGATTCGACTTCCCAACCTCTCTGGCGAAGTCGTTGTCATCTATGGTGAAAAGAGAAAAGGCGAAGTGGCAATAATCACAATGGCAAAGGCACGCAAGTGCTTAGTAAAAGGATGTTCTTCTTTCCTAGCCCATGTGATCGATGCCAAGTTAGAGAAATCAAAGTTGGAAGATGTGAAGATTGTGCGTGAGTTTCCAGACGTCTTTCCGGACGACTTGCCCGGGTTACCACCCGATCGTCAGGTAGAGTTTCAGATTGATCTTGTGCCTGGAGCAGCACCAATCGCTAAAGCACCTTACTGTTTAGCGCCATCAGAGATGCAAGAGATGATGGCACAGCTCCAAGAGCTATTGGTGAAAGGCTTTATAAGACTGAGTTCGTCACCTTGGGGAGCTCCGGTCTTATTTGTCAAAAAGAAGGATGGCACAATGAGAATGTGCATCGATTATCGTGAGTTAAACAAAGCTATAGTGAAGAACAAGTATCCGCTTCCGAGAATTGACGATTTGTTTGATCAACTTCAAGGAGCGGGTTGTTTTTCCAAAATCGACTTACGTTCAGGTTATCACCAGATGAAGGTAAGAGAAGAAGATTGTTAGATCTGTTTTTATAGTAATCATTGTATTTGTTTTCTAGCTTTTACTGTGCTTAGTGTTCTTTTCTGTATTGTAAAGGCTTGGGGTATTTAAGTCCCCTTAGAGCCTTTGTTTTGTAACTTTGGCAATTACATTTCAATACATCAGATTACACTTTGTGCTTGTTACTTTCTCTCTCTACTTTCTCTCTCTAAAGAATCAGTGATCTTGGACTCTCAATTGGTATCAGAGCAATCTGAATCTTGAGAGGATTGAGAGATTGTTTTTCTATATCTGAATTTGTGATTGAAATCGAAAATTTGATCGATTTTCTTGAAAAATTCAAGAAAATCTCGTTTTCTTGATTTCTCATAAAATTTGGATTTGTTTGTGATTGAATTTGTGCGAATTTGATTTCTTTAGTTGCGTTTTTGATAATCGATTGTATTTGATTCACAAAGTTTTCCTTAAAAAACATGATTTGATTTTCAATTTGGTGATTTTGTGTTTTTCTGGAAAAACGCCATTCTCGTTCTGTTCATTGTCGAATTTTTAGATTTTGTTGATTTTAGTCGAAATTGTTTGATAAAATGTGTTAGAAAGTAGTTTTCGAAGTTCAGTGTATGATTTTCTTGGTTAAATTTCTTAGTTTGATTTGTTCTTGCGAAAATCTGTGAGTTGGTGAAGTTTGCGTGTCATTCATGTGACTTTGCGTGTCATTCATGTACTTTGCGTGCCATTCATAGTATGCATGAATTAGTAGTGTTCCTGAACTTTGCGTTTTATTCATGAGAGTTTGCGTGTGATTCTTATATGTTTGCGTGTGATTCTTATGCTTTGCGCCTCTTACATTCCTTCTTACATTTTGTGATCTAACTCGTATGTTAGTAACTTTTTCAGGTTTGCGATTCTCATTGGAAACGCAAAGCCAAGTTTCTCGGTTCTAGTCTGACACGTAAACCATTAGTTTGCGTTTCTCTCTTCAAGTGAAAAGTCTTTGTGCATCAAACGCAAATTATCTCATCCGCGAAGTTTATCACCCGCGAAGTCTACAAACGCAAAGATCTGTTTGCGTTCCCTTCAGCAAACGCAAAGCTCAGTTTGCGTTCCCCTCAGCAAACGCAAAGCTCAGTTTGCGTTCCCCTCTGCAAACGCAAAGCCTTCTTTGCGCTTCTCATTACAAACGCAAACCTCTAGTTTGCGGGTCTCTCTTACTTCGACAATTCTGCTGAAATTTCTGATTTTTTCACAAGATGTCTCTACAAGCTCAACTTTACAAGAATGACCTCATGATGTCTTTGGGGTCCGATACTCGTCCACCAGTTCTCATCAATGAGAATGAATTTGAACAATGGCAGGATCGGTTCATCAACTTTATTGAAAGGCAACCAAATGGGGAGAACAAGATGAAATCACTGACTCAGGGTCCTATGGAAACACCAAGGAAAGTGATCCCAGCTACTGCTACTACTCCAGCTACAACTGTTGAAAAAGCTTTAAGAGAGTATGAAGCTGAAGAGGTCTTAAGATATCAAGCGGACAGTCAGGCTAAGTCGAATCTGATCCTTGCTCTTCCCAACTCCATCTATAACAGAATCGACTGTTTCAAACATAACCCAATGTTGATGTGGACACAACTTGAGAAGATCATGTTTGGTACTGAAATGTCTACTCAGTTACGACAGACCAGGTACATGAACAACTTTGAAAAGTTCAAGGCCAAGGATGGGGAAAGTTTGAAAAATGTTTTTGATCGATTCTGGGCTGTTATCAATGATCTCTACAAGATTAAAGTTACCAAGACTGAGTTGGAGGCAAACTTGAAGTTTCTGAACGCTTTACAACCTGAGTGGAACAAGTCATGCCATCGAATGAGAAATGATGTCAGAATCTCAACAATGCCAATTCAGGAGTTATATGAAATCTTGATGACAGATGAATCTTTGGTAATGGAGAAGAAGGCGAAAATGGATAAGAAGAACAAGCCTCTGTCAGTAGATCCCATTGCTCTTATAGCTAGCCAACTGGCTGAGCAAGCTTTGACTGAATCGGCTTATGATGGATCTACAGATGATGATGGCGAAGCGCTCGAAAAGGCCATGATTCTTTTGACTCAGCATTACAAGAAACAGTTCAAGCACAGATCTGGGACTAACAACTTGCGGTTTACTTCTGGTTCTAAGAAGATAGAACCTGGTGCTCCTTCAAAGCCATACACTCCAAAATATGAACCGACAAAGGTAGTTGACCAAAAGAAAGATGACAAAAGGTGATGAATTGTTTTAACTGTGGGAAGCCAGGACATATGCTTAAGGATTGCAGAGTCAAGGTGATAAAGGATGCTGCTTTTTACCGAAAGAAGTTGGCTTTAGCTGAAAAGAAGGAAAGTGGTACTATCCTGTTGGCCGAAGAAGAATACTGGTTGGATCATTCGGACAACGAGGCCGAAAATGAGGAGACTGCGGCTATGTGCTTTATAGGTGATGACAATTCTGATGATGAGGAAGAGGATACCTCATCTGATGGTTCTGAGGTAATATCTGAGTTTAACAATAAATTATTCTTATCTCAAATGAATGTTTTTATCACTGCTTTGCATGATTTGCGCTCAAAGTTCGTTTCTGAAATAGTTAAAAATCAAGAAAAGTCTGATTTAATTGATAAACTGCAAATTTCTTTAAAAGATGAAAAATCAATTTTAATTGATACAAAAGAGAAATTTCAAAAGCAGTTAGTTGATCTAGAAAATTCAAATCAGACTTATCGTGATTCATTGACTGAAATGACTTCTTCAAATCAAAATCTTTCTGAAAAGATAATTGTTTTAGAAAAGAAATTGTATAAAAGAGAACAGTCTGAGCAAACGATTTACATGAATAAACCAAGGAGTGAAGAAGCCATAAAAGAAAAGTGGGTACTTGGTTTTAAAAACCCGCATTTTTTAAATCATGCTAAAAATGAAGTTCCTACTTTATATGAATATGATCACTTTACTCTTGCAAGATATGCTCCTCAGTTTAAATTCTTTTGGACAACTGAGAAACAAATTTTGGAAGAAGAAAATGTGAAAAGAATGAAAAATAAGAGGATGGAAATGCCATTTGTTTACACCTCTGAAAATGCAAAGTATTTTCCTGATCAATCTAAGAAATCCAGAAAAGTTCAAAATATTTTAAATATCAAATCTTCCAATAAATATTCATTTTCAACAGATTTTGTTGATATATATGCTAACACTGATAAGGAAAATGTATCTCCGGTATCTTATGATACTAAGAAATACATTCCTCCATTAGTGTTAGAAGGAAAGATTGTTGATCTTGAAGATAGATTGGAAGAACAAAATCTTCAAACTTGTTTAGAAAACGATTTATTTCTTTTTATAATGAAAACAAGTTTTGAAGATAAAATTACTTCTGGATTGTCAAAAGATTTTAAGGAAAATTCTAAAGTTTTGAAAAACAATGGCCATTTGCGTTCCACATTGGAAACGCAAACTGAGAGTTTGCACATGCAGTGGGACGCGCAAAGCTCAGTTTGCGTCTCCAATGGGAAACGCAAACCTCCTCCTGACTTGCGAAATGTTGAAAATTTTCACTCCGAGGTTGGTTCTTCAATGTCATATGCTAAGACTGATTTCTTTGATAATTCTTTACTGCTAAATGCTCCTCCCGAAGGTAGACATTTACCCAAGGCACTGATAATTTTATAAAAAGAAGCGTAAAAGAAGAAGATCAAAGAAGTCAAAGAAACATGATACTGTCTTATCTGAAAATTCTAATGTTTCTGATTTTTCTTCTTCAGATCGGACTGTGAGGAAGTCAACAAGGCAGATTTGGAGGATGAAACAACAAAGATTAGAATCTGAACTGTTAGGAGTAAACTGTGTAGACAATCTTTGTGATACTGATACATTTGCTTCTTGTAATAAAAACCCAAAATACTCTTTTAAGCAAATGTTTGATATATCAAAGATTATCTCATATGCTTCTTCTAGTTCTGATTCTGATAATTGTGTTTTATCATCTATTGATAATTGCTTTCATTCTTTCAAGAAAAATAATTCTGTGAGAAATAAAAAATATAAATCTAACAAGGGACCCATAAGCATATGGGTACCTAAAAAGGTGTAGTTTTTGTGTGTGCAACTTAGTCAATTATGGTATCTGGACTCGGGATGTTCAAAACATATGACTGGCAACAAATATCTTCTGTCTAATTTTAAAGATAAATGTTGCGGTCGTGTGAAATTTGGTAACTGTGAGACTGCTTCGATTCTTGGTTATGGTGATCTAGTTCAAGGTAACATAACTGTCAAAAGAGTAAGCTATGTCGAGGGTCTAAGTCACAACCTTTTCAGCATCGGCCAATTCTGTGATAAAGACCTTGAAGTCAGCTTCAAATCCAAAAGAGTTGATGTGAAGAATGATAATGGCAAGGATCTTCTGGTAGGAAAAATACACTCAAATTTGTATACCATTGATCTGTCCAAGATCAAAATTCCTTCAGATATCTGCTTGCTCTCTAAAGCTTCAGTTCAAGAAAGTTGGATTTTGCACAGACGTTTAGCTCATCTCAACTTCAAGTATATGGATCGCCTGGTCAAGAATGATTCAGTGAGAGGTCTTCCAGTTCTCTGGTTCCAGAAAGACCATCTATGCCAGGATTGTGAGAAAGGAAAAATGAAGAAAGCTCCTCACAAGCCTAAACCTGAACACTGCACGTCGGCTATTCTTGATCTTTTGCATGTTGATTTGTGTGGTCCGATGAAGACGAAGAGTTTAGGACGTAAAAAATATGTTTTGGTGGTTGTTGATGACTACTCCAGATATACTTGGGTAAAATTTCTGAAGTCAAAAGACGAGACTCCTGAAGTACTCATCAACCTCATCAAGTCAACTCAGACAAATAAGCAGAAGCAAGTGAAAGTGGTAAGATCTGACAATGACACTGAATTCAAAAACAGTACTCTTCAGGCATTCTATGAATCTCAAGGAATACAACAACAATTTTCTGCTGCACGTACTCCGCAACAGAACGGCGTTGTTGAAAGAAGAAACAGAACGCTTGTTGAGTCCGCCAGATCAATGCTTGCTTATTCAGGTCTACCTTTGTCTTACTGGGCTGAAGCAGTGTCAACTGCCTGTCATACACAGAACAGATCAATTATGCATCGTCGTTTCAACAAAACACCGTATGAACTTATGAACGGGATTAAACTGAACATCAAGTATTTCAAGTCATTCGGGTGTAAATGCTACGTTCTGAATGACAGGGAGAATCTCAACCAGTTTAGTCCAAAGGCAGACGAGGGTGTATTCGTGGGTTATTCTTCAAACTCTACAGCTTATAGAGTTTTTCTGATCTCTGCAAGAAAAGTCATAGAGAGTGTCAATGTAAAATTTGACGAAGCTGCTGATTTGGTTTCTAGTCACTCAGACTCAGAACCCGCTTTTACTGGCAATTCAGTTTCTGAACAAATCAGTTCAGAACCTGCTCTTTCACCGGATAACCAGGATTCTTCTACTCCCTCTCCTAATCTTTCTGATCTTGATTTTATGTTTGAAAATTTTTATGATGATGTGCCTAGATCTAATTCTGAAAATGTTTCTAATATTTTGAATCAGGAAACTGAGAGCTCATCTATTCCAAATTCTGCTGCATCCATCTCTGACAATGATGCTGCTCCAATCTCTCCTATTCAACAAGAACCGACACAACAAGCTTTTGTTCAATCAGACACTGTTCAATCAGAAACTGAGCTTATTCATGAAGAACATACTCAAGAAGAGTCTATTCAAGATCAACCTGTTCAGGAGGAATCAATTCAGGAAGAAGTACAGAATGATGTTATTCAACAAACTGTTCCCGAATCTGATTCAGAGATTGTTGAGATACCTCCTCCTCAAGTGGAAACTATTTCTATTTCTTCATATGAAGTTGAAGTTTCTGAACCTCCCTCTCTTCAATTAGAAGTGGTTCAAGATGTCATTGATCCTCTCCCTCATACAACAAAATGGAAAAGATCTCATCAAATTCATCAAATTATTGGAGATCCTCAAGCCAGTGTTTCTACTCGCTCCAAATCGGCTACTTCCAACGAATGTCTCTTCACTTGCTTTTTAAGCAAGATTGAACCTACAAATGTTTCTGAAGCATTGGAAGACCCGGATTGGATCATTGCTATGCAAGAGGAGATCAATCAATTTGATGCGCTTAAGGTGTGGAGACTTGTGCCAAGGCCGAAAGGAAAAAGCGTAATTGGTACAAAGTGGATATTCAAGAACAAAAAGGATAAAGATGGTATCGTCGTGAGGAATAAAGCAAGATTGGTAGCCAAAGGATATCGACAAGAAGAAGGTATTGACTACGATGAAACATTTGCACCCTTTGCCAGATTGGAAGCTATCCGAATGTTTCTTGCGTTCGCTGCTTATCGCAATTTCACAATATATCAAATGGACGTCAAGACTGCATTTCTCAATGGAAAGCTGAAAGAAGAAGTATATGTATCTCAGCCAGAGGGATTTGTTGACAAAGATCGTCCAGATTATGTATATTTTCTCGATAAAGCATTGTATGGTTTGAAACAAGCTCCACGGGCGTGGTATGACGAGTTGTCAGCTTTCTTGGTCAAATCCGGCTTCACCAAAGGGTCTATCGATACTACTCTTTTCATTTATAGAACTAATCTTGATATCTTCTTAGTACAAATATACGTAGATGATATTATTTTCGGTGCGACTAATAAATCTTTGTGTACTTGGTTTTCTGATTTAATGACCTCTAGATTTCAGATGAGCATGATGGGAGAAATCAACTTCTCCCTCGTCTTACAAGTGAAGCAGCTTCCTGATGGTATCTTCATCAACCAGTCAAAGTATATATTTGACATCTTGAAGAAATTCAAGATGGACAAATCTACTTCAATCGGAAAGCCGATGGCTCACGGTGCCAAACTCAGACTCGATCCAGATGGAAAAGTTGTGGATCAAAAGACATACAGAGGAATGATCGGATCACTGATGTATCTAACTGCCAGTCGCCCGGACATAATGTTCTCCACGTGCTTGTGTGCCCGATTTCAGGCTAAACCAAAAGAATCTCATCTTTTAGCAGTCAAACACATTTTTAGATATATTAAAGGAACTCCTTATTTAGGATTATGGTATCCTAAAAGTTCTGACTATAATTTGATTGCTTATTCAGATGCAGATTTTGGTGGTAATCAATTGGACAGGAAGAGTACTTCTGGTCATCTTCAGTTTTTAGGTGACAGACTGATAAGCTGGGCGTCGAAAAAGCAAAATTGCGTTTCAATATCAACAGTCGAAGCTGAATACGTCGCTGCAGCTAGTTGCTGTGCTCAAGTGCTCTGGATGAAAACGCAACTTCGTGATTACGGAATGCTGTACAAGACAGTGCCAATATATTGTGACAACAAATCCGCAATTGCCATATCAGTCAATCCAGTCCAGCACACCAAGACCAAACACATAGACATGGGATATCATTTTATAAAGCATCACGTGGAAGAAGGTACTATTGAATTATATTTTGTACCAATTGAATATCAACTTGCTGATATCTTTACAAAAGCCTTAGATGAAAAACGTTTCAATTTTTTGCTTTCAAAATTAGGCATGTTGAATTTAAAAGTTTAAATCTTTACAAATTTTATTCTATAAAATAAAATTTTACAGATTTTCTTTCTTTTGAATAAAACGTATGTCTAGGATCATTTACAAGTTCTTTGTTAATATTAAAGTTTTATATGTTCAAATTTCAAGTCTTACAAAAGTCGAAAAGTCAGCAACATGTTTGTAGCTTTTAATACTGCTTTAAAGATATGTAAATCTGAATTTTTATAGTTTACTTTGCTTAGACTACCTAAATGATCAGAATTATAGATCGGAATGAAAATATGGGCTAAGCATTTAGACGTTGATCTGAGTAATTGAGATGAATAATAAATTCTTAAAAATACAGAAATCTCTGAGTTTAAAAGTTTGTACCTGTGACCTTTCTGGTTTGGGAAAGTAAGTTCCTCGGGATGCTTGTCATCTGGTCCCCTAAGGTCATTTGGTCTGGGAGTGATCGAACATAAATTCTTCAATAGAACCAGATTGAAAGTCATGTTCTACTGGTATGAATGGGTTTAGGATATGTCGATGTAGCCTTTCTGATATGGGAGAGTAAGTTCCAAGGGGTGCTTGACACCTAGTCCCCTAAGGCCAACTGGTCTGGGAGCGGCTGACCCAAATCCTGCAATAGGGTCAGATAGGCATGTTCTTTACTTAATAAACTTTTTGATCAAAAGATGCCAAAGAGCACACTCATGTTAAGATGCCAATGTGCACAATGCTAAAAGATGCCAATGACACACATCTCATGATACTTGGTGATATGTTTGAGTTGTGATAAACCTGTAAATTTGTGAAAGTCTTAATTTTTGATGACGTAGTGTCAGTACATGCAAAGTTTTCTATAATAATTTTAGAAATGCATTTTTCTTGAAGCTAATTGAAGTTCACATGCGAGCACACTGAATAGACAAATGGAAGTTTTTGAAACTGAACATGTCTTAACTTGATATGCAATTATACTTGTTCTTGCATCCAACAATATATGCTTGATTTCAACTGATTGATAAAACTGTGAAATTTTACTGAGTAGACTTTAATTTGTTTAGTGTTTAAAATTTTATATGTTCAGTTGTTACAAAATTTATATTCAATATGATCATCTTTCATACTGATGTCTTTATGTTTGAGTATCTGTGTTATTTGTATATGGTCTGTGCAATTTTCAAGGGGGAGAGCTAATCTGAAAAAGTAATATGAATTTTTCTGTGGTTGAGGGGGAGTAAGGAAGAAAATTATCTGTGCTGATAAGAAGTTAAACAGGTATGTTTTTCAGATTTTTCTACACATTTGCTATATTAACAGTTTAATTTGTGTGCATGTGTGTAGGGGGAGCAAAAGGATTTCAGGTATATTTTTACATTTTTATTTTATTTTTTTTATGTTATTTTTTTTTAGATTTAGTTTTTGTTTTAGTTTTCTAGGCACAAATAGTGTTTTTCTTTTTACTTTCATTTTTCCCGCTTACTGTTTATTGCTATTAAACTTTTCGGCTCCTCATTCTCTGTATCGCTTTCTGAGATTCACGGTTCTAATCTGATTGCTTTCAGATTTTGATTTGAGAAATCAGGTATGTGTTCGTCTTGTCTTTTGATTTGATGTTTTGATTAGCATTGTTTTTCTGGTATGTTTGATTTTGATGTTTTGATTCGTGTTCTGTGCCATTTACGTTCAATATACTGTTCATTGTCTTTGATATTCAGATTCGAGTTTCTTTGTTCAAATTGAGTCTTGGGTTTTGTTTAGAACTACTAATCGATCTTCAGGTATGTTTTCGTTTACTTTAATTTCGTTTATTCTAGCTTTAATTTGAGTTTTTGTGGTTTTTGGTCTGAATCGCGAAACCTAGGTTTTTGTCAAGGTTGATAGACCTGCAAAGTCTACTTTGCGCGTCTAGTTAGAAACGCAAAGTCTACTTTGGGCTTCTATCTTGTGTAAACCTTTTGTTCTTTCTAAGTATAGTTTACGTATCAACTAGGACACGCAAAGTGTACTTTGCGTCTCCTCTTTGACACGCAAACTTTCTTTTTTGTTTTATTTCGTGTTTTGTTAAGGTTTTGGTATCAAGTATGTTTGACCCGCAAAGTGAACTTTGCGAGTCTAGTTAAAAACGCAAAGTGAACTTTGCGTGTCTAACTAGAAACGCAAAGTGAACTTTGCGCGTCTAACTAGAAACGCAAAGTGAACTTTGCGCGTCTAACTAGAAACGCAAAGTCTACTTTGCGCTTCTAACTTGATACGTAAACCTTCTTTGTGTTTTTGTGTGTTTTTTGTTTTTTTTTCTAAGTATAGTTTTCGGACCATGTTAGAAACGTAAACTTACCTTTGCGTCTCATATCTGAAACGCAAACCTTGGTTTGCGCTTCTAAGTAGGCACGCAAACCATACTTAGAATATTTTTTTTTTATTTTTTTGTGTAATTCTTTTTCATTTTATTTTTCAGGTCTACTATGTCTTCTAAAACCAATACAGATCCCATGATTCAAGATGAGAATGCCATTCTCGATGATCCGTCTGATCGAGCCTCTCATGATACTCCCATGCCGTCACATCCTTCTGTTGGGGCCGATCTTTCTGCTTCTCGACGTACACCAAATGATGTGTTCCCAACCATCATGTATATGCCATACAAGCCAAACAACTATCACGTGGACTTTGACAGAATCAAGATACATCCAGTGATACGAGCAAATCTCAAAGGACATCCACTTGCCCCTGCTCTTTCATACTGCGCAGATGTTCCTGAAGTGTATCTACAACAGGCTTGGCATACTATAACAAAGAATGAACTGGCTCGTCCGCACCGCTTTGAGCTTCAAGTATATCATTTTGAATCTTTCCTTTCCAACAAGCGACTGAGATTGATACTGGAGCTTCCTGAGCCGAACTCAAGATCAGGACGAACTACGTATGACAGCTTTCCATCTGAAGAGGAAGTCTATGAAGGGATACGGAATCTTGGATATGTTGGTACTTTGAACAAACCTACAGACTTTGACAAGTCTAATCTACCTCCCGTATGGTATGCACTGTTCTCAGTTCTCATCAGGTGCCTGACATCGAAGCATTCTGGCACAGACAGTGCAAGTTTACTGTATCTCCGATTGTTCCATGCAGTTGTCTATGACTTGCATGTCGACTACACGTTTATTTTTTGGACCGAACTCTCAGAGGTGGTACATGACAAGTTCACCAACAAGAAACGGAAGTTCATTCCGTTTGTCAGATTTATGAAGCTTATTGTTCGAAGCATGCTCCGTAGCAATCCAGCTATTCCTCGCAGGTTATCTTGGCCTCAGGTTCCAGACTCGGAAATGTCTTATATTCAGAAGCAGAAGAAGACTTTCAACTATTCTATGACTATTCCATATGCTCTTATTGCCAACTACGCTGATGTTCCAAATGAGGATGTCATAGAATATTGTATGGAGAATGAGTTTGTGGAAGCTGTACAAGATGAGCCTTCTCATGACAATCAAGCTGTTGGACAAGATGTTGAAGTTGAAGCAGCTGTTTCTGACAAAGAGCCTGAAGTTGAAAAAAGGTTGAAGATGAGCAAGAAGTTGCTGTTATTGTTGAAACAGAAGTAGTTCAAGAGGATGTTGCTTCTCAACAAATTGAGAATGTTATTGCTGATATTGGTACTGAAGCTACTGATGCTATTGCTTTTGATTTTGAAGATGAAGATAATACTGTTGCTGATGATATTATTGCTATTGATAAAGATGAGGATGAAAGTGATGATGATGATGATGATAGTGATCATGCTGATCAATCGCGTATTCAAGTATATGAAAGGAAGTCCAAGACACCGGAAGTGGTTGTCTCAACAGAAGTTCTCTCTGAAGATGAATCTGTTCCTGTTAATCCTTCAGTTGCACATCTTCAAGTAGATGAATTGGATACAACTTTTGATCAAGCTTCAGCTCCGATACAAAGTCAAGCTCCAGCATCTTCGCTTGCAACAATTCAATCTTCTGATCAAACTCCAGCTGTCGCACTTTCTTCTGATCAAGCTCGGGCTTCTACTGACAAATTCTCTACGTTGAATGATGTTATTCGTCAATTATCTGAAAGAATGGATGCAGAAAAGAAAGCTCAAATTCTGAAGTTGAAAACTTTCTTCAAAGAAAAGATGCCTGAGATTGATACTTCAGTGATTCCTCCAGAGATTCCATTCAGACGACCAACTGGAGTAGTTATTCGTGAACCTTCTTCTGCTATGCCTACATCTACTTCTCCGGTTGTTTCTCTTCCGTTTCCTTCAATGGTTTCTTTATTTGCGGGAATTTCTACATCTGCTCCTTCAAGATCTTCTCTACATGATCTTCCTATTTCAGAGTTGACAGATTTGATCTATGCTCGACTTCTCTCTATGTCGTCACCTGAACATCAAGATCAAGATCTTATCTCTCTTTTACGAAACTTCCAACCTACGCCGCCTCTAGTTCCTTCGTCTGAATCTAACAGGATCACTGCTTTATCTGATGAGTTTCATGCATTCAGATCAGAAGTTCGATCAAGTTTTGCTGATCTCAAACCGTTTATGTCTCAAGCCTTCTCTGATTTATCTTCAAGGCTTGATTCTCATGACCAAAGCTGCAGAACTGAGGCCGGCCCGTCTCTTAAGCGCCGACATGACCAAGATGATCCTGATCATCAAGGCCATGATGGGGAGATGGCAAAGAGACCAAGAGTTGAAGGATCTTCTGAAGCAAGAGAAGATATTCAAGAAGAAGCGACTGGTGATAGAGGAAAGAGTGGAGAATCTGTTGAAGACTGCAACATTCAAAATTTAGTGAATGTGATGATTGAGAATGTTGATATGTCTTCTTTGCATAATGAACTAAACATTTCTGAGAGTAATATTAATGATAATATGAAAATTGTTGTTTACATGGATCCAGATGTTTCTGCAAGCGTTCAGGAAGTTGAAGAATCTGAAGCTGCAAATGACATGAGGTCATTCTTTGCTAACTTCATCGAGATTAATTCTGATGATGATGAAGATGTCAGGTTGGAAAAGATATGTCAAGTCAATGAAGAAGACTGTGATGACATCATTATCATATCACATAAAGAAGATGACTCTGTGTTCATGGATGCGAAAGATGAAGAAGAAGCTGATTTATTATACAGTGATCTTCCTGCTCGTGATGAGATTCCTGAATCAGTTAATGTCACATCTACTCCTGTTGATAGTTCAGCTCCGACTACCACTATTCCTTCAAGATCATTTGAAGTTGGTCAGTCGTCAAGAGCAGAAGCTGATGTTCCACCTTCTGATCCTGTTATTCCACCATCCATTCTAGAAGAAGGACCAGCTTTATCTAGACGTCAAAGATAAAGGAATTTGCAACGTAGATATTTGGCATCAAGGCAAAGATCAGCCTTTCTAGAAGACACCCAAAGAAACATCTTTGTCTCTAGAAGAAGGGCGATTAATATCTATGCAATCCTTGGAGTAGAGAAAGAGTCAGATGCCTATCAATATGAGTACTTGATGTTTATCAAGTGTCAGCGCAAAAGGAATAGTATCGTTTCTTCTCAGCACTTGATTGTTCGAGTCATCAGTGTCACAATTAACAAGTTTGTGAACATCTGGTATCCCGATTTTGAAGTTGAAAGAAGAGACTGCAATCGGTATAAATTTTCAGAGGCAGACTTCACTGATCTTTCCATAGATGACATTGAATTCTTATATGATCACTTCAGGAATCTGTATCACATAACGCAGGATATTTCTCAAGCTTTGTTCGTCATTAAAAGATTCATACGACAACAAATCAGATTCTTCTGAGTTTTTGATTTTCAGATGGCTGTGGAAAGTTTCCAACCAGTTGTTAATCTTCTCAGGCCCAACCGAAGCTTACCGAACTTAGAGTCTTATCCATTTTTCACTATTGTTGAAGATCCATATAGAGTAGTGTACAAGAATGGGTCTAATGAAAAATGCTTTCTCAGGTTTGAAGAAATAGCTCACTTCTCTGATGGAACCTTAAAAGTGATCAAGCTTCAGTTAGAGCAACGTCTGAAGGATGCTAAAAGAAGATTTGTGGAAACAAGAGCAAATGCATTTCATGTTGATAATGATGAGATTCGACTTCTCCAAAAGACTTTAGATTCAATTCAAGAGAGATTGAATCTCCGCTCAACTCTAAGACGACTGGAAGTTTTAGTTGGTTTGAATCGTCTTCGTCAAAGAGAAGAGCATCAGGGATTCTACAAAGTCGTCTGGTTGGTCTATGCTGTTTTTGAAGATTGTTTTTGAAGACCACGGCGCCAATGATTACTAAGGGGGAGATTGTTAGATCTGTTTTTATAGTAATCATTGTATTTATTTTCTAGCTTTTGCTGTGCTTAGTGTTCTTTTCAGTATTGTAAAGGCTTGGGGTATTTAAGTCCCCTTAGAGCCTTTGTTTTGTAACTTTGGCAATTACATTTCAATACATCATATTACACTTTGCGCTTGTTACTTTCTCTCTCTACTTTCTCTCTCTAAAGAATCAGTGATCTTGGACTCTCAAAGATGTTCCGAAGACAGCTTTCAGAACGCGTTACGGCCATTATGAGTTTCGTGTAATGCCTTTTGGTCTAACGAACGCACCAACAGTATTTATGGACTTGATTAATAGAGTGTGCCGACCATTCCTCGACAAGTCGGTCATTGTATTCATTGATGACATACTCGTGTACACCAAGAGTGAGTCAGAACACGAGCAACATTTACGTGAAGTTTTGGAAGTGTTGAGAAAAGAAAGGTTGTACGACAAGTTTTCCAAGTGCGACTTTTGGCTTAAAGAAGTACAGTTTCTGGGTCACGTGGTCACTCGAGACGGAGTGAAAGTGGACCCCTCCAAAATTGAAGCTATGATGAATTGGGAGTCTCCTAAGAGTCCGTCCGAGATCCGAAGTTTCTTGGGTCTGGCGGGATACTACCGGAGATTTATCCAAGACTTCTCAAAGATCGCTTCTTCCTTGACAGTTTTGACTCGGAAGAATGTGAAGTTTGAATGGACCGAAACACAAGAGAAGGCGTTCTAGATCCTTCAAAAGAAGTTATGTGAAGCTCCGATCTTGTCATTACCTGAAGGGTCGGAAGATTTGGTGGTTTACAGCGACGCTTCGAAGATGGGTCTGGGTTGTGTGTTGATGCAATGAGGCAAGGTAATCGCTTACGCCTCGAGGCAGCTTAAAATACACAAGAAGAATTATCCAACCCATGATCTGGAGTTAGCGGCGGTAGTGTTCGCTTTGAAACTTTGGCGACATTACCTTTACGACACGAAATGTACTCTATACATGGATCACAAGAGCCTGAAATATGTCTTTGATCAGAAAGAGCTGAATATGAGTCAAAGGCGGTGGCTCGAGTTGCTTAAAGATTACGACTGTGAATTGCTTTACCATCCCGGTAAGGCGAACGTGGTGGCCGATGCGTTGAGTCGGAAAGACTATAGCGGAAGTATTTGGACTACCCATACGAGAATCGAGCTAGTGTCTAGTCTTGTTGAAAAGATCAAGACATCACAGGTGGAAGCACTGTTAGAAGAGAATCTCAAAGATAAAGTCATGACGAAGCAGCGTTTACTCTTAACGGAAGATAGCCGTGGAGTAAAACTATTCAGCGGTCGTGTGTGGGTACCCAAGATTGGGGGTAACCATGATCTGTTGCTTGAAGATGCACACAAGTCCAAGTATTCCATTCATTCGGGAAGTACCAAAATGTACAGGGACTTGAAGTTGCATTATTGGTGGCCGGTTATGAAACTTGATGTGGCGCGTTACGTTGAGCATTGTGTGACGTGTTCGCAAGTTAAGGCCGAACATCAGCGACCGTATGGGAGTCTTCAGTCTTTAGAGATTCCCGAGTGGAAGTGGGAGCATATCACCATGGACTTCGTGACGAAGTTGCCTAAAACTCTTCAAGGTCACGATACCATTTGGGTGATAGTTGATAGATTGACAAAGAGTGCTCACTTCTTGCCTATGCGCGAGACTTTACCGATGGATAAGTTGGCAAAGCTTTATATCGATGAGGTAGTCTCGAGGCACGACATACCATTGTCGATCGTGTCGGATCATGACAGTCAGTTCACTTTGAACTTCTAGGATGGGTTTCAGAAAGAACTTGGTAATCGAGTGAAGTTGAGTACGGCTTACCATCTGCAAACCGACGGGCAAAGCGAAAGAACGATCCAAACTTTGGAAGACATGTTGAGGTCTTGGGTCATCGATTTCGGGGGTAGTTGGGACTCTCACCTACCTTTGGTGGAGTTTTCTTACAACAATAGCTACCACTCGAGTATTAGAATGGCACCTTTTGAGGCATTGTATGGGCGAAAGAGAAGCAGTTCCCGTGTGCTGGCTTGAAGCGGGAGAGAAGCAGTTCTCCGGGCCTGAGATCGTGCAAGAGACGGCCGATAAGGGCAAGGTCATTCGTGAAAGAATGAAAGCGGCTCAGGATCGGCAGAAAAGCTATGCCGATAAGAAGAGACGACCGATGGAATTCCAAGTGGGCGACCGCGTTATGCTTAAGGTGTCGCCATGGAATGGCATTATTCGGTTCGGAAAACGGGGGAAGCTGAGTCCCCGTTTCCTCGGACCTTTCAAAGTGCTCAAACGGGTGGGTTTGCAAGCCTACCAGTTGGAACTGCCACCGGAGTTGAGCAGAATACACAACACGTTTCATGTTTGCTACCTCCGAAAATGTTTGGCGGTAGAAGACAACGTCATTCCCCTTTCAGAGTTAAGGGTAGACGAAGGTAACCGTTGTGTGGAACAACCCGACACCATCTTAGAGAGAAAGTCTAAGAAGTTGCGTCATAAAGAAGTCACTTTGGTCAAGGTGCAGTGGAAGCATCACCGGGGAGCAAATGTGACTTGGGAAGCGGAAGAGGATATGAAGCGTAGATATCCTCATCTTTTTGTGTAGTTGGATTTCGGGGACGAAATCATTCCCAAGTTGGGGAGGATTGTAACACCATGAATTTTGGAGTTGGGTGAAAAGATGACCGTTACCCAAAGTTCAAGGGGGTTAAATGAAACTTGGATTTAAATATATATCAACTATTGAGATATTTAAAATATCTCATATTGATACTTGTTTTTGAAGACCAGAGAGAGAGAGAAAGAAAGCTTTGAAGTGGGTTTTCGATTTCTTGTCTTTTGAGGTATGTTTTTAGCTTAATCCTTCGATTGAAGTGTTATGGCCGGTGTAGATTCCCGTTGTGTAGCTTTTCAACCGTTTAAATCTGTGTTTTAACGTTTTTGAGTTTGGCCGGAATCTGGGTGTGCTCCGGCGAGTTTTGAGTGAGCAGATCGACCGGTCAGGGAAGACCAGTGGTCGCGGAAAGTGGCATTTGCGCCACCCTTTGGTCACGCGAAGTGACCTTTGCGCCACCCTTTGGTCGCGCGAAGTGTCTTTTGCGCCACCCCTTGATCGCGCGAAGTTTCTTTGGCGCAAAGCCTTATTTTGCGCCACTCTCTTGTCGTGCAAAGCCTTTCTTTGCGCCACCTTCAGTTCGCGCAAAAGCCTCCTTTTGCGCCACCTATTGCTCGATGTTAGCTTCTGTTGTCTTTAAGTTTTAGTCAGAAAGTGGGAGAGTTATCTGCGTTTCGACTTACCGATTCTTTCGGTGTTGTCGTAGGTAGCATTTGTTAGGAAGAAGAAATCTGAGGTGAGTTCCTACTAACCTTTCTAAACTTTTATATATGTCAAAGGTTGTGTTTTTAACTCCAATATATCTCAACGGTTTTGGATTTTCCGTTTTTTTTACATTTGATGTAACTTGGGGTTTTGAGATATTTTTGGG
This sequence comes from Arctium minus, assembly GCA_954870635.1. Classification (NCBI taxonomy): domain Eukaryota; kingdom Viridiplantae; phylum Streptophyta; class Magnoliopsida; order Asterales; family Asteraceae; genus Arctium; species Arctium minus. The sequence goes on along the minus strand of OX941090.1, from coordinate 26,288,746 downwards.
TTCCTGAACACTTTTGACTAAAATGATGGGTTCCATCTTGTTGAAGTAAAAGAATGTTTTACTTGCCCAGTAGTGTGGCTTATTTGAAATAATGCATATAATCTTGTTTTTTGATTATCTTTCTTACCAGCAGTTGATCTTGAAAATGGCATTTTGAAATATAAATGTTTTGATAGCTATTTATCTAGCTTTGATGGTCACATGAAATATTGTGACAAGTCATGGATATACTAGTGGATCCCTAGGTATCGAGTCGGCTTATTGTTGGGATGTTTGTACCCCATTGTATGTAGCTAGATGCATTTGATCTTCGGGGGCATTTGGTACGGTTATGTGAGACCGGTTACTAGCCATGGGTCAAATGCAGTCTAGTGAACGAGTATGATTGGTTCCTTGGGGGCCTCCCTCACATCGTAGTACGGACCGAAGCGTTCGTGGCCATGGTTCCATGTATTTAGCTCATAACTCGGATTTGTGGCTTACTTTGTGTTCCACAACAATCCTCGGTAAATCGGGATCCCCGTCATCGAAAGATGTGTTTCGGATCGGTTGTCCTTTTGTACCAAAGAACTCCATTTGTATAACTAAACCTTTGGAAGGATTTAATTTGATACAGTTGTTTATATCTCTTTGAAATTTATAAACTGTATGTTCTCACTAGGCTTTAATCCTAACACTTTTTCTCAAATAATGTGTATAACAGGGTTCCCTTAGCGGTGGGTTGCACAGAGTTTTGAGAGTCGAGCGTGGACTCGAGGCTTTGAGATGACTATTATTTGGTGTTGGGCATTGTTTAAGTCCCATCTTTTGGTGATTATGGATTGTCAACTGATGTAATCTAAATAGTTTTGCTTAGATTAGTTTGTTGTCAATTTCCATAACCGAACGCAGGTTTATACCAAATATGAATGTCGTGTTGCCATATTTCCAGGTTTTAATTTACTCTGAATTTTAGAGTGTTACAAGTTGGTATCAGAGCTCTAGTTTAAGCGAACTAGGCATGAATGCAAGATGTCTAGACTTAGACTGAGTATGTTAAGAATTGATTCGCGAGTTTGGGTATAACTTCTAAGATGGGTAAGTCTTAGAGTCAACGGAAAGTACGTTTATCAGGCGTTGTGGCGATGGTGACGAGAACCTTTATGTGTTATATGTTCATAATTTCACTTAGCTAATGTTATTATGAGGATATTGTACGTAAGTGTGCTTGAACTACTGTTACTATGACCATTGGCAATGTGGTAGTACGTTTCCTGTGTGTCTATCCTATCTCTTTCTTATCTCTTTTATGTGAAGCGGTTTAGAATGGTGAATACGCGTGGTAGACCGCGTACGATTGTTGATGGTGTGGAGGAAACATCCTCTACCGCGGGTCAGCCGGAAGGCGTTGAGGTTGTTGAACGTGCTTCTGTTCAGCAAGGACTAGGTGGGGGCCCAGAGGTCATTCCACAAGTAGACCTGGCCTCGACCCACCCAGTCATCGGGAATGCTAATTCCCAGTCAGAGTTGATGGCCAGCATGATGTCGGCAATGAGGGAAGAAATGGCTAAACAACAGGAGTTTCTGCTGAAAGTGATAGAAGATCGCAATGTGGTTGGATCTGGAGGCACAGGTACTGGAATCAAGACTGAGGAGCCCATTGTTGTTAATGCTCCGAAAAGTGGGAGGAGTTGTTCCTACAAGTCATTTCTGTGTTGCTGGCCGCCAGAGTTCTCTGGTTCTGACGACCCAACAATGTGTGTGAAATGGATCCAAGCGGTCGAGCAAGCTTTTGGCTCTTCCGAATGCGGAGATGATCAGAGAGTGCGGTTCGGTACCTAATTGCTTAGGGACACTGCACTCATTTGGTGGAATATTATTCAATCCACCCAATCTTCAGTTGTATTGGCTCAGTTGTCTTGGGTTGAGTTTAAGAAGAAGTTGTTAGAAGAGTTCTACAATGAAAGAACAATGGACCGAATCGAGAAGGAGTTCCGGTCCCTGGTGAAAGGGAACCTGACGGTGAGGGAATACACCCGTCAGTTCATGGAGAAGCTTGGTCTGGTGGGGTACGCTGCCCCAACAGAGAAAGATAAGATGAAGGCCTATCTCAATGGCCTACCAGCGGACATGCAATCCTTGGTCCACAATTCTAAAGCTTCTAACCTCCGTGAGATGGTCGAGGATGCTCAGTTCATGGAAGAGATGTTCGCGAGAAGCAAAACTGAGAAAACAATGGTGGTGACTGATAAGAGAAAGTGGGAGAGCAGTTCTGTACCTCCCAAGCGAACCCGACCTTTTGTCGGAAACCGCAGCTTCAACGGTTATCAAGAAGCAGGATGGTGCCCGAAATGTCGAACCAAGCACCATGGTAACTGTAACCCCACTCCTAGATTCTGCTTCAAGTGTGGTAAGAATGATCACATCGCCCGCGACTGTTCTATCGCGGGGATGGTCTGCTTCGAGTGTAAGGCACCGGGGCATGTGAAGAGAGATTGCCCGAAGCTCAAGTCGGGTACAGAAGAGAAAACCCATCTAGGGTTCCGGGTCGAGCGTTTCAGATGACGGCCGATGAGGCCAAGGCATCCGCTGATGTGGTATCGGGTACTTTTCTTATAAACTATGTACCTGCTCGTGTTTTATTCGATACGGGTGCCAGTTTCTCCTTTATATCTGAATTGTTCCGTCAAAATATTTCTATGGCCACTACTAGTCTTGAGGATGCATTAGTGGTAGAAATAGATGATGGTAGTCATGTTCTGATTCGTCATGTTCTGAAGAAGTGTACTCTCGGAATCGAAAGGAGAGAATTCTCGATCGATTTACTGCCGATGTTAATCGGGGGTTTTGATGTTGTGGTCGGCATGGATTGGTTGTCAAACAATCATGCCGAGATCGTATGTTCCAAGAAATTGATTCGACTTCCCAACCTCTCTGGTGAAGTCGTTGTCATCTATGGTGAAAAGAGAAAAGGTGAAGTGGCAATAATCACGATGGCAAAGTCACGCAAGTGCTTAGTAAAAGGATGTTCGTCTTTCCTAGCCTATGTGATCGATGCCAAGTTAGAGAAATCAAAGCTGGAAGATGTGAAGATTGTGCGTGAGTTTCCAGACGTCTTTCCAGACGACTTGCCCGGGTTACCACCCGATCGTCAGGTAGAGTTTCGGATTGATCTTGTGCCTGGAGCAGCACCAATCGCTAAAGCACCTTACCGTTTAGCGCCATTAGAGATGCAAGAGATGATGGCACTGCTCCAAGAGCTATTGGAGAAAGGCTTTATAAGACCGAGTTCGTCACCTTGGGGAGCTCCGGTCTTATTTGTCAAAAAGAAGGATGGCAAATGAGAATGTGCATCGATTATCGTGAGTTAAACAAAGCTACAGTGAAGAACAAGTATCCGCTTCCGAGAATTGACGATTTGTTTGATCAACTTCAAGGAGCGGGTTGTTTTTCCAAAATCGACTTACGTTCAGGTTATCACCAGATGAAGGTAAGAGAAGAAGATGTTACGAAGACAACTTTCAGAACGCGTTACGGCCATTATGAGTTTCTTGTAATGCCTTTTGGTCTAACGAACGCACCAGCAGTATTTATGGATTTGATGAATAGAGTGTGCCGACCATTCCTCGACAAGTCGGTCATTGTATTCATTGATTACATACTCGTGTACTCCAAGAGTGAGTCAGAACACGAGCAACATTTACGTGAATTTTTGGAAGTGTTGAGAAAAGAAAGGTTGTACGTCAAGTTTTCCAAGTGCGACTTTTGGCTTAAAGATGTACAGTTTCTGGGTCACGTGGTCACTCGAGACGGAGTGAAAGTGGACCCCTCCAAAATTGAAGCTATGATGAATTGGGAGTCTCCTAAGAGTCCGTCCGAGATCCGAAGATACAATAAAATGTAACGATCAACGTTTATGCAGACACATGCTCCAAAATACACGAATAAACTCCAACACATTTTAGAGTTACCCAAATCATTTTCCAAATGAGTTTATACCACTTATCTTTTCAAAACGACCCATAACACAAAAATCAACCATTTCCCCAAAACACACACTAAAAGTGCATTTATACTTAAAAGATTTCATTTCATAAAATGGAATATTAAAATGCCAATGCTCAAGCTTCATTTATCAAAATGCCCAAAATCCCAAATGTGGGTGTTTTACCAGTTTATAAAGTTATACACTTCAATCAAAACTCATCAAATAACTCAATAATTAATAATTTCATGTAAAACATATAAACATTGAAATATTGACATTTTGGCATGTACACCGTTTTCACAAATCAACGTTAACACACCTTGCTAGATTTAGACTAAATCTAGATTTTCCCCAACTTGAGCTCCTTTGAAGAAATTTGAATCTTCAAGCCAAAACTTCCAAAAACCTAGATTCATAAATTTCCAACCATAAATACACACATCCAAGTCCCCAAATTTGGCCAAAACCCTAATTTGACCCAATTTCTCCAAAATCATCAAAACTGAAATTTGAGAAACCAATTACTAAGAAATCATTAATGGAGCATTTATAACTTATAATAAGGTTTAGAAATGGAGATGATACACTTACCACTTTGGTTTTGGTAAAAACATAGAAAACCCAAAATAAAGCTTGAGGTTGAAGATGAAGATGATAATGGAGCCTCTTGACCCTAGCTTCTAATCCTTAACTTGATGATGGAACACCTTAAAAACTCAAGAAATGGCTCCAAAATGAGTTAGGGTTTGTGAAGGAAGAAGGAGAAATGATTTGGTAGAGAAAGGGGGAAGTTTAGATGTGAGAAATTAGAAAAATGGTCGAAATACAGCCTTCACTTCCCCTGGTGTGACAATGACACGATCATTGTTGCGTGTCATAGTCGCACCAAGTGTACCATGGGCGTTCCAATTGTGTGACTATGATTGTGTGACTATGACATTGTCATAGTCTTCGGGCATTGTAGTCAGACCCTTTCCAAGCCCCGAAACCGACTTTTTCAACGCCAACACTCCCGATTCTCTTAAGTGGAAAGTCAAAGTCAATCAAAGTTAAGCATGTTTGGTAAGTTGTGTATGTTTTTTGTATTGTGTCTAGGTATAAATACCTTCATCTTTGTAATTGTAGAGTGTAGAACGTAGAACGTGTGCTTACAATTGAGAATCATATTTGTATATCTTAGAGAGAGAAATTATAGAGAGAGTTTGTAATTTGTTCATTTGAGATCAATGACAAATGACTAATTGAATCGAATTGATCATTCATCTTGATAATCTTGCATAAACTGGGAATCACAATTGGTATCAGAGCAGACAAGATTTAGAGATTTTGATCAATTCTTGAAGATTTGTTGCTAAAGTTGGAAAGTCACAAGAAGTTACTGTGTAGATTCAGATTTCGTAAAATTGGGGTATTTTGGATTGGAAATTGATTGTGTTGTGTTCGTATTGTGATTTAGAAATTTTCTTGTTTGAATTGTTCTGTCCAATTCACAACAGAATGTATGAATTTTGAGTTTTTGTGAATCTTTTGATCGAAATTTTGTAAACACTGTTATTGGATCGAAGTTTGAATTTTAGTGATTATTAGTTGAAATCATAAATTACAAATATGTTCAGATTGATATCGTGAGTAATCCTGTAAAGTTTCATCATCTAATTCAAAGAATCGATTGACTTATGGCTGAAATAGATGTTCTGAGTTTGATAGACTGAAGAACTCGCAAGATGTGAGAAATTCGCATCCTTCAAATACGAAGAACTCGCATGCCTCATGAAAAGTTTTAAGTCAGGATTTCGCATAAATCTTCCTGAGAAAAATTCAGAATTTGCATAGAGTGTGATACGAAAAGTTAGAATTCGCATGACTCTACATGCGAAAAGCTCAAAATGCGCACGTCCCTTGGTGCGAAAAGTTACTATTCAAGTTCTTTGACATGCGAAAAGTCAACAATTCGCGTCTCATTTCATGCGAAATCTGAGGAATTTGCATATCATAGTGTGAAGATTTTCTAAGTGTGTAATTCGCATCGATACGTAAAGCTCAGATGGTTGAATTATTCTAAGTCCATAATTCGCATCATTCATGCGTGCGAAAAGCTCAAAGTTGGAAAAAAGTTAAAGTCATGAATTCACATACTTCTTGTAATGCCCGTAATTTTGGAATTTCTCCTCGATGGTAATACGGGATTCGAGTTATGGGAAGCGGGCGGATTGACCCGCGACTTGCAAGTCGCGGGCAAAGCCGCGGGAACCCATCTGAGAGTTTTAAACACGATTTTTGGAACCTAACTTCATTTTCTCATAACTTCCTCCTCTCAAATCCGATTTGAATGATTCTTGAATCTAGAGTCACGTCTTTTGGAGCTTTTCAAGTAGGGAAAGAATTGGATTGAAGATATTGGGTGGATACAAGGGTTTACGATCAAGGTAATCTACCCATCTTTCCATCTAAAAGGTTAGGGTTTGGTGTTCGTCATCTTGTTTTTGTATCCTTAGGGTTTGGTATAACTTTGAGAATGTTTGTGGTAAGGGATCTGTAGAAATCTTGGAGCTAGTGGAAGGATCCAAGATCTTCTCTTCAAAGGAACTCAAGTTTGTGGGTAAAACCTAGATTTAGTCTAAATCTAGCAAGGTGAGTTCTAGTTGCTTTGAAAAACTATATACATGTCAAAATGCACATATTTTGGGTTTTAAAAGTATATCCATGAGTTTACTTCATTTTGATAAGTTTGTGAACAATTGTACACTACACATATTTGAGTTATAAATCTTTGAAAATGGGTTACAATATTTTATGAGGTGTTTGAGTCACCAAAAGGGGGATTTTGATCTACCATACATGTTTCTTGAACATTTGAAGAATTTAGGTATTGTGTTGCTAAGGTCCCTAATATGGGAAGATTTGGAGTACAAATGATTTCAAATGGAATTATAGTGTGAGTTGGGGAGTTTTAAGAACGATCATTGAAATATGGTCATTTGTGGCTTTACTCAACCTACGGGTTTTATATTTGAAAACTTTAAGTCATTTGACTTTAAAAGTGTGAGTTTCTGGAACGAGTATCTTTTAATTTAGGAATATTTGGAAAAGTGTGGACCTTACGGTTCGGGCCTTTAGCCAATTGTATTTGGAGAAAGTGTTAAATTTAGGAAAGTTGTACATCAGCTTATGTAGCCATATTGGCTCTATTTGAGTGTCAAATTTTTTATGATGCCTTACAGCTTAATTTGTACACTAACGAGTTTTGGGATGTTGTCTGGTTTAAATGGCTCATTTTGGAGCGTTTTATGGAAATGCAATTATTATACAAATTATGGTAATTACATGTTTTGGATGAGTTAGTTCATTCATATGGAGTCATGTAATGTTTAGACTGTAATGCGATGGATCCATAGGCATAGGAGCCGGGTTGTTCATCATGGAAATTTTAACGTCCATGTTTGAGTCTAGAGAGTGGTCCCCAAGTCATGTTTTTATGTAAGCTTGCGGTGGTGCTCTGCAGAGCCGGATACGGGGACTTGTGGCTCTTGTGGTGACACTCATCTAGAGGACGAGTAGACACTAGGGTCATTTGGGTATCTTGCGGTGGTAGCTCGGTTGGGAGCCGTATACGGGGATCCATGACTCTATGTGAAACTCGAGAACGTTGATAAGTGGCTTAACTTTGTGTGCCCGCCACATTTGATGGATTCGGGTCTCCCTCGTCACCGAAAGGTGTTATCTTTGGGTATATCCTTACCCATGCCTTCGGTGTTGAAATGTACCATTTTATTTACACAAAGAGTCTTTTGGTGAAATACCGTGTGGGTGCATTTTAGGGAAATTTGGACGTCGAATAATTATTTAAAATGGGTGTTTGGAAATTAGAAGTAACTTGATTTGCAAATAAAGCCTCTTTATAATCAGTGTTTCTAGAACGGCCTTATTCAGAGTAAAATGTTCGTTTTAAATGTTTTATGAATTGTATGATGAAAACTGCTTTAACTCACTAGGCTTTAAACCTTACACTTTTTATTTTCGACATGTATATCAAGTCTTAGATGGATCTGAGTGGCGAGTGGAGCTTGGTAGAAGTTCCGGTTGGGTGAAGATAGCAGCTTTGGTGGTTTTAGTAACAACCGACTAATTTTGTCCCCGTTTGTGGGACTAGATAGTTCCGTTTGAACTCCGATGCGTTGTTGTAGTGATTGTTAGAACATAAATATGTTCTATTTAGATGTTTAGTAAAGTAATCCTACTGCATTGTGTATTGGGCCTTGTACATGGGCTTGGGCTTAATGTGTACAAGGATGTATTGGGTATAAATAGGATCTGTTAGTGTGTTTAGTGAGTAACTTTCATTTCAACCATGTAGACATACGAATTCTTGTAAGCTCTCTGTAGTTTAGATTTGTGTTCAATAAAACTACATATTTCTACCCTAATTATCCTTGTCAATCTTGTTTAATCAATCAATTATGATCTCAATGGACCTAATACGAGGTATCAGAGCCTCACGAAGAATCATTCATCGCACGATCGAGATCGAATTGGTTGAAGGAACAATCATTGTGAAGAAATTTCGAATTCATTAATTTGATGTTAAATTGAATGTTCTTTGATGTCTAATTGATTATGTGGTTATAGTCGCACATTACGGAATCAATTACTTTGTGTAATTTCTTCAAATTTGGGCTAATTTGATCGATTTTGAGTATTTTTGTTCGAAAACATGTTTTTCACTGTGGTTGAGATCGATTGGTCTTTAGAGACGTTTTTGGACTAGATCATCAACAACAAATGTTCTCTATTGAAGTTGAATTCGAAGAAAATCTGGAAAAACATTCGAGATCCACAGAGTTCGCATGACATTGAAGAACTCGCATGGAAATAACTCGAATGAAAATTTGGAAGATTTCACATGATTAGAATTTGCACGATGAAGGACTTTGAAGATGAAATTATTTCAAGTATAGAATTCGCATATCAGAGAGGTGCAAAAAGTGCAGAATTCGCATGGCAGTCTTATGCGAAAAGTTTGATACGAATTTTATGTTGATAAAGAAAATTTTAAGTGTAGAATTCACATGGAGACATATGCGAGAAGTCAATAATTCGCATGTGTGAGTTATGCGAAAAGTGAGAATTCGTTTAAAGGGTTATGCGAATTACGAGGAATTCGCACATAGGCACGTGCAAGAAGCTAGAATTCGCACGTAGGCCTATGCGAATTCTGAGGTTTTAGGCTAAGCCTCATGCGAGTTGTGCTCCTCATGAATAGTGATCTGCGAATTGTTGAAGTTATGCGAGAAGTTTATGATGTTTTGAGAAAAATGATTGTTCTGAACCCATTTTGCTACAAGTTTGCCCTGTTCCCGAGGTTTTTACGCGTAATGTATATGTGACATCATTCTTATGTTGTGTTGGTCACATATCTTTAGCAACTGATCAAATTTTCACGAGTGCTCATGCTTTTCAAGATTTTCAGATACTGGATATGAGGATTTAGTCTCTGATTGGATTGAGTTAGCTTCCTGAGTATCTGCAATCATCAGTCTGGAGTGCTTCTATTTGTTGTTAGACCGTTGAGTGCTCTTTATCATTCTTCTGACCTGATCAATCAGTAGTGTGAGTGACTGCAATCATTGTTCTGATGCTTTGGTGGTGTTTCAGAATCCTGAGTGCTTATAATCATCCAACTGGTTCGTGAAGAAAGGAGTTCTGGGTTTGATTGTTCAGTATTCTGGAAAGCAGTTAGAAAATGAGCGTCTTTCATCAGTTGTTGAACAATAGTTTCCTTCTAACCCTTGCCTTATAGTGTTTGCTACCAGATGCTACCTCCTTTAAGTTGATCAAAATAAGTTCTTAAGTTGAATTCTTATTCAACTCGTGATTCAAAGACATATCAGATGTTATATACTGAAGATACACTTGGTTGTCATTCCATAATTCAACACATATCATTCTTGTGTGTGTAAGGAATGTGTTGGGTTTACAAGAGTCAAAAGTTGTATTTATGTGCACTCAGTCGAGGTTATTGTCTACATCAGATATGATATTAAAGTTGAAACTTCAAGGATAAGATCTACTTTCAAGGGGGAGCTAGAGGAGCTTTGAAGTTTATGCAACACTAAGTTTTATAAAGAAATCAAGAGGGAGAGGAGCTGAAGCTGGAGCTGAAAAGAGAATGATTACTTTACAAAACTTAGGGGGAGAATGTTAGAACATAAACATGTTCTATTTAGAAGTTTAGTAAAGTAATCCTATTGCATTATGTTTTGGGCCTTGTAGATGGGTTTGGGCTTAATGTGTACAAGGATGTATTGGGTATAAATAGGATCTGTTAGTGTGTTTAGTGAGTAACTTTCATTTCAACCATGTAGACATACGAATTCTTGTAATCTCTCTATAGTTTAGATTTGTGTTCAATAAAACTACAGATTTCTAGCCCAATTATCCTTGTCAATCTTGTTTAATCAATCAATTATGATCTCAATGGATGGTACTGATGCCATGGAAGTGGAAGAGCAAGTTCAAGTGCATACTATTCTTGATGAAGTTGTCAGGGACATAAGGAGAAATGAGGGAGATACAATAGAAAATATTGAGAGAGAGAGAGAGAGAGAGTGAGATTAGAGAAAAAGAACATGGAAAGCATGTGATTACCCAAACCTACACTTCCAAAAGGGCAACCACATCTAATACACTGTCGCATGTGTTGCGTTCGGGTATTCAAGACATAAGTAGCCCACTTATGCAATCGCACACCTAAGCCATCTACTCTATTTCTTCTCAACAAGAAATAGTTTCATTTTCTCACGGGGACATAGCACACAATCTACCGGTTTCTCATTCGGAGATTCAAGGTATTGAAATAAGAGAACAACAACCCCCGTTCTCAACTTCTATTGATGCACAATTGCGTCTAGTTCCATTCGAATTGTCTATCATTGTTTCTAGGACACTTATTGAATCTGCTACCATCGGTTGTCTAAGTGACCCGATCAGAACATCCAGAGTAGATCCGCAATCCGGACTACGAGGACCGGATGGAAGTCCTATCATTACCACATCTATGCCAACAATGAACACAGGCCATGCAGTTGATTCTACATCTGTCATGCAAACGGATAATCTTCGTGATTCCGGTGTTAGTTACCCAGACTTTGTGTCTAAAGGAACTCTCGACAGCGCCTTAAAGGCTGTTGAATCTAGGATGTTTGAGAAGTTGGAGGAGGAGATAGGTGGACTGAAACGTTTATTGAAGGGGAAGGACCCAGTATCTAAACCTGAACCTACACCTCAAAGTCAGCAAATTCCAAACACTCAACTTGCTGATCTATCTATTGATGAGCTAAAGTCTTTACTGTTTGCAAAACTTTTATCCCAAGCTCCGGATAATCAGCAAGACGCAGATCTTCTAACCCTTCTGCAATCCCACCATGAAAATCAACCACCACAATCTGTGAAACCAGCAGATTTGGTTAGTGCCACAAAGTTTAATTCATTTAAATCTGACATTTTATTTGCTCTATCTTATCTTAAACAGGTAGTACAAACTTCATGTAAAGCCCAAGCAGCTATTTCTACAAGGAAGCATGATCATGATCCAGATAATGATCATGAGGGGGAGAAAAAAGAGAAACAGACAGCTGCTGGTAGTTCTGGTGATGCAGTTATGGTGGAGATAAGGGATGAAAATGCAGAGAATGTTGAAAGGGGTGATGATCAAGGTTCTAAGCAGATTGATCAATTGGAATTGGTTTTATATGTTGGTGAAGGAGTTGAATCAAGGGTTGAAAAGACTAAGATTGCAACCAGGCAGGAAATTTTGGAGATCACAGGAATGACTAATCCTGATGTCATTGTTTTGGAGACTGATAGTGCTGCTGAAGTTGATGCCAAGTATGAAATGTACTGGAAAATCAAGGAGGAGGAGCAGAAAAATGATTTTGTTGATATTGCCTCAGATGATGAGGTTGTTGATGTTACAGAAATTGTTAAAAGAGTTGAGAAGATACCGGCTCATGAGGCAAGTGTACTTGATGATCTTTGTGAGGACAGAGATATAGAAGCTTTGAATGCGATGTTCACTCAAATTACTCCAGAAGATCTTCATCTTAGTCCTATTGATGAGTGTAATCAGGGATTATATTATTGATTTTCTTGTAAATACAATGAAAGAGTACAAGGTTTATATAGGCAAGAAAGCTAGAAAAAGAAGGAAACCCTAAAAACCCTAAGGGCCCACGAGCTAGTTGGGCCTAAGTAAAGAATTACATATTTTACATTCTAACACTCCCCCTCAAGCTGGAGCATAGATATTAATCATGCCCAACTTGTTACAGATAGAAGAGATTCGCGAACCAGGTAAAGCTTTGGTAAAGACATCGGCAAGTTGACTTCCTGTTCGAACAAAGGGAGTTGAGATGGTTCCATCTTCTAGCTTTTCACGAGTGAAATGGCAATCCAATTCAATATGTTTTGTTCTCTCATGAAACACGGGATTATTTGCAATGTGGATAGACGCCTCATTATCACAATATAGATTCATTGGTTTAGATTGAGCAAACCCAAGTTCACCTAGCAGATTACGCAACCATATCAACTCACAAGTGGTTTGGGCCATAGCCCTATATTCAGAGTCAGCGCTTGACCGGGAAACGACATTCTATTTCTTGCTTTTCCACGAGACTAGATTTCCTCCAACTAACACACAATAGCCTGTCATAGACCGCCTGTTCGTAGGATCTCCATTATAGTCAGCATCTGTAAACCCTTCTATGACATGATGACCGTGATTTTGATAAAGAATTCCAAGACCAGGGGAACCCTTTAGGTACTTCAGTATATGTCTAACGGCCTCCCAATGTGGAGTTCTTGGAGATGACATAAACTGACTTACAACACTCATCGGAAACGCGATGTCAGGACGCGTAATCGTCAGGTAGTTTAGTTTTCCCACAATTCTTCTATACTTTTCTGGATCCTCAAGTAGATCTCCATCATCTGCTTTCAATTTCATATTCGGAATCATTGGGGCCTCACACGGTTTTGTTTCAATCATCCCAGAATCATTCAATACATCCAAACAATATTTCCGTTGAGACAAACATATCCCTTTCCGAGTACGAGATACTTCAATTCCCAAGAAGTATTTTAAAAGACCTAGATCCTTTGTTTGAAACCGGGACACAAGGAAATCTTTCAGCTTCTTGATCCCAATGTCATCGCTCCCAGTAAGCACAATGTCATCAACGTACACCACTCGTAGAATGCATCCAGAAGGGGATGAAGTAAAGAACACAGAATGATCATAAGAGCTCCTCCGTAAGCCAAACTCAGTCACTACAGCATTGAACCGTCCAAACCAAGCACGAGGGGATTGCTTTAAACCATACAATGATTTACGCAATTTACAGACTCTGCCAGACTCCCCCTGAGCAACAAACCCAGATGGTTAATCCATATAAACTTCCTCATGTAAATCACCATGCAGGAATGCATTTTTCACATCCAGTTGGTGTAGGACCCAGTCATAAGTAGCGGCCAATGAAATAAACAAGCGGATGGAGGGTACCTTAGCCACAGGAGAAAATGTCTCGTAGTAGTCGACCCCATAAGTCTGAGCATATCCTTTAGCTACCAACCGGGCTTTCAGATGAGCCACTGATCCATCTGGATTAACTTTCACAGTGAATACCCATTTGCATCCAATTGCCTTTTTACCTGCAGGTAACTCTATCAAATCCCATGTATTATTATGATCTAGAGCATTAATCTCGTCAATCATGGCATCCCTCCATCCAGAATGAGCCAAAGCTTAACCAACCGTTTTAGGAACAGAAAATGAATCAAGTGTAGAGATCAAAGAGAGAGAACGAGAAGAAAGTTTATCATAGCAAACAACTGAAGAAATAGGGTAAGTACATGAGCGCTTACCTTTTTGAAGGGCAATGGGAACATCAAGATCAGGATCATATGTATCGGATGGTGGTGGATCACTTGAAGCAGAAGGATCATCATTATAAGAATCTGCAGACGATGACGAAGATGGTATAGGGTCGGGATATGACGTAGGTCGTTGCCACCTATTATACACATGAACTATCGGTGGTTTAGTAGGCTCTTGATGCTGTATCGAGTCGGATAGGAAAGGGGATTCGGGAACTGGTACGGTATATACCAACAAATCATCGTTATCTCTTGGATTGCAAGGAGTGGACACAGGAAAGAAAGATATATTCTCATGGAATGTAACATCTCGAGATACAATGTATCGATTAAGTGTGGGAGAAAAGCACTTATACCCTTTTTGAAGTCGAGAGTAACCAAGAAATACACATTTCAGAGATTTTGGATCCAATTTAGTTATGTGTGGTCAGGTATCACGGACAAAACAAGTACTACCAAAGATCTTTGGGTCGACAAGAAAAAAATGACTTTGTAGGAAACAGAACTGAGAAAGGACTTCTTCCATCCAAAACAACAGATGACATTCGGTTGATGAGAAAACAAGAAGTAGCAACAACATCAGCCCAAAATAGTTTTGGAACAGTCATATGAAATAATAGACCCCGAGCCACCTCTAAGAGATGACGATTCTTTCGTTCAGCAACCCCATTTTGAGCTGGTGTGTCAACACAGGAGACTCATGAAGAATACCATTTTGAAGCATATATGACTGAAATGTTTGAGACAAATATTCTTTTGCATTATCGCTACGAAGAGTTTGAATGGAGACTTTAAATTGTGTTTTAATCTCAGTATAAAATGAACAAAAATGGGTAAACACCTCAGATCGATTTTTCATAAGGTAAAGCCAAGTCGTACGAGAGTAATCATCAACAAAAGTAACGAAATACTTAAATCCAAGTTTTGAAGTGACCGGACATGGTCCCCAAACATCAGAATGGACTAACTCAAATGGAGAAGAGGCCCGCTTATTATAGACTTTAGGACTTAAATGAATACGTTGATGTTTGGCATACTGACAAGACTCACTGTAGAGAAGATAAAGAAGAAAACTCAGGACACAACTTCTTCAAATTTTGTAAAGAAGGATGACCTAATCGACAATGAACTTTAAGCAAAGACGATGAGTTAGAACAAGCCAAAGAGCAAGGTATTTGTTGTTCAAATATGTATAGGCCGTCAGTTTCCCGCCCTTTACCAATAATCCTCTTCGTCGACAGATCCTGAAGGACACAGAAATCAGGAAAGAATGTGACACAACAATTTAAAGCACGGGTAATTTTGTTGACTGATAACAAATTGAATGAGAAATTGGGTAGGCTCAGTACAGAAGATAACGAAACAGATGGGGTAAGATCAATGGTGCCAGAACCAAGAACAGATGTGGTAGATCCATCAGCAATTGTGACATGTGATGGAGACGTGTGTTTATTGAAATTAGAGAAGATAGTGGGATTACCTGTTATGTGATCTGAAACACCTGAATCAATGACCCATTTAGAGGCAGAGGATAATAGGCATGTACTAGAGTTACCTGTCTCAGCAAATGTAGCAATCGAAGCAGTGGAATTCTCAGTCCCTAAAAGTCGAGCATATTCTTCCGCGAGTATAGTAACCGTACTACCAGATGGTTTGTCTTCTCCAGTCATCTTCCAATGAATCACAAACCAGAAAATCAAAGTTGGACAAACAATGCACTCACAGGGTGCCAGAAAACCGACGAACAAAAACGAAAACGAACAGCGCACTCACAGGGTGCCACAAGACGAACAGGGATGAAATAAAACGAGAAAAATCTTCGAACCAAAAAAAACGTACCAAAAAACTTCGGGAGTACTGTTCACGCCGGAGTACTATTCACGTTGAAACATTATTCACGTCGGAGCACTATTCACGCGGGAGCACTATTCACGTCCGGAGCACTGTTCATGTCGGAACACTATTCACACCGGAGTACTGTTCACGCCGAACACTGTTCACGCCGGAGGAAGGTAGAAAGTGGGACGACTGCTATTAGGGTTTTAGGAGTGACGACTATTAGGGTT
This sequence comes from Arctium minus, assembly GCA_954870635.1. Taxonomy (NCBI): domain Eukaryota; kingdom Viridiplantae; phylum Streptophyta; class Magnoliopsida; order Asterales; family Asteraceae; genus Arctium; species Arctium minus. The sequence goes on along the minus strand of OX941090.1, from coordinate 26,272,780 downwards.
TTAGAAGCGGAGGCTCTGATACCATGTAATCAGGGATTATATTATTGATTTTCTTGTAAATACAATGAAAGAGTACAAGGTTTATATAGGCAAGAAAGCTAGAAAAAGAAGGAAACCCTAAAAACCCTAAGGGCCCACGAGCTAATTGGGCCTAAGTAAAGAATTACATATTTTACATTCTAACAATGAGCAAGTGCCAAAACCAAGTATTGTTCCAATTGTTCCATCCTTCAGTGAGTTTGAATTTCCTGAAGCTAATGTAGTTCAACCTGATGATGTTGAGCCTACTGTCAATCTGAATTCTGATACAAATGTTGAAGAAAATTGCTTTATCAGAAAAAGTTGGATATTCCTGTGAATCAAGAAGAGTTTGTGAGAGAGCCCCTACATAAGCCTATTGTTCCAGAACCAAAAGCAGGTCCTTCAGGTACTGCTGTACAGGGTTCTACTCCTTACACAGGCTATGATGAGTTTGGTCCTACTATAGAAGAAATAAAGAGGATCAGAAGTGCTTTAAGAGTGCCATATCTTGAAGAAGGTGTCAAGATTTTTGTTAGTTATATCAGGCAAATTGATCAAGCTCAACTCTTGGGGATTCAAGATAAACCTCCTGAGTATCAACAAGAGTATATCAGGATGTTGCAAGTAACTGGAAGAACCTGTAAAGATGTTAGAAGTAAAGCAGAGATTTTGGATGTCAACAGAGTTATTATGAAGAAATATAAGAAGATATGGTATCATGAGTTCACTGTTCAGAGGAAAGGTTTGAAGACTTATGTCTTTAATGAAGCTGACTTTGCAAATCTGAATTTCAGAGACATTGAGTTCATGTATCATGATTTCAGAGGGAGAACCATTAGATATCCTGAAGTTGTGTTTGATCTAGCACCATCAAAAGGTTCATCAAGAGGCACATTTACTCTACCTACTATTATGACTTCCAGTTAGGTATTGAGACCAATCAGAAGAGAATAAACCTACTTGCACTTGATATGACTCATCCTCTGCTAGAAGAAACCCCTCTCTACACAGTTCTAAGAACGCTAGAATTAGGAGTTGTGTATGAGAATGTTGACAAAAAGCAGAAAAGATTCATGAGAGGTACAGAAATTCCAAAGTATTCAGATGGTACACTGAAAGATGTTCTTGAGAATCTGCAAGCTAAGCATGAGGATAGTGAAAAGAAGAGACTTGCAGAAAATGATCATATATCAAGGTTGGAAAAAATTTGGACAGAAAATGTCATTGATGCTATCAAGGACAGAATCAGATTCAGACTAGCCATCAGAAGGTTTGAAGGCTATATGGGTATAAGGAGAACTTGCATGAAGAAATGGACAAGTTGAAGACTTGCAAATTGCTCAAAAAGGGGGAGATTGTTAGATATGTTTTTAGTCAATTTGTTAAGTTATTTACTTTGTATTGTTGACTTTTCTTGTAAACTTGTGTAGAGGTCAAGTCTATGTTTGACCCTATATAAGTATTCCTTTAGTCTTGTTTTAAGTATGTTAGTTGTCTAAATGATTGTAATCATTCTTTTTGTGAGATATATGACTACGCTAAATCTTGTGACTCAAATTCACTCCAGATTCTTTCTTTGATTCTTATTGTGTTTGATCTTAATTGTCATAGTTGCTTGAAACCTGGGATCACATTGATTCTTCCTTGTAACGTTAGATATTCGATATTTCAATGCTATGTATTTAAGAGTTTTTGGAAGTTTTAAATTGTCTGCTATTTTCGAATTTTAGGGGTGTTACAAGTTGGTATCAGAGCTCTAGTTTAAGTGAATTAGGTATGAATTTTAGATTCCTAGACTTAAGCTGAGACTTTAAGTATGATTGGTTCGTGTTGGGTAGAACTCTTAGTTGAGAATGGGTCGTAGTAGTCAATAGAAATGCACTAGTTGAGAAGTCATGACTATGGGGATGAGGACTCTTATGTATATTATGTTCATAATTTCACTTAGCTAATGTTATTATGAATGTATTGTTACGTGAGTGTGCTTGACTCTATCATTATTGCGATACTTGATGTGTGTGGTAGTATGTCGTCGTTGTCAAATCTTGCGTATTTATAACTCTTAACCTCAGGTCTCGTATGTGTTAGACAAGCATGGCAGATACGTAGAGAGAAGCATAGGCATAAGAGGATGAGTATGGCATTGGCAGTGCAGTCCCAAGGCGAGCCGTTGGAGTCAACCATATACCACCTCCTCCATTTCCGCCATCGTCTAATGACGGGCCGGAGCACGCACAGAGAGTGATCTTGAATCTCACGAATCCAAATGTTCAAGGGGTAGACCCTCATTCCGGATTGTTGACCAACGTGGTTCAACTGATTAATTCGGCAATGGAACGTTAAGAAGAAAGGTTAATGAAATTGTTGGAGGACAGAAATGCCAACGACCGGAGGCAGGAAGTAGTCTTCAGGCATTATGGGAGAGGTCCAAGCGACAACAGAAATGTAATCCTCGGGGAGGACCTCATTACTGCCATTTTGAGACGTGATAGAAGGACCTACGCGTACAAGGATTTCCTGTGCAGCAAGCCGCCAGAGTTTTCAGAAGCGGACGACCCGGTAGTGTGCATGAATTGGATCCAAGAAATGGAACAAGCGTTTGATGTTAACGAGTGTGAGGAAGAACAGAAAGTGAAATCCACCTCCCATTTGTTGAGGGGTCGAGCTCTTACTTGGTGGAATGTTACCAAGTCCACCCATGGACCCGCTATCACCTCATTACTATCATGGGATGCTTTCAAAAGGAAGGTTTTGGATGAATACTATAACGAAAGAGTGATCGACCGAATAGAGGAGGAATTCCGAGCCCTCAAGAAGGGTGACATGACTGTGAGAGAGTACTCCAACCTCTTCATGGAGAAACTGGATTTGGTGGGGCATGTCGTCCCGAGTGAGAAGGATCGGGTTAAGGTCTATCTAAAGAGATTACTAGCTGGTATGAAGGCAATGGTCCGATGTTCCAAGGCTTCCACTCTTTAGGAAGCGATAGAAGAATCACAATTTATGGAAGACGTTCATTCCCGGGGTGAAGAAGAAGAGGCAGAGTTTTGAGAAAATAGGAAACGGGAGGACCGGAGGAGTCCACCCCATGAATACCAAAATTATGAAGAACAGAAGAAAGTTAGCCATCGTAGGAAGTCGAAGTGGTGTCGTGAGTGTCGATCCAAGCATGCGGGGAGGTGCAATCCCAACCCTTTAACGTGTCTCAAGTGTGGCATGTTAGGCCACTCCCACCGGGATTGTTCCATCAAGGGCACTATCTGTTTTGTGTGTAGAGAGTCGGACCATGTCAAGAAGGACTGTCCTCGTGCAGGGATCAGAGAAGGATCGGGAAGCGTGCACAGTGTGCCCATGCTGGAATGGCACGTCGGTGACGACATGTGTGTTTCCCATTCGTTTCGTTTCATAAGATAGTTAAACTGTCGTGTTCGAGTCTTTGTTAGAATGGTTTGCCGCTATCTCGTCTGATGGGTAGTTTGTGCTTTATGGTAACGAATGCTAGAGATCGATGTTATTAGTGTTTCTAGGAACCCTATAGGGGGCCGGTAAGGGGGCTTTGGGTGTTAAGTCATGTAGTCGAGGCTTGAATCGATAATAGGGAGAGAGTAGGAGTTTTAAGAGATAGGCTCCGGGGTTGGTGACCGATCGATGTGGTTGTTCAAATTGAGAACCAACATAAGAATTGTAAATCGAAGATTTTGGTAATCGGAGTTATATAGTATCGGTGTTAGAGGAGGTTTCTTGAGACGAGTCGAGTGTCGATTTGGTTAGAAAGGTCAAGAAAATGTTTCCACCAGTAACCGTAGGAGGAGTCGTTAGCAGGCGACCGCTAAGAATTCGGGATGTTATCTATAGGAGTTAATAAGATAAGCGGTAGATGGTAGTTGGTCAAAGAGCGCAAGGAAGATCTACATGACGTTTTGGAAGACCCCGTTGAGCGAGACTTTTAAGAGATAATGAATCCATGAGTTGGTCGACTCGAGGCTATCGCGGAATTGCAGACCCAACCAAATCCTAGACTTAAGAATTTGGCGTATTGTGAGGCAAGACACCCTCTATTATGATAAGTTGAATCAACCTTCAAGTGGTGCCGATACTCGGTCAGTTATGACCAAGTAAATAGGTTGAAGTGCAGTCAATTAGGAGCCTAGTGGGACCTTCTAGACAAGGGATAGAGTTAAGCTGTAAATGCCGTAAGGATTGTGGAAATTTTGGAGGATTGTTAACTTTAGGAAAGGTTGGGAACCTTAATAATCTTGTTGAGGGCTCATGTTTAGGATCTTTCCTTTATTTGATAGTGATTTTATCTTTTGTTAGTGTGCTATGTTTTCCTTGCAGCTTGTTTGGGCGAGAGCTAAGTTGAGATCAGTGGTGGTCTTAGGAATGATCTTAGATTGTGAGAGGTATCCCTAGGTTTGGGTCCTCGTTAGAGAGTCTTGTGGCAAGGGCCATTTGTAGGGCTTTTCTGAACCCGGGCTCTTAATTGGGGGTTCTAAGGGAATCTACTAGAAGGCGTGAATCCATGGTGCATCTTTCGAACATGTGGGAACGGTAGGTCGGAGACTCTTCACAAAACCTCGTGGAACAAGGAATAGTTGAAGGTTTAGAGATCAGGTAATTCGCCCAAGTCTTTCGGGTGAAAGACTGTAGGAAGAATTCTTATTTCCCAATAAGGTGGTGGAACCACTTCTCGTAACCCCTGCTATGTGTGTGTGAGGATGCGTTGCGAAGTAAAAGGGGTGTGGTACCCCTTGACCAATGCTTGCCCGTTAGTAAGGATTGCTAGTAAGAACGAGAGAAATGTTTTTCGGCTAAGGAGCCAAATTCTTGGTGTGGCGCATTTTTGGTAAATTTGGATTCGTTAGTAATGCCCCGTGCCCCGTGGAGTTTTGGGGATTCCGGGTCAAGATTTCGAGGGCGAAATCATTTTCAAGGTGGGGGGGATTGTAACGCCCGTAATTTTGGAATTTCTCCTCGATGGTAATATAGGAGTCATTTGACTCTTGGAACGTAAAGGTATCGATAAATCAGGTAAGTTTTACAATAAAACCATCGGGGATCGAATCAGGCACAAAAAAACGCGAGAAAACAAGACTTTTGGAGTGTCGCGGGTTGGTGCGCGACCTTGAGCCGCGACCCAGGCCGCGTAACTCACTGGAATCGAATTATGGGAAGTGTTCGGCTTGCCCCGTGACTTGCAAGTCGCGGGCAAGGCCGCGAGAACCCATCTGAGAGTTTTAAACACGATTTTTGGAACCTAACTTCATTTTCTCATAACTTCCTCCTCCCAAATCCGATTTGAGTGATTCTTGAACCTAGAGTCTCGTCTTTTGGAGCTTTTCAAGTAGAGAAAAATTGTATTGAAGATATTGGGTGGATCCAAGGGTTTACGATCAAGGTAATCTACCCATCTTTCCATCTAAAAAGTTAGGGTTTGGTGTTCGTCATCTTGTTTTTGTATCCTTAGGGTTTGGTATAACTTTGAGAATGTTTGTGGAAAGGGATCTGTAGAAATCTTGTATCTAGTGGAAGGATCCAAGATCTTCTCTTCAAAGGAACTCAAGTTTGTGGGTAAAACCTAGATTTAGTCTAAATTTAGCAAGGTGAGTTCTACTTGCTTTGAAAAACTATATACATGTCAAAATGCACATATTTTGGGTTTTAAAAGTATATCCATGAGTTTACTTCATTTTGATAAGTTTGTGAACAATTGTACACTACACATATTTGAGTTATAAATATTTGAAACTGGGTTACAATATTTTATGAGGTGTTTGAGTCACCAAAAGGGGGATTTTGATCTACCATACATGTTTCTTGAACATTTGAAGAATTTGGGTATTGTGTTGCTAGGGTCCCTAATATGGGAAGATTTGGAGTACAAATGATTTCAAATGGAATTATAGTGTGAGTTGGGGAGTTTTAAGAACGATCATTGAAATATGGTCATTTGTGGCTTTACTCAACCTACGGGTTTTATATTTGAAAACTTTAAGTCCTTTGACTTTAAAAGTGTGAGTTGTTGGAACGAGTATATTTTAATTTGGGAATATTTAGAAAAGTGTGTACCTTACGGTTCGGGCCTTTGGCCAATTGTATATGGAGAAAGTGCTAAATTTTGGAAACTTGTACATCGGCTTATGTAGCCATATTGGCTCTATTTGAGTGTCAAATGTTTTATGATGCCTTACGGCTTAATTTGTACACTAATGAGTTTTGGGACGTTTTCCGGTTTAAATGGCTCATTTTGGAGCGTTTTATGGAAATGCAATTATTATACACATGTTGGTAATTACATGTTTTGGATGCGTTAGTTCATTCATATGGAGTCATGTAATGTTTAGACTGTAATGCGATGGATCCATAGGCATAGGAGTCGGGTTGTTCATCATGGAAATTTTAACGTCCATGTTTGAATCTAGAGAGTGGTCCCCAAGTCATGTTTTTATGTAAGCTTGCGGTGGTGCTCTGCAGAGCCGTATACAGAGCTAAGTCTTGCGGTGGTGCCCATGATGAGCCAGATACGAAGACTTGTGGCTCTTGTGGTGACACTAATCTAGAGGACGAGTAGACACTAGGGTCATTTGGGTATCTTTCGGTGGTAGCTCGGTTAGGAGCCGTATACGGGGATCCATGACTCTATGTGAAACTCGAGAACGTTGATAAGTGGCTTAACTTTGTGTGCCCGCCACATTCGATGGAATCGGGTCTCCCTCGTCACCGAAAGGTGTTATCTTTGGGTATTCCCTTACCCATGCCTTTGGTGTGGAAACGTACCATTTTATTTACACAAAGAGTCTTTTGGTGAAATACCGTGTGGGTGCATTTTGGGGAAATTTGGACGTCGAATAATTATTTAAAATGGGTGTTTGGAAATTAGAAGTAACTTGATTTGCAAATAAAGCCTCTTTATAATCAGTGTTTCTAGAACGGCCTTATTCAGAGTAAAATGTTCGTTTTAAATGTTTTATGATTTGTATGATGAAAACTGCCTTAACTCACTAGGCGTTATGCCTAACACTTTTTCTTTTCGACATGTATATCAAGTCTTAGATGGATCTGAGTGGCGAGTGGAGCTTGGTAGAAGTTTCGGTAGGATGAATTTAGTGACGTCATCCGGTTTGGTGAAGATAGCAGCTTTGGTGGTTTTAGTAACACCCGACTAATTTTGTCCCCGTTTGTGGGACTAGATAGTTCCGTTAGAACACTGATACATTGTTGTAGTGATTCTTCCTTGTAACTTTAGATATTCGATATTTCAATGCTATGTATTTAAGAGTTTTTGGAGTTTTAAATTGTCTGTTATTTTTGAACTTTAGGGGTGTTACACTTCTATATGCGAAAATCTTGAAATCAGCATCCAACTACGTGCGAAAAGTATGATTTCGCATCCTTAAGTGTGCGAAAAGTTGAGATTCGTATCCTTTGGTGTGCGAATTTCGTGTGTTGTGCGAAAAGTATTCTTAGTTGCGTGAGAATTCCATACTTAGACAAATTTTGACAAGCTGAAACATGATTTTTCAATGTCAATTATTTTTTCTGAGTGTGCGGGACCCCCGTGCTAAGTCTGCGGAGGGGGACAAATTTCTAAGTGTGATCAAGTATTTCTGATTTTTGTTAACGGTCAGTGCAAGTGTTATCAAGATGAAGAAGAAATTATTAAACTCAAAACAGAGAATGAAAATCTCACTTCATATGTTGATTATTATTCAAAGAGATCAAAGAAATATCATGCTGAAAAGAGATTGCTACGCGAAGAAGTAAATGAGTTAAAGAAGATTAATGAGGATCTTAAGAAGCAGATTTCTGATTCTCAACAATTAGATGTTAGCAAAAGCAATGAAGAGAAAGCAAAGGCCTTGGAAAAAGAAAATACTTAATTAAAAAGTAAGATCTCAGACCTGGAAACTCAAATTGTCAAAATCCAGCAAGAAGATTCTGTCAGTAAGAAAGACGAGATAGCTAAGGGTTTAGAAAGTGCTAATGTAGAGATGAGATGAGATGAGACAGAAGGTTTTAGAGTTGGAACAGAAGATTGCCAAAGATAGAGATGAATATGAACAAGAAAAGAAAGGATTTGCACAGAAATCCTCTGAATTCTCAAGAAAGACTTTTGAAGAGAAGAAAGTGGTTGATCTTAAATGTGAAAAACTTTCTCAACAAGTGACAGATTTTGAGAAAGTGGTCATTATGGAAAGGGACAAGTTTGCAAAATAGAAGAAGATAGTTGAACAGAAAAATGTTGGAGTTTTCAAAGAAATATCTGAGCAAAGAAAGAATGTGGAGAAGGATTTTGAAGAAGAAAGAAAGATATTTGAGATCGAGATTAAGAAGCTTACAAAAAAACTGTCTGAACGGTCAACAGAGGCTATGATAGAACAAAACACGAAGTCTGAATTTCAGAAAAAGATTGACCTGCTCATCGAGGAAAGGAACAATTTATTTTCCAAGATAACAGAACTTGAAGATATTGTCTCTAAGGTGGTTTTGACTGAGCAGAAGACTCCAGAGTCACTTATTCAAACACCTAGAGATGATACATCATCAAGTTCACCTCATACAACTGTTTCTACAAAAAGGCCAGTTAATTCAAATGATCAGATTTGTGTTAGACTAAAATTGTATTCAAGATTAAATGTGGGTCATTGTTGTAATTGTTGTTAGTATGTGTGTTGTAAATGTGCTTAGAAGGTTTGACCTTGCTTGGTCATGTTGACCTATATATAAGCAAGTCATAGTGTTGGTTTCAAAAGTGTGGTTGAATAGAGAAGTAAGATCAGTGTGAGGGATAGAACACATAGTTGCACACCTTGAGAACACACACAAACACTCTGTCTTGAAAAGATTATCAAAAATAGGTATATGGCTTGATGTAATCTGTGTGATTAAATAAATAAAAGTGTTTTGTGTAAATCTATATGTGTTTATGCTAGTAATTGTTGGACTACAATTGGTATCAGAGCCAAATCCATTTTGAAATCAAGAAAATTTTGAGTCAGCACTGTTCACCGAAGTCAGAATCAATTTTGATATTTAGTGAAAATTTCGAGTTGTAATTGATTGATTTGTGTTCGTTTATCATTTTCGATCAAGTCTGTGTATTTTGATTTGTGAATTGCACTGTAATTGAGTTTTAATTTCGATTTTTGATTGAGTTTTATTCACGAGTTCATCGCACTGTTCTTGAATCAAATTGTCAATTTGTGCGTTTTTAATCGAAATTTCTTGTCAGAATTAGATTCTAGATGTGTAGGTGAGTGAATTGTCAAGTTTTCAGATTGAGAATCGAGGTCTAGATTGGTTTTTAGTGCAGATTTGATCGAATCACGAAGTTTGCGCCAGATTCAAAGTTTGCGCTAGTTCATCATGATTTGCGCCAGTTCATAGTGCATCAGATTTGTGTCATACTTCACGCAAAGTGTTATTTGCGTCATCAGTTCTTCCCGCAAGTCTCAATTTGCGTCATTAGTACATCACGCAAAATCATCTTTCTGATTTATAATACTCGAGCTAATCATTGTTTATCTTGTTTATACGCAAAGTTAGCTTTGCGTATAAAATCAACTTTGTGCCACACACTGATCACGCAAAGTCAGGTTTGCGCCACACACTGATCACGCAAAGTCAGGTTTGCGCCACACACTGGTCACGCGAAGTCAGTTTTACGCCATACCCTTCTAGCGAGAAGTGTAGTTTGCGTCATAAACCCATAGCACAAGTCACGTTTGCGCTACAGCCTGTTCACGCAATCTTCAATCTTGCGCCAGATACAGTGTTATACTTGAATTTTTTTTAGAGTTTTCTTGATTTGTTGGATTTAAAGATCTTTACTAGCTAATATTTTTCATCGTGTGTAGGTTTATACATCTTTCAATCATGTCGAATGATTTACTCTCTATGGGATCTCATCTAAAGCCTCCTGTCTTGTCTATCGGAGAATACTCACAATGGAAGAAAAGGATGACTCAGTTCTTGAATCTCAAGAACAGAGATTATATGGAGTCTATCATAAATGGTCCAATTGTGCCAAAAACGCATGTACCTGGACAGGCAGCTTCAGCTACATCTCCAGAAATTCCAGATAGATATGTGCCAAAACCATATGAATTCTTCAGTGAAACAGAAAAGGCAAGACATAAGATAGATGAAAAGGCACTTATCTATCTCACCATGGAAATTCCTAATGACATCTACAATTGCGTAGATAGTAGGGAATCTGCAAAAGCCTTATGGGATGAACTGGAGAGACAGTTTCAGGGAACAAAGAAGTCAATTCAGACAAAGCTGAATCAAAGTATAAATGTGTATGAAGGCTTCCATGCAAAAGAAGGAGAGACTTTGTTGGAGACATACACACGTTTTAATGTGATTCTGAATGATCTAAGGAGAAATGGAATGAACAAGTCAGTATCAGAGATCAATTATAAGTTCGTTAAGAACTTGAACCCAGAGTGGAAAAGCTATGCTATCAACATTCAGATGACTAAGGACATGGCTCAAGAAGAAGTCAATGATATCTTCACAACTTTGTCTCAGCACGAGGATGAAGTAAAGAAGTTGAGTGCTGAAAAGAAGATGGTCAAGGATTCTCTAGCCTTAATGTCTGAACGTAAGAAAGGGTCAAGTTTCAAGTCCAGTTCTTCTTATAAGACAAAGTCAAGGAAATCCAAATCTCTCCTCACTGAAATCACTGATTCAAGTACTGATGAATCTTTTACTGAAGTTGAAGAAAATTCAGATGAGGATATTCAACGATTTGCTGAAAATCTGGCTCTCCTAACAAAGCAGTTTCAGAAAAGCTTTGGTAAGAACAGATTCTCAAAGCAAATGTGCTTAGAAGGTTTGACCTTGCTTAGTGTGTGTTGTAAATGTGCTTAGAAGGTTTGACCTTGCTTGGTCATGTTGACCTATATATAAGCAAGTCATAGTGTTGGTTTCAAAAGTGTGGTTGAATAGAGAAGTAAGCTCGGTGTGAGAGATAGAACACATAGTTGCACACCTTGAGAACATACACAAACACTCTGTCTTGAAAAGATTATCACAAATAGGTATATGGCTTGATGTAATCTGTGTGATTAAATAAATAAAAGTGTTTTGTGTAAATCTATATGTGATTATGCTAGTAATTGTTGGACTACAATTTGTACTACTAACCTTTTCTATGATCGGAATGTTGATGGCTCAGGTACATTTAGAAGAAGAAATGGTAATGAGAAGTTAGTATGGAGAGTGAAAGCAGCTTCTGATGAGAAGAATGAGCCAAAATCATTTGGGCATACACTCAATGCCAAGAAGAACTTTGTGCATAAAGGTAAACATGATCTTGTTTATTCGATAAATCAATTAATCAGGTTAGCTAAAAGGAAAATTAATTGTTCTTAGTGTGGCTCAAATGATTTTGTTGGTAAAGATTTTGTTAATTATTGGTATGGTTCTTATTTGTTGGTCCCGAATGTGCTTAACAAGTTTGTAGAAGGGGGGTTGAATACAAACACAAAATTTAATGGTTTAGTAAATTGTTTATTGATAAATCAAATTACAATTTACAAGTTTGTTGCAGAATAAGATTAAGTAAAACCTAATCTAAACAAACTTAAGAAACACACAGATTGTTGCACAATAATTTAGAGAATAGAGATTGAGAGAATATAGAAAACAAGGGTTTCTATATGAATAGAAAGATAGATGGCAACACTCAGATAGAGTCTTGATCTTTCTATTTATACCCTATGCATTAAATGCATGGCAGGGTACTTTACACGTGTCCTTCGATGGTTGGTTGCATGCGTCTGACTTTTGGAGACATGCTTTTGGTCGTATGGTGAACAGTGTATATATATCAGAGTTGTTGTACGATCTGTCGCAGAGGTATGTCTCATTTGATATTTGTACTATGTGTGCAAAGGTAAGACAAAAGAGACTTAAGATATAAGCTAAGTGATCTTCAATCGTTGAATATCTCTTCCTTCATACAGATAGAAGGAAGTTCAGCGATCGCTGAAGCTTTTCCTCAGGTTTCTTCGCATGTATGTAGATTTGTCTTGGTTTCACTGATATCCGCATCAGATCATGAGTATACTTCTCCTTTGTTCAGCAACTTTGTCTTCGATTTAGTGATGAACATATTTGTCGCGAAACTTGTCATCAAAGATTACGTCTAACTGTTACAAGGGAGATCATCAGCGATACTGAACATACTCAGTATTTGATCGCTGATGGTGAAACACTAATACATACAGATGTAAGACGTAATTTTCACTAAGTATTACAGCGGGTCATTATCAAATCACTGAGAGAGTTTGGATCAACATTATTATATTACTCCTAATAGAATTGCAACTAACAAACATGGACCCAAATACCAGTGGGTACCAAAGCCAAAAGATTCATCTATGTTGCAGACACCTCAAGTCTAGGGGAGTAAAAGAACTTTGACTTCTAGACAAAGCAGTCTAGGACTCGTACCTCAAAGATCAAGTTTGACTTCTAAATACAACAGTTTAGGACTCGTACTTAAAAGATCAAAAGAGATTGTACTCCTATGCATAAAAGATGATCAACCTTCAAGGGGGAGTACATATCATCCTTTCTGATAAATATTGGGAATGAAATATTTCAGGGGGAGTAATTGACTTCTGATTAATTCAGATCTGAACTCGTGTTTCAAAGTTTTCTTTGACTAAGACTTTTATACGTTGAGGATTTTTTGACTACTTGCAGATTTTGAGGGGGAGCTTACATGATAAAATCAATCATGACTTTGGAGCTGACTTTTTGAGATTAATTATGAGCGTAAGGATTATTCTACTTTTTATCTCATTGTGTTTGAAAGATGGACAACTTTTAGACATGAAAACATGTTTTTAAATGTTCACTTCTTATTCTTACAAAGATTTCACGGATATTAAAAGTGTGATTTTAAATGTTTTCATTTTATGTGCTTTAATGTTTAACTAACCGTGTGTTTCAAAAAATAAATACTTGTGTATTATCTTTTCATATACTATCAAGTATTCACACACACCGATTTAGTTCTTTTATTGACTATGTTCTTACCATGTCTCAAATTGAAACTAGTTTTGAATGGTAAGACACTCCTTTTGTACATTCAAAGTTTGTTGAGGGTCATTTCTTTCAAAGCGTTTCTTTCAAGAATATCTATACTTGTTCTTATAGACAACATTTAATTTTTCATGACCTATGCTTTGATTGATAAATCATTCATATTTGATCTTTTCAATACATTGTCAGATTCTCAAACAAGCCTTTTTGTATTCATTTCATTCTTTCAATTTACTTGTTTTTGAGAAAATCTTCCATGATTCAAATGCTCAAATCTTCATGATTGTCTGCTTGAGCAAACATATATCTGAGATGTATTTCATATTGTTGTGCTTTAACTGAAAAAGTTAAACCAATTGAGCAACATTGTGCTTTTAGGACAAAATACATGGGAATTGTGTGAGATTAAGTGAACTTCTATGGATTCACGATTACCAGTGTTTCCTACCCAAGAAGTTATCCCGGGTGATCGAGAGGCGAGGTGTCAAAATCAAAGAGTGGGGGAGATAACTCAAAGGGTTGAGTTTTTCTCATTGAGCTGAGGTAAAATGTAAAAGAGAGTTTGGTTAGAAGTGAGCTTACATGATTAAAAGAAAGATGGTGTGAGAACAAAGTTAAAAGAATATCAGAACTCTGCACCAACCACTTTCTGAGCCGGGCAACCACATTACTGATTGTTTCACAATTCTTTCATGAACATCATTGAAACAGTCACTAGCCCATGCCAACTCTTGGATTATACCCCACCAGCTACTCATTTTTCTCTTAACATAAAGATGTTTCAACTTTGATTGGGGACACAACACATAATCTATCTCATCTTCATTTGGAAGATGTGGATATTGAAACAGAAGGAAGTCTGCCCCACCTTCGAACTTCGATCATGCACAATTGAGTCCGTGTATTACTATGCACAAGCACACAAGGAATACGTTTTCTTGTCTTAACATTCATAGAAATTTTCTCTGTGATTTTTCGATGATTGAATGGAAGCCTTGGGGGAGTGAACATCAAAAAGCTCATTTCCAAAGTACATTTGTTGTAGAAAGTGGCTCCGTGCTACTTATAGACATCTTAACTAATTCATTTGTTGATGCAGGTTTACATTCTTATTTCTCTGGATTTGAAAAGATTCAGATAAATACATTTATGAATTGACCGATGGTTCGGTAATTTTTGAGGAAAGATCAAATACTGAAAGAGGTCAGAAATTGAGTACATGACATTTCTTGAAGAAGTTTTGATGATTTCTATGCTCTACATCATCAAAAAGGGGGAGACATTCAAGAAATGGAAAACAAGTTATGGGAGAAAGTCAAGAAATGGAAAAGAAGTTAAGGGAGATAATCAAGAAATGAGAAAGAAATTGTGAATAAAGTTTAAGAAATTTCAAGAATTCAAGAAAGTTCAAGAAATTCTTTTTGAAGATTGTTTTGAAAGAGAAAAGTGAGCTATAACTGAAGATAATTTATTTGCTAAAGATGATGATGTTTGTCAAAGTCTTTGGGGGAGAATATTAAAGATCACAAGAAGGGGAGAGTGAAAATTATCAATATTTCATCTAAATAAGGGGAGAATGTTGATTTCTTGAGAAAATCAGTTTTTGTCTCAAAATGGGAGAATGTTCTTGAAAGGGGGAGAACGTGCTTTAAAGATGAACTTCATTTGAAGATAAGTGCAAGTTTATCCAAAGGGGGAGATCACTTGTTTTTGAATCAAAGGGGAGAATTTGTTTTGAAGATGAATTTGTTTTTGAAGATGATCTTGAATCCAAAGGGGGAGAATGTTAGAGCACAGATTGTTGTCTTCAAGATCATCTAGATTGGAAGTCTAAAGCCCAAGTCAAAGCCTTCTAATGCAAAGTCAAAGTCATCAAGTGGAAAGTCAAAGTCAATCAAAGTCAAGCATGTTTGGTAAGTTGTGTATGTTCTTTGTATTGTGTCTAGGTATAAATACCTTCATCTTTGTAATTGTTGAGTGTAGAACTTAGAATGTGTGCTTACAATTGAGTATCATATTTGTATATCTTAGAGAGAGAAATTAGAGGGAGAGAGTTTGTAATCTGTTCATTTGAGATCAATGAAAAATGACTAATTGAATCGAATTAATCATTCATCTTAATAATCTTGCATAAACTGGGAATAACAGGGACTTTAAATAATGTTTTCCCAACATAAATCCCACCATTTCCAAGTTGTAAAAACGTCCAGGTGACCTTTACTTACCGAAAATTACGGATGTTACAGTTGGAAACCTTCTGGAATTAGTTTGAAACTTAGAGGAAATTGACTAAGGGTCTATTTACCAATTTTTCCATTAAGTTCTGTATGGATAAATTTATCTTTCCAGATAAATTTGTTTGTCTAGATAAAAATCTATTGTTGCTTATTTTTTTAACTGAATCAACCGTTTGAATGATGGAAATGACCGTTTTACCCATGGTTCATCAGATAAACTTAAAAAAACCTGTAGGAATCCATAAGCAATCTAAACTTGAACAATCAGAAACAATATAAACTTGAACAATCTCGAATGAACAATCAATGAATATGTGTGAAATGTGGAACGAAATCAAACTCAAAAGTAAAATGGAACTTCAAAAACGAAATCGAACTTCAAAAATGAATCAGAACTTCAGAAACTTCAAGCAAAATCTGGAATGAAATCTAAAACGAAATCAAAATCTTAAACGAACTTCAAAACTGGAACAAAATCAAGAACGAACTTCAAAACTTCAAACGATCGGGAGGATCATGTAGCAGTAAAATACTTCTCTATTGAACGACAAAACCTTGAACTCCAAATCTGGAACAAAATCAAAAACCTTGAAATAAAACCTGGAACAAAATCAAAAACGAACTTCAAATCTGGAACAAACTTCAGAAATCTGGAACAAAATCGAAAACAAAATCAAAACCGATTCAGAAACTTCAAATGGTGAGGTGGGGAAAAGAGGGAGGCACACATCGGGAAGGAGATGCAGGGTCGCCGGAAAAGACGGAGCTGCTGATGGTCGCCGGAAAAGAGAGAGGATGTTGATGAGGAAGAAGCTCGTCGCCCGGTCGCCGAAAATATGGTCTCACGATAGACAATGGAAGAGGAGACGTAGGAAGCTTGAAGAGGGTTGTGTACTGGAGAGAAGTAAGGGAGGCGTGTTTTTTTAAAAGGGTAGTTGAGGTCATTTTTATTGCCGAACCTGGACAAGTGACCTCTATGGGTTGTGCGAAAAAGACCATTATATTTTCATTAAGCCATAAGTAAACACCCCTAAATGTCTGTGCGAATAAGCCAGATTCACCAATAAGCCCAATTAAGCCACAAGTAAACAACCCCTAAATTTAACTCAGAAGCATTTGGACTCAGAGCCTATGTATCCTTTGATCAATGCTTATGAATTAGTTTTGAAGTGGAAAAGTGACTAAGTAAAACTCAGAATTCTTTGAACTTAGAGCTTCTGGGCCATCTGCTCTGAGCCTTTGAGTCCTCTGGTCAAAGCTTCTCAGTCTTGAGCTCAAAACTTCTGGACCTTCTGAGTTGGTTGTCTACAAACACTTTCTTCTAGGTGTAGTGCTTATGTCTCAGAACTTGAGTCCGTTGTAACTGACACTCGATCTTATCCGTTAACGGTTCACAGTTGCATTTTTTATCGTTTAAACGCATGTAACCGTCGCTCTCTCGTATAAATATGTAAATGTGAATCTGGGTGTATATAGGGTGCGCTTGAAACTGAACAGGAAAAGATAGAACCGAACAAGGATCACTGTCCCACGTTTGGCAGGTTAGGTGGAAAGACAGAAACATAGTGGAAGACAAGTGGAACATGCCTGTTCCACCCCCACCCCATGGAACAAGGTGGAACATACTTATGTTTTAGCAATATAACCTCAAAATAAAATAAAATTCTCCTCTAAAACATTAAATACGTCTTTTTTTATACTTTATTCCTTCTTTAAATTTTATTTATTTTATTTTTTATTCTTTAAATTTTAACTTTATTGTCCTCAAATATTATTTTTATATAGTTACTATGTTTTGATTAATTTATTTAAATTATTAAATATTAATAGTAAAAAAATATTGAAAAAGGTTAATAAAATAAAAATTGGAAAACCTTTTATTTTTGTGTCACTTTAATCTATTTTGAAGAGAACTTTATAATTATATATTTTGTTATAAAAATTATTTATTTCGTTATAACTTAATAAATTGCATAATTAATCAATATATAAATATATAATAGAGTGAATTGTGGATTTGGTCCTTGTGTTTTGATTATTTTTTTGACTGGGGTCCCTATGGTATGTTTATTGTGGATTTGGTCCTTGTGGTATTCAATTTGTCTTGGTCATGGTCCCTCTGACTAACACTTCCGTTAACTCTGTTAAATCAAGAACCATTTTAGCCATTTTGCATAACTTTTGTCTTTTTCCTATAAAAATGTAAAAACAATACTTTACACACACACACACACACACACACATATATATATATATATATAAATAAAATAAGATATTATTGTATGATTTGATTTGTTTAAAATTTTTAAACAATTAATTATATTAAATACGATTTAATTTTATTGTTTTATTGTAGCGGTGGAAAAAGATAGAGTTTTATTGCTTTAATGTCATTAAAATTTTAATTTAAACAAATTAAATCATAAAACTATATCTTTGTTTTATTTAGAGCGAATAAAATAAGACATGGTTTTATGATTTAATGTGTTTAAATTAAAAAAATTATTATGTTAAGAACGATTTAATTTTATTGTTCTTTTTCTATCATTGCAATAATTAAACTTATTATTGATATTTTAATACCAAAATCATTGAAAACCACTAAGAAAATGAACTCCAATTTTATCATCCAAAAATTAGGGGTTTCGTTTTTCATATTGCTTTTATTCAAAAACTCAAAATCAATTATTTAAATTATAACCAAATGGCAGGTTCATATATACTATTATCTTTGTAACTTAAAATTGAACAAATCCCTATATAAATTTCAGCTAGGTTTTTATACCCAAATAGGGAAAAATACTAAAACCATAAAATTAAATCGAATTTAATATAATTGATTTTTAATTTAAACAAATCAAATTATACAATAATGTTTTATTTTATTTATTTTGTTATCGTTATATATATATATATAGCCTTAGGTTCATTTGAGAAATGATAAATATATGAGAAATAGAGAAATAATCCTAGCCATTCATACGGTCAAGATCGGATTTGACTGGTCAAATAGTACGGCTTTGACTAGTCAAAAGTTACGGCTTTGACTGGTCAAAAGTTGCGGCTATTCTAAAAATAGAAGAACAATTTCGTAAATTTTATAAGATACACGGGTTGAATTCATATATGAACCTACATGATTTTCATATGAACTATATGTTCATATGTGAACCAGTGTAATTCACATATTAACTTTTTTACCTGATTCATATATGAACCTTTGTATGCATATATGAACTAATTAACCGATTCACGTATGAACTAATTAACTGTAGGTTCATATGTGAATCAGTTGAACTAATTAACAGATTCATATATGAACGTATAGTTCATATGTGAATCATATATGTTCATATATGAACTCGGCCCACGTATTTTATGAAATACCCCTCTATCTTCTATAGACCACGCAATGAATTATCTGGTGCTTCACGGTCAAAGCCGCAAATGTTGACCAAATGAATGGCTAGGATTACTTCTCTATTTCTCATACATTTACCATTTCTCAAATGAACCTCTCCATATATATATATATATATATATATATATATATATGTGTGTGTGTGTGTGTGTGTGTGTGTGTGTGTATAAATTATTGTTTTTACTTTTTTATAGGAAAAAATGACAAAAGTTAAGCAAAATGGCTAAAATGGTATTTGAGTTAACAGAGTTAACGGAGGTGTTAGTCAGAGAGACCATGGCCAAAACAAATTAAATATCACAAGGACCAAATCCACAATAAACATACTATAGAGATCATAGTAAAAAAAAATTATCAAAACACAGGGACCAAATCCATAATTCACTCTATATAATATAAATAATTTATTAGGGGTAAATTGGTAATGTTATATGTTATGTTCTCTCCAGTTCTGTTTTACCAAACGCTGAACAACTGTTCTATCTTGTTCTGTTCTGTTCTGTCCCGTCCCGTCCTATATAGTTCTATCTTGTCTGCGTACCAAACGACCCATAAGGACTTGATCTTACCGCCTTTTTAGATTAGAGTTTTCATTTGGATTATCCCAACACGAAATTCGTGAGACCCAAGGCTAGTAGGGACTAATTATTGTATTTGAACAACGAACAAACGCAAGTCAAGTAATTATCCAATTTGCATACGATCAATAACCACTATATAACCTTCTAATATCCCTTGCAGTCATGCAACTATAAGCTAGCTTTTTTTTGCCAAACAATACCTTAGATATTCTCAAATGATCCCAGTTTAATTTGAGAGTAAAGATTGAGAAATACCAAACTTGAGCTAATTGCGAAAATGATCTCTGAATTATACATCAATATTTATATAAATTATCATATGAATGTGCTTCCTAAATTTTTTAAAATTGATATTTTCTTATTAAATCTAAATGAATTTGTAAATATGTCATATCAAATCACGAGTATTCCCAATAATTATTTTTGTCAATTGTCACATATATTTTATTCCACGCTTTGTGGTCAAAATCCAACCACCGACCACATGAATATAAGTATTTTAAAAATCAAGAGAATTTAATCAATGAAAGCAACAAATAAAAAAATTGACAGTTTAATTCATCTTTAAAAAAAAGAAAATGAACATTGTTTTCTATGTACAAAGAACTCCATCAAACCACTTGGACTACAAGGCTAATTTTTTTGTTATATTTGATGTAAAATACTATTAGGTGCAATAGTTAAGAAGGGCTGACCACCAACCAACCATTGCCGCCTCCACCACTGTTTTTAACTAAGGTGTCGTTTGTTTTTTAAGAGGTTTAAAGTCTGAAGTATTATTTTAGTTATGATTAATAAGAAGTGATGTGTAAAAAGATCTGAACGATTCAGACTTAAGAGTCATTAAGAGGTTTTAAAAAAAAACAACCCTTAAAAGTATAAGAAATTTAGATATATTTATAAAATCATTAATCATTGTTAGCAATGTAATATGATTGCAAGAACCTACAGTAATAAAACAATCAATGTGTGGGGGAACGACTATTAAGTACGGAAATGATGGGTTTTGTCAAAATGGACTAGGGGGAACCGTCATAAGTATTGGGAGGAATTAAGCACATAAGAGTAAAAAAAACATTTTTTTTTCTAACCTAGATTACTTTAAAACAAAGGGAATTTAATTAAAATGCCCAAAGTTCACTGATGACTTACCTAAATGTCCAAAACCTCACCATTTTTGCTGAAATACCCCATAACCCCGTGATTTTGACCCTCGATCGCGGGGTCAATTAAAAAATTTTCAAAATCCATCATATGTCTGCGAAAATAGCTAACCCCGCGATCGATCAGTGAGTCCGCGACCAATTTTTGGATATACCACTCGATAACCATAATTGTAATAATTACTTTTTAACTTGATATACCCCTCGATGACCCCTCAATTTATGGATATACCCGGCGATCAATTTGTTTTAAAAGTAATTATTACAATTAAATTTATATATATATATATATATTTAATATATATAAAATTAAAAACCTTAATTATTTGGGCCAAAGTGGGGTTGAATCAATTTAATTATGGATATACCCCTCGATAACATCAATTTAATTTTTTTTAATATATACAAAAGGGTGTCATCGCGGACTTAAGCATGAATTCGAAAAAAATAATTGACCCCGCCATCGAGGGTAAAAATCGCGGGGTTATTGGGTATTTGGGTAAAAGTGGGGAGGTTTTGGGCATTTAGGTAAGTCATCGTTGAACTTGGGGCATTTTAATTAAATTAATTTTCAATGGTGGTCTTTCCCCCATATTTCTTCATATAATTCCACCCCTGGCTGCGACCTAGATCCGATGTTAAGTCATCTACACACCCATGTGTTGACGGTGGTCCATAATCGCATTTGATTTCACTGTAAAATCACATGTAATTTGATCGCTCTCATGTTAACTTATTTTGATTATGTTCTCGTTTGATTCTCCCCCCCCCCCCCCATTTCTGTACACACATAAACACATACGCAGAAACAAACACACATACACGTAAACACAGACAAGCATGTGCGTGCGCACACACACACACATAGGTTGGATCCTGGTGAGAATATGAGTTCTAGTAAGAAGGTGAAAACAAAACCTTCACATACATTCATATACCTTCAATTTATCTTCATTCAACAACCTTTATTTACTTATTTTTATAGCCATGACTAGAACTTTAAAAAAATCATGTATGTGAAAATGATTAAATGTATGTAGAAGTTCGTGAAAATAACTTAAAAGTGAAGATAAATTTGAAGATAAAGATAGATGAATGTAACTGCAGGTAATTGATGGTAGATGAATGTAGTTGAAGAAAGTTAAGTTAAAAAGTCAATTCAGCATTCATCCAAGGTCTAGAAGTATTCTCACAATTCTCACCATAATTGTCATTCCCATACGATCTTTCGTCTATATGTAAATTAACAAGATATACATTCTTCCTCCATCTCATCTAGAAGCGGACCTAGAAAAATTTTCAAGTGGATGCACAAAATAACTAGCATAATATAAAATAAAACCAATATTAATTATAAAAAATGTGAGTTTCACTAAAACTGACATACAACGTTTTTTTTACAAGCGAAAAGTTCAGAAAAACACAATGAACTTCGAGTTTTGAATAAATAAGTCCCAAAACTTTTTTTTTTTTAAAAACAAACAATTAAACTTTCCCATTTTGAATTATTACGTCTCTGAACATTTTTTTGAATAAATAAACGGACTTTTTGAAATTGGTTACGTGCGTCATTTTAACTCAAAAAATATTACCTATAAGTGGATAAAAACATTTTAAAGCAAAAAACTTAAATCAGTTTTACCGTTCCCAAATTCCACGCCATTCAAATCTCTCGTACCCAACACCATCACTCCCCTCACCACTCCTCACCGCCATATAGTCGTTAGTTATTCATCACCGCCTATTGTTGTTGTTCCTTGCCATCGATCTCCCTTCTTTATATGTTTTTTTGTGTTTCGATTCTTCCTCTTTTCTAATAATTTAATGGAGTATGTATAGATGCATATCAAAGAAGAGGGAGAATCAGAAAACAAAAAAACACGTCAAAAGGAGGCAGATTGGCGATGGACAGTGATAGAGAGCAGACTATAATGGGGCGGCGAGGGGTGACGAGGGGGAATGATAACCTTGAGTGTGAGAGGTTTCAGTGGCATAGAGTTTGATAACAACAAAACTGATTGAAGGTTTTTTTTTTTTTTAACTTTTCGTGCTGGTTAAGATTGTTTTTTTGGTTAAAAAAAATACAAATAATCAAATTTTAATAGTTTTTATAACTTATTTAATCAATAATTTTATCATTAAAAAAAATAGACTTAATAATTCAAAATGACCAAGTTTCTAAACTTTTCCCTTTTTACATCAACTAAATAAGCTTTTTAATTTCTATTTTTCTATTGTTGTCACTGAAAAATTTTAGAAATAGAAACAAAAGGATTTAAATTTACAATCTATATATCACATTTAATAACATTACCTAATAGCTGGGAAATTGACCCAAATGGCTAAACCATGGAGATGGATTGGCCTCTTAGCCATCCCTCTCCCCGATTTAACAATATGGCCCAACCTGCGTAATAGAGCCCCTGTGCACAATGACGCAGGGGGGCGCAATTGGGCCCCTACGCAATTGCGGCTTGGAATCCTCGTGCCTTGGCCGAGTTTCCCCGCACGTGGCATGGACTCCTCGTGCCTTGGCCGAGTATCCTCGTATCGCGGCATGGTGGCCTCGTGCCTTGGTCGAGTTTCCCCACACCACGACTTGGAATCCTCGTGCCTTGACCGAGTTTCCCCGCACGCGGCTTGGAATCCTCGTGCCTTGGACGAGTTTCCCCGCACGCGGCTTGGAATCCTCGTGCCTTGGACGAGTTTCCCCGTACGCAGCTTGGAATCCTCGTGCCTTGGTCGAGTTTCCCCGCACGCGGCATGGAATCCTCGTGCCTTGGCCGAGTATCCTCGCACCGCAGCTTGGAATCCTCGTTCCTTGGCCTTGGACTCCTCGTGCCTTGGCCGAGTTTCCTTGCACCACGGCTTGGATTACTCGTGCCTTGGACGAGTTTCCCCGCACGCGGCATGGATTACTCGTGTCGTGGTCGAGTATCCCCGCACCGTGGCTTGGTTTCTCATGTCGTGGTCGAGTTTCCCCGCACCGCGGCTTGGTTTCTCGTGCCTTGGTCGAGTTTCCCCGCACGCGGCTTGGATTACTAGTGTCGTGGCCGAGTATCCCCGCACCGCGGCATGGATTTCTCTTGTCGTGGCCGAGTATCCCTGCTCCGCGGCTTGGATTTCTCGTGTCGTGGCCGAGTATCCTCGCACGGGGCGCCACTTTGGCCGAGTTTTCCCGCATGTGGCTTTGATTACTCGTGCCTTGGCCGAGTTTCCCTGCACGGGGCGCCCATTCCTCGCACGTCGTGGCCACCATTGCCCGTGCATCGTCAAGACCACGTGCCTATTTCAAAAATTATGACTCCTCAAAAAATCAATGTTTGTTCCTGTCACTTTGCTTTTTGTTCATAAGGTATATATAAGGGGGCATAGACCATTGGAACCCCTGGTCGGGATACGAGTCGGGACGCTAGTCGGTATACAATGCCAATGGTCGAGATACGATTCAGGACGCTAGTCGGTATACGATGTGCCAATGGCTGGGAAACGAGTTGGGACGCTAGTCGGTATACGATGCCAATGGTCGGGATACGAGTCGGGATGCTAGTCGGTATACGAGAATGATGTTTTCGAGTTAGACTTTGTTAGTTGGTATAGTGAGAATGATGCTAGTCGGTATACGAAATTGGCCCATGAATTACTGAGGCCTAAAACACCCGCTGATTCTCGTTCGAAGCTTGTCAAGTTGCCCAAGCCCGGCTAGCAACGATAAGATTGAATAAATTCTGGATGTTCCGCACCGTTAGCTGGACTCGTGGGAACACCCGTCTAACAAAACCATTGGACTTATTCTTATGCATCTTTGTTTCCGGTCCGAAACGAAGTGTTGTGATATGACAGAACTCCTCACGGTCAAACCGAAGAGCGTGTCCACCAACCTCGTAAAATATCTCGTCATCCCGTATATTTTCCGGGAAGACCTGGGTCTGTAAAAATATATGGACCAAGATAGGGTCGGCAAATGTATCGGTGAAATCCAACCAATGACCGAAACATGTCTCCTTGAATATAGCTAATCGCCCGGAGTTTAATTTCTGGCGAATCAACTCCACCGTCGTCATCTTACTCTTCAGATTCAACTTTGAGAGTATCAATTTTTTCCCTGCATAGTAATGATATAATACTTATGTAAAGGAACCTAAAGTATAAATATCTAAAGTTAAGGGACCTAAAGTGTCAGTTTCTAAAGTTGAGGGACCTAAAGTGTTAATTTCTAAAGTTAAAGAACCTAAAGTGTCAGTTTCTAAAGTTAAGGGCCATAAAGTGTAAATTTCTAAAGTTAAAGGACCAAAAGTGTAAATTTCTAAAGTTAAGGGACCTAAAGTGTCAGTTTCTAAAGTTAAAGGACCTAAAGTGTCAGTTTCTAAAGTTAAGGGACCTAAAGTGTTAGTTTCTAAAGTTAAGGGACCTAAGTGTTAATTTATAAAGTTAAGGGACCTAAAGTGTCAGTTTCTAAAGTTAAGGGACCTAAAGTGTAAATTTCAAAAGTTAAGGGACCGAAAGTGTCAATTTCTAAAGTTAAGGGCCATAAAGTATAAATTTCAAAAGTTAAAGGAACTAAAGTGTCAGTTTCTAAAGTTAAGGGACCTAAAGTGTAAATTTCAAAAGTTAAGGGACCGAAAGTGTCAATTTCTAAAGTTAAGGGCCATAAAGTATAAATTTCAAAAGTTAAAGGAACTAAAGTGTCAGTTTCTAAAGTTAAGGGACCTATAGTGTAAATTTCAAAAGTTAAGGGACCGAAAGTGTCAGTTTCTAAAGTTAAGGGACCTAAAGTGTTAATTTCTAGAGTTAAGGGACCTAAAGTGTAAATTTCTAAAGTTAAGGGACCTAAAGTGTTAGTTTCTAAAGTTAAGGGACCTAAAGTGTAATTTTCTAGAGTAAAGGAATTTTGGGTATTTACAAGTTCTATAATGTATGTAATTTTTTTTTGAAAACATTAAATTTAAAACTATGTTACAAGAACTCAAAAATAAAATATAGATCAATTTGAAACGATGGTTATTTTTTAACAAAATTAATATAACATGATAACTACAACCATTTACTAATATCCTAATCTTATTGTGTTTTATTTTGTGTAATTTGCGATGATACTAAAATTATAACCCAAAATATAAAATGATAATATACAAAAAATTATAATCCAAAATTTATAAAACGATAATATACTTTTCTATACAACATACATAACTACAAAATCGATCAACTAAACTGAAAAAGATATGTACGCAAATGGCGTACACCCCTTTTTGCGCACCGGTGGAACCCCCTAAAGGTGGGCCCGACGCTGCTCCGAGTTAAACGGCAAAAATATCGAGGGGTGCACAAAAGAGTAAAAGAGTTAGAGGGAAGTCACTAACCTCAACCATTGTGGTCCCAAATCGATTAAAAAATGGGGAAAGCTTGGTGTGGTGGGTGCAAAATCAACAAAGCTCCGGTGGTCCTTCAACTTGCACCGATCGAGTAATTAAAAAAGGAGGTAGGTGGGGGCTCTGTTGCATCGTTCGAGTATAAAAGGAGCCGGGTACGCAATGAATGGCGCCCCCCAGAGCCATTGCGTACCTGGACTCTATTGCGCATGTTTGGACTTTTGTACAATTCAGGGAGAGGGATGGCTAAGAGGCCAATCCCTCTCCGTAGTTTGGCCATTTCGGCCAATTTCCCCAACTATTTTTTGGTAACTTGGGGCACACATGTCAATCAAAAGCGCGCACCTTCAAAACTCTTAAATTTTTTCCATTTAGCTAGGGTGTTCATCTAAACTGTCAAATCGTACAAACCGTCCACACTGCACCGCTCCACATCGCAAAGTGCGGTTTAAAACTTTTGTGGTGCGGTTTGTGGTTTGCATTTTTACTAAACCTTACTATGCGGTGCGATTTGCGGTTTTTGAAGTTATCAAACCACGGTTTAAACCGCACTGCACCGCACATTATATATATATATATATACATTTGATTTTATATATTACCCACATATATGTACATATAAAATAATTGCAATGTTTATGTAATATGTATTTAAGAATCGGACATGTTGAATATTTTTATTTTTTGGACTACAGTCACGTTATCGTTTATTTTAAAATGAAGTTTTAATATTATAATTAATTACTGGATTGTAGGTGTAAAGTGCATTAGATACAAACTGCATAAATCACACCGTATTTCGCCGTACGATATGGTACGATTTGAGATATATGCGATGCGATTTGCGATTTAGAAAAATATTTAAACCGCATATGCAGTGCGATTTACGATTTTCCTCCAAACCGCACCACAAACATCCATATTCAAAACTGTTGAACAGATGCATATACACTCGAAGCTTCCTATTAAGTCGCCCGAATCACATCCATCTTTCTCACTCTCCTCTCTTTTGGATCTCGATAAAATTTTTGTTTTTTATTTTTTCTGCTCTTTTTAAATCATCCATTAAAAGCATTAAAATAATGACAAATCTCTTAAATATGACCGACAAAATTTTAAAATAAATTGCAATTTATGTGAACTTTTTTAACAATAACAAACCTATTAATATGTGACTTTTTTCATGATAATAAAATTTTTCAAATAGTACTCTTTATCATGAAAAACATTTTAAACAGTAAATAGTTTTATAACCATATTATTTTAAAACACGAATAACTTTGTGCAATAAATTTGTAAAATATGACCGGCTAATGAAGTTAAATTTTAGAATGTGATTTTTATAATGGTCTTTTCAAAAAAAATTATCTTAATAAAAATTTGTTTTATTTTAAAGTAAAAGTAAATGAGAATCATCATTAAAAAAGTGTCGTTTGTCCTTCATGTTGTAGCCCAGTGGTAAGGTAACATCCTGGGGGGGTCAGTGGATGGTATCCCTGACTACCCAGGTTCGAACTCCGTGGTGAGCATCCTGTGACATCCATGATCATGGGTCTGCCACATAGTGGTACCCTTAATTGGGCTAGGTTGTGATCGACGGGGATTAGTCGGGTGACACCCTTAAGTGGGAGCCCGGATACCCCGGGAACATGTGCGTGTGTTAACTTGTTGTTCAAAAAAAAATTTAAAAAAGTGTCGTTTATTTTTAAGACGAATTCTCTTACTAAACACTTCTATCTTATCGAATTAGCGATTGGAGTTATAAGACTATTTTGCTTTTTTTGTTATGATAAGAGTTTAAGGCCATCCACAGCGGCAGGTTTATGAGGCCACATGGATGGTCCTGGACTTTGGGAGAAAGGTTTATGCCATTGTATTTACATGGGTTCTGTAATAGGCAGGTCCAAAGTTAATAATTTTAAGTTTGGGGTGGAAAGTGGTCAAAACCTAATATTGAAGGGGTTAAATGAAAATACTCATTAAAAGGGGTCTAGCCTAGGGTTTTGTCTATTGACCTGATTGTGGCGGCTAGAGAGGATTGGAAGAAGACGCAATTTGGCGATTTGAAGAGAAGCAATGCGGATTCGATTAGAAAGTTCTCATAAGGTAATATTTCTGAATCCATCTTCTTCTCCTAAGTTTTATAGTGAGGCTTCGTCTTTATCTGTGTTGGAGTCTGATAAATTGAAAGTTGGGTTAGAGGTGTAGAGGTGAATGTTCTAATCATTTGCTAATCGAATCAAATAATGTAAATCATGAATGTGTTATTTTTGGGTGAGTCAAGGATTGATTTAGTCGATTATTCGAATAAAGAATGCCAACTGTGAGAATTGGTTTAAGTATCGCTGCCTGGGTACTTTGGGTGTTCGAAAACCCAATATCGCCCCCGGGTGAATGCAGAGTCCGGTCGCAGAGACCTGGGTCGAGTAGACCTCGGTCGACTATGGGGAGTCCGGTCAAGAGAGAGGACCTGGTCGACCCAGGAGGTGGGAGACCGGGGTGGGGCGAGGCACCGGTCGAAGGGGGGAGACCCCGGTCACGACATCCATATCGGGCGGCCAAAACAGGCCCCGGTCCCCGGGTTGGTTGATGGGCCGAAACCCATGTTTATTTTAATGGGGAAAGCTAAGTGTTGGGCTTGTTTGTTTTGAGATAACGGCCCATTTCCGGTGATTCAAGGTATTTTGGTCTCGAGTTATTATACTTATGGGCCGAGGATGTTTTAGGAAATAGGTGTCGTGGGAATTATGGTGTTGAGGCCAACCATGTTAAAATAGAAAGAATCGAGTGTTGACCGGTCAATGTTTCCTTCATAGGTTTCGGACCGAATTATAGAAGTAGACGCGAGTTTCGAGCTAAGGACGCCAGGTGAGTTTTTCTGAACTAAATCTTTTGTAAATGAAAGCATGTTAAGTTTAATTTTAAACTTTGATTTATTTACAATGGCATGTTTATTATGAAATGATTTAAGTGTATTATAAATTGTTGGTGTTTAAATGTATGCATACATTATTTGTGGAGATTGTGACCTAAGTCGGGGAGTGTGGCCCGCCTACTCGTACCGGGGAGTGTGACCCGTTTATGCCATTGGGGGTGTGTCCCAAAATTAAGGCAGTGCGAGTTAGACACATCGTCTTTGACGGTCGTGTGGTCAGTAGCGTGTTTTATCTTTATGTGCTTATAAATCTGTTGATTTAAATTTGATGGAAAGTTATTTTGTTGCTTATCTGTTAGAGGAGACTCACTAGACCTACGGTCTAACCCTCGCTCTTTCAAAACTAAAAATCTTTTCAGGCAAACGTGACTTAGAGAGAGCGGTTAAGGGAAAAGGGATGATGTAGCGGGAAGAGAGATGGAAGACCGTCATCTTAGATATTTATTTTTATTATCTCAGTTGTGTAGGTTGACTTTGAAAACCCATGAAATTTTATTGGAAGCTTGGGCCGTTTCGGCATGAATGGAGACCTTTCAATAGAGCGGAGGCGAATTTTTATTCTGTTATTAAGATTTAAAATTGCCATATTGTCGTTTCTGGTTGGGTTGTTACAGTTGGTATCAGAGCCATAGTTTAAGGGATTTAGGTGACCGGATGGGCCTAAACTTAAACTGTGGAGTAGATGGACACAACTGAGATTTAGAAAGTCTTTAAGGAAGACCTTGATTATCGAGAGTCATGATAACGATAGTGGGGATTCTCATGTAAGGTAAATTCAAAATTGCATCTGGCCAATGCCATTATGAATTTACAGGTGCATGGGCATACTCTATTTCTATTGTTGAGACAATCGATGGGTGTAGTTTTGGGTAGTGAGTCGTATCTTTGAAATGATAAGTTGGTTTGGAATGTTTTGTGAGTTCGCTTATGGTTGTAAGGTTAATACTGTTTAGGATGTAAATCGTGCGGGATGTAGATATTTCGTTGAGAAGAGACCTATTGAGTCCATAAGTAAGATAATGATGTTAGGAGGTGGGCTTTTACTCCAAGAGAGTCTTCAGTTAGGTAGAAGGGTTTGTCGATTAGTGAGAAGCAGGAGAGTGTTAATTCAAGAATCGAATGATAGAAATGGGACTTCTAAAGCTGTAGATAATTGAAGGGTGGTTGAGAGTCGATATCAGTGTTGATTGATAATATGTAGTGAGGATCGGATGGAAATGAGCTATTGTTGGTGAGTTTGTTTGGGGCCAGAGTGGGGACGCTTGATTTGCGAATCAATCGTCACAGTGGTGACTAGTTGTTGGGCTTCCAAGGTTGTTAGAAGACGATGGTGCCGGAGGTTGTGGCACAGTAGAGGACTCCTGCTGGTTGGTCGGAAGCAAGGAGCCAGGGATAAATTATCGTGAATGTAAACAGTTGACCTTGTTAGAGTAAATAGCCTTCAATGTCATTGAGTCCCATGCATTCTGTGTCAAATAAATTGCTAGAGCTTTTCATATCATTCACATCAGATATTTTGACGTGTGTGTGCCTTACAAGGTATTTGTTTTAAAAACGTGTTGACGCGTGCAAATGTGTGTTGGATTGAAAAGACAAGTTTATGGCATTGGGTGATAAATTTCGATATTTTTTGGTGTGAGGAAAATATTATGTATCTCTTTGTAAATGAGTTAACTTTTGGTTATGAAAATCAAAACAACATTTGATCGCATGATTTTATAAGTGAGTTTGGTACAGACATGTGTTGTCATATCAATGAGGGTTGGAGTCGTTTGACACGCTCAGTGTAAGCAATTTTGTAGTATTTTATAAATCGTGTGTGTAAAGTTCATCGGAAATATTTTTCAAATGTGCCAACACCGATATTGGGGTATGGTGAAGAGAAATTTGTCTTGGAGTTGAGGTTGAATGATACATGAAATCGTTTTGCATGGCTAAGTAGCGATGGGTCGTGTACACTCAAGTTTGCTTCATAATGTAAGTATCTTCTAAATTTTCAAACGTGTCAAAAGTTTAAATAATTGTGTGTCATGCATGAAGGATATGAACTCTCTAGGTCGTGGGGAAGAGTTGCAATTAAGAATGATGAAAGTTTTGAGAGTGGAAGTGTGTCTCTCGATCAGAGGGTAGTAAATACTTGATATTGGTATTATTCTACGTAAGGGTGGTGAATAGCGGAGGTGGTTAATGGAGGATTGACCTATGACATTAAGGATGATTGTACTCTAATGGCTTACCGTTGGCTCCATTACTTGAGATGTGCATGTCGGCAAACGGTTATGTCTGGAGTGGAAGTTGAAGTTCTAAAGATATTTTTGTCAATTAGTTGTTGTAGTGGAAGATGTAGGTTTCATTGGGGATCCTTGTTGGTTGGAGGCATAGTGGAAGTATCTCAATGCTGACTGTTGCTGTGGAAGTCAGAAACCATTTTTGTGGTGAATAGCGGGACGCCGAAAATGAAGTAGTAGTTATGGATAGTTTTGAGGAGTTTTGCGAGGAAGCGAAGAGTTATTCAGAAAATGTATGTACCTAATGTGATGTTGGACAACCTTGTGTGGATCTTGCAAAAATGGAAGATCGCTAGTTCGGTCAGGTGGTTCTTTATCGATGAGGTTTTGTTGGTTATGTGGGAGTGAAGTTTATATATAGCACGACTGGGAGGTGTTGCGCTTTGAGTATTTAAGTCTTCGAGGTAGTATGCTTAATCTTTCATACTACTGGAGTTTGATTCCAGCAGGTCGCGATGAGCCGACAAGGAACGATATCTTGTTGGGTGGTTTTGAAGATCATAGTTTTGCGATTTATTTAGGTTCGAGAAAGATAAGTCGTGAAATGCCTTGAAGTCCGATTTTTAGTATTACGACCAGTGTGAGTAGGACGGTATATGTTTGTGTGCCAAGTGGTCGTGGAGATTTGCAGTTGTTCTGGGATGAGGTAGTAGAGTGATGGTTGTAACCATGAGTTGGTGATGTCTTTATGACATAGCTGGGAGTGTAAATCATTAAAGTGGTAAGGAGCTTCCTTGAGGATATGTAGAAGGTGGGCGTTATCGTTGTAGGATGAACGTCCTTGTCCAAAGATCTAGGGGGAATGAGTTGTAAGTGGTAAGAATGTGTTGGGATGCTAAGTTGAAAATAATCTTGTCAAATGATGGTTGGCGGTTATCTAAGAGAGGAACCATATGTTCTGGGTTATGACAAGTTTTGGGCAGGATTATCTTATATCCTTAGAATGATTGTTGAAAGTGTCGAACTGCTTAATTCAGGGGGTTGTGTAGTAGATAGGAAATTCGTGGGCATGTTGAAATATTATTTGGGAGTGAAGGGATTCTAGCAGATTGGGCAATCCTGTTTGGAGAGCGAGATTTGTGCGGCGCTTTCGAATAGTGGGTAATGTTTTAGAAGAGTTGGGTTGATTATCTCACGTGAGAATTGTGGATAGTCGGTTGATCAAGCAAGTAATGTAAATGTGAGTCGATACGTTTGGGAATCATCAAGGAATAGAGTAAGCAATGTTGGGTGAGGAGTGTTACTTGCAACAAGGAGAGGGTGAAGATATCATGTCAGAAAGGTGGGAAATCTGAGAGTAAGAAGTTTGGAAAGTGGCACAAAATGTGGTGGTATGTTTTCAGATTCTGCTGTTAGCAAGTTTATAAATCCCTAGCGTGGGTATGAGAGAGAGGAGATGGCGTTTCGGTGCGGTGTGAGTATTGATAAATAAAATCGTGCGGCTGGACCAAAAGTTCATGCCTCTAATCAGTGAGTCGGCCGTTAGAAGTGGGTTTGAAGTCTTCAAGGAGGAAGGTAGAGGTGGTGGAATATAGTGCTCGGAACGAAGGATCATAATGTCAGTTTTGGTAATGCATGAAAAGGGGATTCCAAGTGAGTCAGTTGTCCAGTGTTAAAATATTTGGAATAGTTTGTATGAGCTTGGTTGCTCTGTGTTGAGCGGGTGAAGTTGGGTTTTATTGCGCTTTTGGTTGAGTGACTGTGGATGCAATGAGAAAGGGAGGTATGCGCTGTATTATTTGGCCAGTTGGAACTGGTGGATTACGAGGGTTTTGAATTGTGGAAGTTTCTGCCAATATGTGAGGTTTTGAATTGTGGAAGTTTCACCTTGAACATGATCTCTTCAAGTTCTTTAATCATGATTGACAAACCGTTTCTTTCCTTTGAAAGTATGTCATACTTCTTGTGTAATTCAGACTTTGCATTCTTTTCTTTCATGATAGTTGTTGACAGCTCAAATAGTTTTCCTGTCAGCTTCTTTATCTCATCTTCAAACACTTTTCTTTCTTCTTCAAAATCCTTCTCCACATATTTTCTTTGACTAGATATTTCTTTAAATATACCAACATTCTTCTGTTTAGTTTTCTTCTTTTCTTTTTCAAACTTATCTCTCTCCATGATGATAACTTTCTCAAAGTCTGACACTTGTTGAGAAAGTTTAAGACATTTCAGTTCAATGGATTTCTTTTTTTCAAATGCCTTTCTTCAAAAATCAGAAAACTTTTGAACATAAGCTTTTCTTTCTCTTTCAAATTCAACTCATTCTTTCTTCTCTTTATTCATTTGATCTTCCAATTCAGAAATTTTCTTTTTCAGCTCATCATTATCTTTCTCCAATTCCTTTCTTTTCTTCTCAACCTTCTTCATATCCTCTTTATCTCTTGAGTTGTCCTTTTCTTTCAACATATTGATTTCAACCTCAAGACTGAAGACTTTGTCTTTCAGTTTGTCTCTTTCAGCAAAGATTTGAGAATTTATCTTTTTCAGCCCATCACAAGTATCTACAGCAACATTTGCTTTTCTTCTGAGTTCATCAAGCTCTTTTTGCATCAACTCCTTCTTGGACCATGTAGATTTGCATTACTTGCTTTCAAACATTTGGATTCCTCTTCAGATTTCTTCAACTTTGTTTGAAGATTAGAAATCTCTTTTTCTTTAGATTCAATGATCCCTGCAAAATTGATATTAGAGTTAGAAATGCAATTTGAACAAATAAAATCTTTCTTTAAAATTGTAGATTTATCTTTCAATTTATTGATCTGATCAAGAAGAGATGAATTTTGAATCTTCAAATTTTCATTTTCAGTTTTTAGAGGTGATATCTCAGATTTGAGCTTTGTATTCTCCCTTTCACAATCATTGGCCATACTGGTGTATCTTGATAACTGTCCAGCAAGACGCTTAACATTAGCTTTAGCTTCAGAAATGTTCATTTTTTCAAAATCATAGTTGTATCCCTGAGACATATTGAAATCTGTAGAAAAATGAGCTAGAAATGATCGTTAGCAAAAATCAGAAACTTTAATCACAGTCAGAAATATGCCCCCTACGCAGACTTAGCACGGGGGTCCCGCTGGGGTCAAGGGGCAACGCCCTTGCGGGGTCGAGGGGCAGCGCCCCTAGAGAAATTTTTTTGACAATTAAATCTCATATTCAAACATGCAAAAATTTGTCTAAGTATAGATTTCGCAGGATGAAGAACTTTTCGCACACACACTAGAATTCGCACACCACGAGGAATTCGCAAGACTTGAGATGTGAATTCTATGAAATTCGCACGCTGCTGTATGCGAATTCTTGGCAATTCGTATCACTCTTATATGCGAATTCTGCACTTTTCGCACGCAGGCTTATACGAATTCTGAACTTTTCATATATAGGCCTATGCGAATTCCACACTTTTCATATATAGGCCTATGCGAATTCTTGACTTTTCGTATATAGG
This sequence comes from Arctium minus, assembly GCA_954870635.1. Lineage (NCBI taxonomy): Eukaryota > Viridiplantae > Streptophyta > Magnoliopsida > Asterales > Asteraceae > Arctium > Arctium minus. Next base: position 26,238,255 of record OX941090.1, on the reverse strand, counting down.
CCTATGCGAATTCTGAACATTTCATATAAAGGTTGATGCGAATTCTGGAATTTCGTATCCTTTGGGCTGCGAATTCTTGCCTTAGCAAAATTATACTTTCTTCACTATGTGAATTCTGTCATCATCATGCAAGATGCGAGTTCTTCATGCGAGTTCTTCATCAGGATGCGAATTCTTTAGATCTTGAGTTTCTTCGGCTTGATTTTCACTGTTTTCCACTGAATCCTTCGAATTTGATCACCAAAATTTGACAATTTGTTCAAAATATGTTCGTGAACAAAACCTTAGAAACAATTTTGTCTAAAAACAACTGTACGATCTGAATTTACAAATTCACAAAATTGAATATGAATTACAGTGAATTAGCCTGTACGATATGAATAAAAATCATTCTAATACATCAAACGATTACAATACAAGCAATTTCAACTCCAAAACAACAAAAATACAAGAAATTCGACTTGGAACAATGTTCTGTGAGTTCTTGAAAAATTCGGCCAAAATTTCAGATTTTGATCTTGATTTCTGATATTTGTCTGCTCTAATACCAAATGTAAGTTCCACACAAACAGATTTCATTCATGAATCACAAGTTTATTTCATTGATTCTTGACTTTCTCTCTCTACAAACAGTTTCTCTCTCTAGAAACTCTCTCAAAACGTATATGACAATATCAAGATTCCTAATCTAATTTTACAAAGAAAATACCTATTTATACTAGGTCAACTAAAGTTGACTTTACAACGAAACCCTTTGACAATACAACAATTACACATTTGACCCTCTATTTTAATCTTGAATACAATTCATGTCTAACAAAATCCATTGGGGGTGATTCTTAATGGGATGGAAAGGTCAAAAGGTTGTCTAAATATTTTGTTTAGAGTTCTTTCATTGATTTGGTGATAACACATGTTTTATCTAGGTAGCAAGAAGATTGCACAAGTTGGATAAAAACTAGGTTTAACATAACCTAGCAAGGTGAGTTCAAGTTGCTTTGTGAAAACTATGTGCATGCTAAAATGTCCATTTTGAAGTATTAATATGTTTTACTTGATATTTATCAAATATGTGGGTTATTTGGTGAGTTTTGCATATTTGGTACATTTGTTTATTAAATCTTGAAAAATGTGTATGTTTGGGATATTTGGTTATTCAGATAAATAAATCATAAGTGTGTTCTTTTGATGATTTATCCCTCAAATGGAATTATTTGATGATAATACACTTTTGGTATTTTGATTTTATAAATCATTCGAAGAATACATATGGTTGAGTTGTTCGGTACATTTTGAGTGCCATTATATTTAGAAAAAAAGCTTTCTTGAAGTTATGTATGTTTTGGGGGATTTTACCCAGTCATTAAATCAATAATAAAGGCAGTCACATTTTTTGGGTATAAGTTTTACAAACTATTGGGTAATTGTATTTTATTTATTATACTGATTTTTATTAAATAGTCAATTGTATTATTGACTTATTGGCTCAGTTTAACTCAGATGAGTATTGGGATATTTGTCCAATTTTATTTGCTCTATGTTGAGCTTGAGACCTAATATGCATTTATTGCATTTTTATTATAGAATTACATGCTCTGGGTGTGTTGGTCATTCATTTAGAGTCAATAATTTAGACTGTAATGCAATTGATCCATAAGCATATGTGTCAGTCTTATTTGCCAAGCGAGGAGTTTTGATTTTCTCGTTTTGAAGCCATAGAGTTTAGTCAAGTGAGGAGTTTTGATGTTCTTAGCTTGGGCCCTTTTGATCGTGACAATAGAGAAGTTTTGAGGTTCTCTTCTTGGTATCATTGGTTTGGGACAACGGAGGAGTTTTGATGTTCTCGCTTTAGAACCTTTGATTTTAGGCAAGTGAGGAGTTTTAATGTTCTCATATTGTAACTTGGGGATTGACTAAGAAAGAAGTTTTGATGTTCCCAATAAGAGTAATTACCAAGACTTGCATGCTGGGAGTGATTTTCTCCTCAACGTCTCAATGTGGCTTACTTAGGGGTTGTTTGTTTTTTTATAAAAAAGCACTTAATTGCCCCTTATCACTTATTCGGTCAGAGGTAGCCAATTAAGTGCGTTTGTTTTTTTCATAAATTAAGACCCACTTAACACTTATTTATCACTTACTGAAAAAGTGATAAAACTATCACTTTTTTTCACTTTTTTTTCTCTTCTCAATCAGATAGCATTTCAAACGCCGCCATCTCTTCTCCATCGATATCTCACCTCCATCGATCTCCATCTTCTCCAGCGGCGTCGATCTCCAAGAGCAGCAGGATCGTCGATCTCCAAGAGCAGAACCATCGTCGATCTCCAGCAGCGACCTTCATCTCCTTCGATCTCCTTCATCTCCAGCAGCGACTTCCAGCAGCGACGAAGGTATGCATCTCCTTCGATTTCTTGTGTCTGTGTGTGTTTTTTGCAGCCGAAAGTATGCATCTCCTTCGATTTCTTGTGTCTGTGTGTGTTTTTTGCAGCCGAAGGTATGCATCTCCTTCGATTTGTTTTGCAATTTTTTGGAACAAACAACCCCATGTGATTTGTTTCTGATTATTTGCTTCTGTTTTGCTTCTGATTATTTGAAACAAACAGCCCCATTTGTTGTTGATGATGATTATTCTGTTTAAATAGTTGTTAAACAGTAGATGTGTTCTTCACAGTCGATTAATTGATCTTAATGAGATGATGATGGGTTTTTGTTAAATATAGATCTTCATGAGATGTTTTGCAATCGATTATTTGTTTTGCAATTTTTTGGAACAAGCAGCCCCATGTGATTTCAGACTTCAGCACCAAAAAAACAAACAATCTTTTTTATTCAGATTTCAGACTTCAGCACCACCACTTAAAAATCAGAAGTGAAATCAGACTTCAGACTTCATCACCACTTAAAAAACAAACGCCACCTTAGTGTTCCACCACTTGACGGAAAACGGGTCTCCCTCATCACCAAACAGTAGTATTTATGGATAGTGTTTTATCCATGTTTTTGATGTTGTTTAGGTACGAAGTGTATCCATACCTTATGGTCTTGGTATCTTGGAACTTATCCATGTTTTGTTGTTGTGGGTATTGTACCTTACTCATGTTCTTTGGGTGTTTTGGATATTAGTGTTTTATCTGTATTTTCAGTATTGAAATATCTAACCTTATTCACGTTTTGGGTGATTATTGGGTTTTGGTCTCATGATAATTGAGTGTTTTGATTAATGAGTTTTTATCACAAAAATTGTGGGTTTTGGAAAGGATATTGCTTTTATATTAAATACATTTCATTTGAGAAAATGTGATTTAAATAATATCTTTTCAGTTTTGCCATTTATATTAAAGATGAAAACTATTTGAACTCGCTAGGCGTTAAGTCTAACATTTTTATTTGTCGGTATGTGCATCAGGTCCTTGTTAGGTAATGGTACTAGCGACACCGTGGAAAGTGGAGTGCTAGTTAGATGCACGGGAAGAATTTAGCTATTCGGGAACATCTCCTGTATGTTGGAATAGCAGTTGTAATTGGGTTTTAGTATCGCCCAACCTTGACCTAGACTTTATGTAAGGTTTAGTTGTCATATTATTGATGTTAAATCTAGGTTGATATTTAAGTAAATAAGTAGTAACTTTTAGAAAAACGATTTATCCTTTATTTGTAGTATTATTGAAAATTTTAAATTAGTTGCTCTTTCAAGATTTAAGGGTGTTACACGTTATTCTGTCGAAATTGACTTGTGGTATCTTTTAAACCATAGGGTGACTATTCAACCAATCTCACCCAAAAGTACGACGAGGATCCCCCCGCCTATCCCATAGTTGATACAGAGTTGTGGCACCAGACGATTGGGGGAAGCAAGAAAGGTCGTCCATTTGGGTTTGGGAACAACCAAGATCATAATTGATTCTTGATCAGGATATCCACACATAGAACCAGGGTGGTGCATCGTCTTCTGATAGTCGGTTGTGCATCTCTTTTCCTTTGTTGATGTTTATCTTTATAATTCTTATTAAAGACTATTTGTATTTGTAGGAAATTAAAAGTTAAAGACCCAAGTTCAAGAATTGCTCCTTTGAGACGAGCTCTGGCAGAAGGAGGAGGAGATCTGGAAGGGGGAGCATGAGGAGATGTTGGAGTTAGTCAGAAAGCTTAGTCAATCATAGCGACATGGGTTCCCATCGCAACCACGACCAGAGTTATGATTTTAGAACGGTTTGTAAGTTAATGAACCAACGGGAGATTGGTTGGGAAGGAAAGCTCAAGCCCTGGATAATCCAAGAACCACCTGTACAAGACTTAAGATCAAGCTAGAAGAAGTGCTTTCACCAAACAATTTAATTTTCGATGGAACAATTTGTATTTATTCCCCCACAAACAATTGTACTTGCTTTAATTAATGTATGATATTTGGTTTCACGTTTTTTGCAGTTTTTTTTCAATATTTACAGGACTTACAAATTTTAAATGCATAAAAACAGTTTTTTCTGAAACTGGGCGATTACCGGCGAATTAATGACGGATTAATCCGCCGGGAACTTTTAAATAAAAGAAATAAAATATTTAATTACTAAAATTTACCGCCAGATTTCCGCCGATAATTTAATTTAATTTATCAAAAAATAACTTTTATAAAAATTTAATTTAATTTATTTATATTACCTTAATCAGAATTATTAATTAAAGTAATTAAATAAAAAAAAATGATAATTTAAAAAACTGAGTGACGGATTTCGGACGACTGGAATCCGTTGAAAAAGTTAAATCTGCCGGCAAATCAAATTTTCAGCGAGGGTGTTTCCGGTTGGGAAATTCGCCGGTAATACCATTTTCCAGCGGACTTTCCCGTCGGAAAAGTGCCCTGTTTTGTAGTGATTATAAGAATTGAAATATTTTGTATGCAATATTTATTTGTACTTAATGTTTTAAGAGTTTTTAAAAACAAAACTCAAATGTTTTGATAATGTAGTATTGATATACATATGCATTAAATATATAAATACACATCTGTCAACCTAAATGACACTTTGAAAAACGTTGTGATTTTGCTATTACTTCTAAGACTTGAGGTTGTTCGTTTTCATTTTGTATGAAGTATTGTTGTTTTTGTTTAATTTTGCTTTCATCGTTCCTACCGTGGAATGGAGGTTGTTCCAAGGTTATTCGCTTTTGATAGTGCAAGCCATACCACCACGAGGGCATGTCCAAGGTGTATGGGTGGCTTTACCCGTGCTACATATATGTATCTTTTCTTTTAATAAATTAATGTCAGAGTTGTCATCCTTTTTGAAAACTAAAAAATGATTTAAGATTTGACCTTATTATCATGTCATGGTTCATGCTATTTAAAATCTTGATTTTCTATAATGACACTTTGAGAGAAATTAGATGATTTTAACAATGATTTTTAAAACTAGAAATGAAGTGTTTACACAATAATAGTAGGGCCAAGGTAACACGTATATTGTATCCCTTTTTGGAAATACCTCACATGCATGTCCTCGTATGAATGACTTTTAGTCTAGAAGGGTCTATTTGATATCTTTATAATTCTTGGGGACCCATAATCATAAAAACTCAATCATTTCTCATGGACCATCATGAATTCAAGATGAACAATGGCCCATTCGTTTTCATAAAATATTTATTGAAAAGGACCCATATTATGCTTTTTGATTCCAAAGAGTCCATGGTTTTACATAAGGGTAGATTAAACTTGGTAGTGAAACAGGTAAAGTACACACATAAAAATAACTGAAGTAAGTATCGTTAATTTAATAACTCAATTACATTTATCTTTACATTAGATTTTTGGAAGGCATAGCGGCATCGAACCAACGAACGACTACCACGAACACACGCACACACGCATGCACACCTCCCCGGCGATATCGGACATCCACGGACAGCCCACTAATCTGCCGCTGTCCCGGCCCAGCTTACGCTGAACCTAGAGCCCAACCACAGTCTAAGACTGGGCTGGGGGGCAGCCCAGTCTATGACTGGACCGGCCCAAGGACTGGGTACTCCTCATGCCCTCAATAAGACGACATTTTTTGTAAAAATAACGGTAGCTTGTGAAGTCCTATTCTTACATTATTTGTAACAAGATCGTTTTAACCTCTTCCATGCAAATTTAATTAGATAGTTAGGTAATAGTTGGCCCACTTGTAGGAATTTTGGCAGTCTCTTGGAGAATGATAGATATCATGTTCTTAAAGTTAAATTATTAGGGTCCATAATATCTATGTATTTTAGATAGAAAATAATATGGTGACCATATTCTAAATTTCAAAACAATCACGAGACAAGTGTACACATATATCACCACTTGATATCTCAAATAACAAACCTAAATAAATACAAACTTATTTATTTAAGAATGATATCAAGGAAGATACACTTCGAAGCTAAGAAATACAAAGCAACGGTACGAAAAAAGTGTGCCTAATTGAAATACTAACTACAACCAATTGGAAAACAAAGCTCGATAAACTAGTTAAAATTACCGAAGGACCATAAGAACAAGAGATCTCCGACAAATTAAACAATACCTCCATTAACCAATGGAGAAAATCGAAAAAAGTTGTAAAAACTAATCAAACCGACTGTATCAATCGTCTCTCGACCTCTCATGAATATTAGGGATGGAAACGGGGCGGGTATTGGGCGGGTAATGCATCCCCCGGCCCCAGCCCCCGTTTAAACCCCCCGACCCAGCCCCAATTAATCCCCGACGGGTTCGGGGGGAAGGAATCCCCGACGGGTACCCGTTTAGTGAACAAAAAAATGTATTTTAAAAATTAAAATTATAATAAATCGTCACTATATTAATTACCGATATTAACAATAAAAATGTATTTATCATTTAAGAATAAACGTATACATATACACATATATATTTATTTATACACACACTATGTACATATATTAAATAAATTAAAAGTTTTAATCGGGTACGGATTAGGGGCGGGTAATGTAATCCCCGTCCCCGTCCCAACCCCGCTTCGGGTATGAAAATAAATCCCCCTCCCCGCCCCATTACTCGTTAAAGCGGGAAATCCCCGCCTCGTTAGGGTCGATACTCGTCCCAACAGGTAAAATTTCCATCTCTACTCATGATGATCTTTTATTTCTTCTTTGTTTAAAAAGGCATACACAGATTGTGAGACTTTGAACATGTATGTAATAACTCTTGGGTATGATGAGGCATCGGGAGAAGGTGGGTGAGATAGAAGATGTCGAAGCATATGTGAGCAATCCACATGCATGACATTGATTTCGGTCAAACCTAAGTTGATTGATTAATTCCCATTTCAATGATTATTTCATTTTCTTTTTAATTTTAATTAATATATTAATTAATATGTTGTCAAAAATATCTTATTATTTTAATTATATATTTCTAATAGACATTTTCAAGAGGTAGATGAAAACATGCAACTACGTGTCTTCTTCCGAAGCACAGGGTCAAAATCCAAACAAGTTTTGTAAACAATGACATATATTAAATAAGATTGGCGATAACTTCGGATAAAATTGATAGTAACGAATATAACACAAGTCATTAATGCATTAAACACCGCCTTTGAAGTTAACACTCCAAATTTTATGGGATTTGTGAAAAAGTTTTACTTTAAGATATCGTTTTACATGATTTTTTCCCATCTAATATTAGTATTTAATGTATTGATGAATATATATTTGTTTCATATTAATGTTTTGCTTTATAGGTATTCGGTTCAAAATTTGAAACTTTTTACATGTAAATTTTGTTTCACAAAACAGACTAAAAAAATTCACATTCTGAAACGAATACATGTAGACAAAACACATTGTGAAACAAATATATATTAACTAATATTCTAAATGTTAGTCTTAGATGAAAAAGATCATATAAAATGCACATGATACACTAGTTCTCAAAGTTATGACAATTTTATAGGTTTTCAAAAGAAGCCCCCCCCCCCCCCCCCCCACCACCCCCAAAACACACACACACACATATTCCATTAGGAACCTAAAATTGATTAGAAACCTGGTGTTAGAGCAGAAATATGTTAGATACAAGATCATGAAGATCAGAGGTCAAAATACAAGAAGTCAAAATTGGAAAGTCAAAGTCCTTTGTAATAAAAATCAAAGTTAACTTGTATTGTTTTATTTCCTTGTTTTAGATAGTGAGTATAAATAGTCTTGCTTTTGTTGTTTAATAGATATATGACTAGAGATTGAGTTTGAATTCAGAGAGAAAGATGTAGAGAGAGAGAGAGAGAGACGTTTAAAGAGAGAAAGTGAAAAACAGTTTGTAAATCTTTGTTTCTTGAATTGAAATCAAACAAGTAGTTAATTCATTTTTGTTTGATTGATTGTTTGTGATTTAGAAACTTGATTTCAGGGACACACAATTGGTATCAGAGCAAATCCAGATTGAAATCATTTCAAGAAAAGAAGTCGACACTGTTCCATCTATTTTTAGAATCAATTCTGAAATTGTGTTGGTTTTTAGAGTTGTAATTAGTCAGGTTATGTTCGTTTATTGTTTTCAATCGAGTCTGTAT